>VDFB02271358.1:651063858-651286399 GCA_007258455.2 Sequoia sempervirens
AGGACGGACTGGTGTTCACGGTTGTGCCTCACGTACCGAGAGTATATCGAGGACTCCCTAGAAGCCTTGTGCATCCTAGATTAAGACTTTGCCTTGCCATACCCGTAATATTAATCATAGGATTGTGCTTGCTTGAGGTATTTCCTTGTGGAAATTCTGTCAAATTTTGATACTTTTGACTTGTTTCATCATTTTGCGTCCTTGCCATAGCCTTTGCCATCAAAAACCAAGCTTTGTTCCCGCAGAAAAGCGGTAGCGCCCTACGCAGAAATGTGGTAGCGCCCCTGTTTTGCTGCAGAAACGTGGTAGCGCCCTTGTTTTGCTGCAGAAAGGCGGTAGCGCCCCTATTTTGCTGCAGAAACGCGGTAGTGCCCCTGATTTGCTGCAGAAACGCGGTAATGCCCCTGATTTGCTGGAGAAACGCGGTAGTGCCCCTGATTTACTGTAGAAAGGTGGTAGCACCCTTGATTTTGCTGGAAACACCCCTAATTTTGCTGAAAATGCCCCTAATTTTACTGAAAATGCCCCTGATTTTGCTGTAAACGCCCTAATTTTGCTGAAAACGCCATGATTTTGCTGAAAATGCCCCTGATTTTGTTGAAAATGCCCCTGATTTTGCTGTAAACACCCTGATTTTGCTGAAAACGCCCCAGAAAGCTGTTTACGCCCCTGATTTTACTGCAGAATGTTGACTACGCCCCCTTAACTTCCCGGGGCTGCCATTTACAAACCATGCATCGGATTGACTTCGTTCAAAAACCAAAGTTGCTTAATTTTTTGAGCTCTATCCAGTGGTACCTTCCATTTCATCTTATCAAGAATTTGACCATCCCAGGGCGGCCACGCCCTGCATTGCAGCGTGGACACGCCCCTAACTTCCCGGGGCTGCCATTTACAAACCGTACATCGAATCAACTTCGTTCAAAAACCAAAGTTGCTTAATTTTTCAAGCTCTATCCAGTGGTACTTTCCATTTCATCTTATCAAGAATTTGACCATCCCAGGGCGGCCACACCCCGCATTGCAGCGTGGACACGCCCCTAACTTCCCGGGGCTGTCATTTACAAATCGTACGTCAAATCAACTTCGTTCAAAAACCAAAGTTGCTTAATTTTTTGAGTTATATCTAGTGGTACCTTCCATTTCATCTTATCAAGAATTTGACCATCCCAGGGTGGTCACGCCCCGCATTGCAGCGTGGACACGCCCCTAACTTCCCGGGGCTGTCATTTACAAACCGTACATTGAATCAACTTCGTTCAAATACCAAAATTGTTTAATTTTTCAAGATCTATCTAGTGGTACCTTTTGTTTCTTCCTATCTAATTAAACCAATCCATTATTTTGATCATCTAATCAATCTACGCACACCAATCTGATCAAGTTCATCTAATCACAATTATCCAATCAACATCATCTAATCATTTGATCTTATCCCATCAAATCGATCTAGTACTTTAATCAAATTCATCAAATCATCTACCCGATCCAATCATCTGTCTACTGATTCCCATCCAATCATCCTAATCTGAGCTTTTGTCCAATCCTGATCTGAGCTTGACCAAAATCCCGATTTGAGCTTTAATTTGTTCCCATCCAAAATATTTTATCCATCCTCTTTATCCTTTCACCATCATGAATCCTCATCCTCCATCAATAGTAGTCAAGGGAAACCTTAATTACGTGGACGACGATAACGAAAGTCTTGTCGATCAAGAAGAATATGACGAATCCTTGATGCTATGTCACTAATAAATCTCTCCACCCACTTTCCACAATCTAATCACCCTTCTAGTTATCTGTTATGCCTAAATAAAACAATCATGCTCCTTATGCCTTTGACAATGGATATCAAATATCTTCTTCATTCCATATTTCATCTCCTTCATCCACATCATCCTCTTAAACATCTACATCCTCTTATCCTCATCTTCCATCCCATACTCTATTCATTCCCCATCCATGTCCACCTATCCTCTTTCCCAATCTGTCCATACTAATCCTACACCCACACCCTGTTACCTTAATCCTACATCCACATATCCTCATCCTAATCCACCATCCCAATACCCTTATTATAATCCATCCCCCACATCCTCTTGTCCCACTACACCACCTATATCCTCTTGTCCTAATCCACAATCCATGTCCCCCTATCTTAATTCACCACTCCAATATCATTACCTTAACCCTCCATACAATCTAGTCCTCAAAAATCCTGTCCGCAATAAATCCCAGTCCACAATCCAATCCTTCTCAGCCATCCAGTCCTCCATACTCCTCCTCATCCAATCCTAGTCCTCCATCTACTCCTAGTCCTCCATACAATCCTAATCCCCCATCTACTCATAGTCCTACATTCGATCCCATTCCTCCATCTAACCCTAGTCCACAAATCCATAATCCCTCATCCATTTCTACCACCCCAGCCAAGCCAACCATATGCAAGTCTTTCATTTCAGAAGTTCTCCAAGGACTCATTACAAAGAAGCCATCCCCAACTCCACATCTTGAAGTCATGGAACCATGCCATCTCGATCCATCATCCACGGTCACTAGTGATGAGACCCTTCTCCCTACCACACCTATTATTGATGTTACCACCCCAAGTACTGCGCAAACCGTTGAAACCATTGAACCCACTAAATCCATTGAACCCACATCTCCCACTATGAGAGCCACTAAACCCATCGAAGACACCAAAGTCCAATCCACTCCCTCTACTCCTACATCCACCCACATCCAATCCACTCCCTCTACTCCTAGATCCACCCAAATCCAATCCACTCCTCCCACCCCTAGTAGCACCAAAACCCATTCCAATGAACCTCATGGATCTTCCGTCCCTCCATCTTCCCCACTTGAAGAGTCCCAACAAGACGCCATTACCATGCCTTCCACACACGATGAGTCATGCCAAGAGTCTAATCCAAAGCATGCCAGCATATCCCCTTCTCTAGATCAAGATATTGCCATCCCATCTAGTCCACCTCAAGATCACAATCCCCCATCCATTACATCCCATGATCCCCTTGTCATTCAAGCTTCCACTATTCCATCTCCATCTCCATCGCATGAGCCTACTACCACAAATCCAGATCCTATCATGGCCCCTACCCCCTCTCTTGAGGTTGCTATCCCATCACCTCCTTCTCATGATCCCCCATCATCACCTAAAAATGCTATCCCCACACCGCTTGCATATCCCCTTGGTCCTCTCACATTCCTCCATGGTGGTCTCCTCGCAGAAGAAAAACAAAGCACATACACCAACCCTCCTCTTCCACCTAATAATGAACTCGCATCATTCTTCCAAAATAACAAAAATCTTGTCCTAAATCGAATGCTCAAAAGAATGAACTATCAAGGAAAAGGTTTAGGACTTCATGAGCAAGGTATTATAGAGCCTATCCAAGCTAAAGAACATTTGTATCCGCGAGGTCTTGGATGTACTACTCATGACTCGCAATCCAAAAATGTTGGTACAACCTCTAGACGTCCTCAACAAGCCTTTTCCAAAAGAAATATCAGCTCTTCTCATCGCCCCACCAGATCATATGTCGCCATCCCTCCTCCTCTATCATATCACCTCAAAACAACTGTCCATCTTCCTCCTTCATCCGCTCCATCCATATTGGGTCCTTATGTCCCCTCATCCCCCATCCCATATCCTCCAAGTCCTAAGTCTATTTTGAGCCCTTATATCCCAAAATCACCTCCTCCATCTCATCCTATCCATCATTTCATCCATCCATCACCTATCCATATCGCCCATCATAACTATCCCACTCTCATGTTCCCTAATCAGGATCAACAAAGGCACGTACCTGTACATCATCCATCCACATATCATCCTAAAAATCCTACCTCCATCCCTCCATTCATGTATCCTCCACATCATCCATCCATTCACACCCATCCCATTGCTACTAAAAGCACTTTGGCTATTAAAGAAAAAATGCATAAATCCAAACATCCACATAAATCTAAGGCTCCCCATGTCCCCTCCAAAAGACATGGTGAAGAAAAGAAAAATCTACATCAAATCCATAGGCCACAAAGGCCCACCAAAGAAAAGATCAAAACCATATGGATCCCAAAGAAAAAGAGCAATGCCATCACACGAAAAATCGCAAGAACATCCAAAGTTGCTAATCCAAAAGCTAATCATACACCCTTTCATCTCTAGTACGTTTTGGGTCCTTATGTCCCAAAATTCACCAGTCCATCTCTCCATTATCCCCACATTCTCCATCCCTTAATCCTATTATCTTTCCCTCACCACCACGTGCCAATGCCCGTCCTGAACACATCTCCCATCCGTATCCACCCATTCTATCCATACCATTTCAAGCCCCCCCATTATCCCATGTATCAACCCTCTCAAATCTAATTCATCCTCTTGCATAGGTTGTACAACATCCAATAGTCGGTTTGAACTGGAAACAAACTCTAGTATGGGATAGCAGGTCCTTCATCCATATCCTTATAACTTGTCTTCTAAATCCTTATCAACATCCTATCCTTACAATTTTCATCCCCTTGCTATCCACAAAACTCAAAAAAGTCAAAAAGTCAAAAAAAAAGTCAAAAAAGACCAAAAAAAAGTCAAAAAGTCAAAAAGTCAAAAAGTCAAAAAAAAGTCAAAAAAGTCAAAAAAGTCAAAAAAAAGTAAAGAGAAATAATCCATGCAATGGTGAAAACTTGGCAAACAAGCGCCTTGGATAAGTACCATGATGAAAACCTGGCAAACAAGCGTCGTGCGTAAATCCCCATCTACACTTGGGGGCAACTTCCTGATATGCATTCCCTCCATTCGCTATGCTTCTAGCTATGCACCCATCTTCCTGTTATCCGTCCTCTTCATAAATCCCCCCATCCCACCTATCTTCCGCATCCTACTATCATATCCCATTTATCTCCCATTCCCTCCATCCTTCTTGTGATCTTGATCAAAATAGGGGCACCTATCTATGCATGCTTTGGACACCTATTGGTATACATCCCCTTCATGCATGCTCTATCATATTCCTTAGTCACCCATCCCATTCTCATCTAGTTATCTCCTTTATCTTATCATCCACTCATCTTACGTCCCTCATGCCTCATCATATATGACATATCTAGAGTGGGGGCATCTGCTTCCTTTGTGACATAGTCCTTGGAGAAATCCAGATTCTATCATAACATCCCTTCATCTCCCTATCCATCTATCATAGCATCCCTTCCATCTCCCCATCTACCCTAGCATCCCTTCCATCTCTCCATCTATCCTAGCATCCCTTTCATCTCTCAATCCTTATATGCCTATCCATCCAAACAATCCCTCCCATCCCCATCCCTATATCTCTATCCATTCTTTCCTCTTTGTCCTCATCCCATCTCACAATCCTTTGTCATTGGTATCTGGCTATAGACCTCCCCCCATGCAACCCAATGTCATTTATCTACTCGTCATCACTCCTACTTCTCTTGCACATCTTTCCAGTCCCTATCACTTTTCATCACCCATCTCATCCTTTCAAGTCATTTTAACGATTTGGATAACTATCCCAGCCCTAAGCTTTATGTGATCGTCATCATCCTATCCAATCCACTAGGTCTATCCTATCTTGTCGTATCGGTCCCACCTTTTTATCCACTTGTCCTATCATCTTATCATCCTTTATCCATTGTTCACCTTTGGTCTTGTCGAACTACGTTGCCCCTGCACTTTCAAGTAGGCAAGGTCGATCATTTGATCCGCCCCCAGGGTTCCATCATCGATCTTCATTATCCACTTTGGTCCTCTATCATCTATCATCGGTCTTTCTCCTTTTGTCCATCCTATGTTTACCATCCATCAAGGTCTCCATCTTGGTCAGTCGTCTACATTTCATCGAACTACGAGGGCTCTGCGCTTTTACGTAGGCAAGGCTAATCTTTTATCGGCCCCCGAGCCCCTAGGTCTTTAGGGTGTGTCAGTCCCATGTCTTGTCTTCCTTGTGTCGTGTCATCAAGCTATGCCCTTATCTAGCTGGTTCTTAACAAACGAGATCCACTTGTATCATGAGATCCAATCGATTTTGAACATCCCGCATCATAACGATCTTTTAATATCCATCATCTTTGGTCTCAACAGGATGCATCCTTCCTAACAGACCTCATCAATCCCATCCATCCCCTTGATCCTATGGCAAAGGACGTTTGAAATTGATTGTGATATTTTGATATTTTTGGTTGCGACATCAGAGCTCCTTATCATCCTTGTCAAGACCACCATAATCTATCATATTATGGTGTGTTTTGATTGGTCAACATAGGGGCATATCTTGATCTTTTTATGTCTATTTGTGTCTTCTTGGCTGTCCCACATAGTACCCACCAAGATCCCTGAGGTCTTGTGTTATGTTGGGGCATCCTTTTGTGCTTGTGGTTATCTCAATACCTGACCCGACCAAGGTCTTTGTGACTTTGGGGTGTTGGGATAGCCTTTTTGTCTGTTGTGTTTGTTTTATGCATTAGACACTAATTCACCTTGGTTCTTCATACCTTGGTGTCTTGTGTTTGATGCTATAGCAAAAACCAGTGCTCCAAAGATGATAAATTGCATTTAGAATTGCATCTCATTCTCCATTCTATCGTCTTGCATGTATCCCCCCCATCCATTCATCATTCATCCTTCATCCTTATCTCTATCCAATCTCCCCCCATTCCACTTAGCCCGAATCATCTAATCATATCCTTGGTCTTGTTCTCAGTCTTGTTACCAGCCTTGACCCATCATCATCATCATCCATTAGTATCATTCCTTATCCCTTTGGTGTTGTTTTGGGATGTATCCTTCCCTCATTAACAACACTTTCATCCTCATCATCGAGAGGTATTCTTCCCTAATCTTTGGTGTTGTTTTGGGATGTATCATTCCCTCATCAACAACACTTTTATCCTCATCATTGGGAGGTATTCTTCACTAACCTTGGGTGTTGTTTTGGGATGTATCCTTCCCTCATCAACAACACTTTCATCATCATCATCAGGAGGTATTCCTCCCTATCCTTTAGTGGTGTTTTGGGATGTATCATTCCCTCATCAATACCACTCAGTGGGATGTATCCTTCCCTATCCTCGTGTTGTTTCGGGATCCTTCAATCCTTCATTGACAACTTTCCATCCATCATCAACCCATTTTGGCTTGTACCTTGACTGGGGCAACATCACCTTTTGAAATCCATTTGTGCTTCATCCATCTCCATATCACTTACTCTCTTACCCATCACCTTGCATCATCTTCCTCATCTCACCTTGCATCATCTATTTCGAGAGCCCACCCGTGTTCTCTTGAACCCGCATGTCCTCTCGAGGGGGCATCCTTCATCCCTAACTCTTCATCTTCACCCCCATCATCTTCCTTCCTAGTCATCCCTTTGATGACTGGGGCATCTTTTCCAATCTAACCATCTTCTTCTAGGTTCTATATTTTAATATTCTTTGAAATGATGCTACTTCGTAACACCATCTCAAAGAGGGGCAAAATGTAGACATCCAAATTTGGACACTTAATTTATCCAAATTTATCACTTCATCTAAACATCCTCTTATCTAGTTAATTAAATAATATTACTATTATTTAATTAATATCTAGTCTCAATCCTAAGGTAATAATTAAATACCTTACCCTCTCCTCCTTTCATCAAATAAATTAAATAAATATTACATCTATTTAATTCTCACATGTCATTTTAATCTAATCCTAATCCATTTCCTAATCTCTTCATAGGATATGCACATGCTAATCCTTGATTAGGATGTGTCACATCCTCAACTTACAAGTTGGCTTCTAATCCTAATTTATCTTCTAATTACTAATTAATTGAGACTAATCATTCTCCAAAATTTTTAATTTTTATTCACCCTAGATTCCCCTCCTTTATATGTGAATTTTTAATTCATTCCATTCTCAAGAGACATGGACTTGTCACAATCTCCATGTGACCAACGCGGACTTGTCACAATCTCCACATGTGACCAAGTCCCACCTTCGGAGCCACCTTTTATCCTCTAAATCATCCTAGGAATGTGAATTTAATTCACATCCTCCAACCACCTTTCCTTTTCCCATGTGGTTGAGGAAATTCCTCAAATGTCCTCCAGGGACAAGAAATCGATCCTCATACCCAAGACATGTCCTTTTCCACCTCATGTACCTTTTGACAACCATCTCCCTCATATCCTCTTGTCCACTTCACCTCCACATGTCAAGATGTGAGGAATAGCTCATCTTGTTGGAGCAATCTTGACCATTGAATTCTCTAGAGAATTCAAATTCCTCTATAAATACCCCCTCCTCAAGGGCATTTCCAACACTTCTTCATTTGAGCAACTACATGCTGCTAATTTGCCTTCTCAACACTTTGCACTCTCATAACTACATGCTGTCCATTTGAATCCTCAAGCCTTTTTCAATCATTCAACCATCTTTGCTCATCATCTTGCATATTGAATCTTGCATTTAGACATTCAAACAATCATCTAAGGAGCACACAACCAATCCAAGCAAGGGCCAATCAAAGAGGTATCAACAACAAGGGAGGTAAAAGTATTTGTGCTTTATCTTATTTGCATTCCTTTTCATTGAACCACTCTTTTGGCTAATCTTGAGGTGTCCTTGGTATTTTGTTATTCATGTTTCTTAGTTGTTTCACACATTTAGAGCAGTAGGAATTCCAAGGTATCACAGATAGCTACTTTATTTTCAGAATTCATTATCAATTGAACAGCACAGTCTTTATATTCTTTAATTTTCATCATCTCAAGTAGTGGAATAGACATTTTTACCTAGGATAATGCCTGAGTGAAGTCAAAAGAAGAGCCCTCCACCTTAACAACCTTCTTCAGTTCTGGTGTTTCTCCTTTGTTTTATTCTTTTTCTTTTTTACTAGGCTAGTCAGGCATCTGTATCTCTTTGTGTAATTCCTTTACTTCCTCCTTTTGGATAGGCTTCTGTTCATTTTTATCATGTTGTTTGTTTTTTGGCTTCTTCACAATTCCTTGTGTTACCTTGTGGTCCTTCATGAAGATTCCCCTGGGGACACCTTTATTCTCATTTACTATTCTATTTCTCAACCAGTATTTACTCTTTGCTTCCTCAACTGCAGCAATAGTTAGTCTCTCTATCTCCTCTTTGGTGAGTCTCCTCATACTGCAATGAGTAGGCATTTCATTAGAATGTGGTTCTATATAATCCTCTTTAGAATTAGAAAAGACCTAATGTTCAGCCATATGGACATTATATTTCTGATTTGAAACATCGTACTCATATCCTTCATCCTCTAAAGATGAGTACCCTTCCTTAACATGGTGAAGAGTCTTTGAAGTCAAATACACTTTATGATCTTCTCCACTATTTTCCATCAGCATTCCGTCTTCTTTCATCCTTTGGGCAACAACACAATAGTCTGGGGAATGTGGCTTATCACAAGCTTCACAGAAATAATTGTTACTCACCATATAAGTTCCCCTCTTTATCAAAGGATCAGGAGTCTCCTTGTTTCCAGGCCTAGCTGTTATAGGTTTTCCATCCTTCCAGTCTGTATTATAAGGCATATCTTGCAACCTCGGCCTTTCATTTTTGTATGTGTTCTCCTGTCTGTATTGATAATTGTTGCTTTGTTGAGGAGCCCTAGGGTTGTCTCTTTTACTGATTATACCAACAGCCTTCCTGTTGTTTTCAATTGTCAGTGCTAACTTCTGAGCTTCAGCCAAATCTCTTGGGAGTCTATTTCTCAATTCATACCCTGTTTTAGGATCAAATGCATTCAAATAAACACTCAAAGCTACAAAATCTGGCAACCTTGATCCAGGAGGTACTTTAGTCTGTAACTTGTTGAATCTTTGGTTGAAATCATAAATTGAGTCATTCTGATTTTTTTGAATTCGCATCAATTCATGAAGAGCTGCATCTGGTGCATTTAAATTCTCATATTTCTCTAGGAATCTGTCCTAGAATATTTGGAGAGAATTGATTGAGAATGCTGGCAAGCTGTTGAACCAATCCCTAGCATCTTCAAGAAGTGAAATCATAAATAGCCTCATATGTAAATCTTCATATGTCACACCTATGTCTTGGATGAACACATTGAAATTCTTTAAATGCTCTTCAGCAGTGATTGCATTACTCCCTGTAAATTTGGGCACCATACCTCTCCAACTGCCATCTATAGGGTAAGGGTATAACTAAAAACCTGCTAAATCAAACTGTTTGATCATTGTTGTATACTAGTGAGGAGGAGGAAAAGATGGACATTGATGCTGGTGCAAGGGATTATTATACTGTGGGATAAAAGGCTGACCAGGAGGTGGATGCATACCTATATGCTGAGTAGGAATGTGAGGTGGATTGTTTGGCTATATGTATTGATACCTTGTCTGATTATGAGGAGCAGCACCTTTATCACCCTGCTTATGATGCGGAACATACTTTGAGCAACCAACCATCTGATCAGTAACTTGAATTTTCTATAATTTAGCCTCTAATTCCTCTATCCTTTTCCTCTGTAATTCAAACTATGCTTTTACTTCCTCAGGAAGCTCATGATCAATAAACACATTTTCGTTACTCTCCATCTTCTGATCATATTCATGCTGAATTCTAATTTGTTCGGCCTCAAGTGCAGCTTCAAACTCAGCTAGTTTCTGAGGATCAAGAGAAAAGAAAGGATTTCTTTGATCTTCAGGGATACAAAGTTCTGCACTTGAATTATCTCTCCATGTATCATATGTTTCACAATGTGCTCTTGATGTTTTGTCTTTTCCAGTCATGCACATGTCCTCACTTATTCCTTTTCCCTTATCAACCTTGTCATCTTTGTGTGTCCACTTACTGCTGCCAGTAGGAGCTCCAGTATGACCTCCCCTATATTGAGATCTTCTTCCATTCATGTTTGAACAAGTTTCTTTCAGAGTCACCACCTACTTTTCCAAAATTAGGAAAATGATTATTTCTGATCTTTTACCCAGCGGAATCACTCTTTCTGAATCTTCTCAATATAAATAGGACTAATATGAAACAATAGATGAATTTTGGTTGCCATGACAGTAGAAACGTCTTGCCGATATGAAACAATAGATGAATTCTAGTCGCTGTGATAGCAGAAACGTCTTGCCGATAGGAAACTCAGACGTTTACCAATATAAAGCACAAAATGGATTGGGGAGACCTTGCTTTCTTCATGCCGATAAGCCTGCGGCAAACATATGTTAACAGAAATGCATGTGGGTCAGGGAGACAGCCATGAACCTATACCGATAGGAACAACATGGAAAATGCATGACCTGATGGATTCAATGGGGAAATATGGCAAAATAAGGGTAAAATATGCACACGATAGGACAAATATGGAAATCTATGAGTAAAATCAACATGTAAAAACACCAAATTTTTACAGTCCCAACAGGATGCATGATGGATGTGGTACTAATGATATTTTGATGTAGTATGGAGCTATTTTTTTAGAAGAAGTTTTGGATGATTTAGAGAGATGATAGAAATTTGATGTTGTTAGTTGATGAGTTTTTCTTTTGCTTGCATAGATGCTTTGTATATTTTAACAATCCTGTTTGATGTAGCAAAAAGATACAATGCACCAGGGTATTAATAACCAAGGTGGATGTGTATCCATGATGTGGACTTTGAATCGGTACACAAAGAATATTCTTGCTCATACCAGACATACATAAACCTTGTTAGAGTATATGATTAAGTTGTGTTAAAAAATTTCAAACCAGTTACATAGATAGTTATGAAGTACTTAACATGCAACTGCTACACGAATTGTCTCAAAACAACTTCCATACACAAAAGAAAGAAATTATTCTCCATGGTAGTATCACAAAAACAACCCACAAACAACAAAAATATAAATTGATAGTTAATACCACCATTCCTTCTTCTCTAAATCCTTATGGAGATCCTTGAGAAATCTTGGGAACTTGGTATTAACATAAATAAAAAAGATAAGACTATAAAAAGATAAGAAAATGTTACAGTATCAATTGCCATAGTTTTTTTATGTTTCATGATGATATACATTGATGATGTCTATTGTAGGAACATTTTATCCATTAAGACTCATGTTTAGGATTGTTGATATGATTTTAAAATAGGTATGGTAGTCTATACTTAGGTGTTGTTTTCACTTAATTTTTTTCTAATATTTTCGATCTTCACTTTGGAAATTTTGATTTTGATATTTGTTTTATTTGTTGTTTGCATTGGAAAAAGGTGAGTGTGATGACTGATTATTATGGATGATGAGTTATTGTGGTGAAGTGATAATGGAGGTAGGACCTTTTGATTTTCTTAGTTTATTTGATGTTATTTTTGTTGTTTTTAGGAATTTTAGAAAAAAATAGGGGGACCTGAAGGAACTAACCTAGTGCCTTGGGGGATGACCAAAGATTACCCTTTCCTACATGACAAAACATAGAGACATTGTAGTTTTACTATATTGACTGCCATTGTTTTGGAGTTTTTAACTTTTTATGAATGTTTTTAGATTTTGATAAGATATTTGAATGTTTTATTTTCTATTTTGGGGGACTAACCTAGGGCCTCGGGAGCTCATCAGTTATGATGACCTTTCCTACATTATCCACGTAGAGGCTTGTAGTTTGCTTGTTTGATAAGAACATGTTTTTTTTTTAAATTATACTTTTTGAATGTTTTTGAATTTTGAATTTTTGACTAAGTTAAAATATTATGATTTAAACCTAAGGGGACTGACCTAAGGCCTCATGGGTTGATCCAAGATAAGCCTTTCCTATGTTATACATGCAGAGATCATGTAGTTTGACTAGTGTTGACTCAAAGCATAACATTTTTTGGGATTTTGATATTTTTGACTTTGTTTTGATTTTATTTATTTTTTGGATATTTTTTATTTTGATAATTTTCAGTGGTCGTTTCACACTTTATAAAGGAAACAGCCAACACTGATCCAACTTTTAAACTTGAATCACTAAAAAGTGTCATATATATTTTGAATTTTGAAATGATGTAAACTAGTAAAATGTGTATTTTTTAGTATATTTTATGTTTGTATTTTTTTAAAAAAATTATAAAATTATTTTAAACTAGTTTTTAATAAATTAACACTATAATTTAGTTGCTAATAAAATGTAGAAAAATGAAGTTACATGGGACGCCAAAATTTTTATAGTATTTTTTTTTTCTTTAAAATTTTTTGTGTGTATTTATAACTTGAAACTTTAGTGCATGGATATAATTTTTTCCAATTTTGATAAATATATATTTTTAAATAAATATTCAAATGTGCATGTATTAAAAAATAACTATTTCCATCAGACGCCAACTTTCATATTAAATATTTATCTAAAATAGCAAAAAATATATACCACCTTGATATAGATTTTTTATCTAGTGCATCATATTTTTTTCAAATTTTTTTAATAAGTTTTAGTATTTTTCCTTGGCATGGTAATCAACCTAATATTTTTTGCCAATAACCTACTTTTAGTAAAAATAAAATATAAAATATAAATAATAATTAAACTATTAGAATAAATATATAGTTGAAAACTACACTTATGGATATACAAAAGGGAACTTTTATATTTAAAAAAAAAAAACTATTTACATGAGTAGAAGTTATTGAAACATCAAGTTTTTCAAATAATTATTTTTTTTGGTAAATTGGTCTCAAAGTGGTGCTCCATATATTTTTAGCCAACAATTTTAGTTGAAAAAGTTGTGTAAGTATCTAACTTAGCTAGAATGAATCTTAATAGATCATATGGTTGACCAAAATTGATTTTTAGTTAGAAATACTTAAATTTAGTTGTGCTAATAATTTGGCCGAAAGTGTGACACAAATTTGTGCTTTTACCCAGGATTTACAAGGATCCAATCCACTACCAATTCTGAGAAGTTTCATCTAGTTTGAGACAAGATTACCCTCATTAGGGGAGATGGATGTTGATGGTGCAACAAGGTTTGACACTTGTTCAGTCATCAAGTCATGATTGGCTTACATGTTTTATTATGGGATGAATAGGAAGATGCTTTAGATATGATGCAGAGTGAGCAGGGGAAGACCTAATCTTGGAGACAAACAATTACTTTATCACAACTCTCTCAAATACTCTTTATGTGGAACCTTCAATTCCACTATTCAATCAAGGAGATAACCCATCATTCAACAAGGGTTCTCAAAGGTAGACATAACTCACTGAATTACTGATGTTTGAAACATTCTTTTCCTAACAAAACATGACACATAACCCAAACTTGCAACTAGAACCACTCATTCCTCCATCACTTCCAAAACAGACCCTAAGGCTTCTTGTAGCCTTGCAACATAGGACAGTCATAACAAACCCTCTCAAAATAGTGTTCCTGCAACTAGACACAACCCAAGACATGAAAACACCTTCAACATCACACCCATGACTAATTAACACTCGCCAATAAGACTTTGTGCTTTGGGAAGAACCAATTACTATCCAATACAACATTAGGCCTTACTTCCTTGTAGCCCAGTCAACTAGGACAGTCAACAATAAAACTATTTGAAGATAAGAACCAGATAATTGACACTAGTTTTAGACCCCTTATGTAGGCTTCTTCAATCCCCCAATACCTCAAGGCATGACATTTAATAGGACTAACACAATGGCTCAACCTTTAACACCACAAGGAGGCCTAATTTGACCCCTCCAAACAAGAACCAAGGTATCTAGGCACACCCAACTCCGCTAAGCCATGAATATTGTTCTTACAACATCAATACACATGTTTCAACCCTTTTAAGACACTCTTCTTAACAAGTTCTACACACAAATCACCAAACTCATATTTTGCACCACATTTAGGCTTGTCACACGAGAATGCCAAGCCTAGGGTACCCAAGAAGTCACTCCAATCTCATTGTCATTCTCCAAAAAATCTTCAAACATAGAGTATAGGATGAAATCTTCTATTCCACCAAGAATTAAGCCTTGACCACAGAGGAATGGCGAGTTGTGTGCATTTTTGTGATCAAACCCTAGTTTTTGAGGGTTTCTGACCACTTCTAGAAGAATGATGATAACTTCCTCTATTATTTATGGAATTGAGCCAAACCACTGCCAAAAGGAAGCTATCTCACACTTCTATCAAACCATGTTATACTTGTGTCCATATAGAGTGATCCATGTCTGTACCATGTGAGTTAGCAGCAAATTTATATAGAAAACTAGAGAAAAATAGAGCTTTTCTTATTCAATCTCCTCCAAAATGAAAAATAACCATTTCCTTGACCAAGAGAGGCCTTTTTAAAAAAAATCAACCTCCTCCCAATGTCCTTCAACTGTATTTTTAATTAGAGGTTCGTTGGAGGACTAACAAACTCAATTTTAAACCAAGTTTCCTAGTTAAGACAACTTAACACTACACAAACAAACTTGACTTCATTTAAAACTCAAAAGATGTCTAAGACACCTCAGAACCTACCAAAACATCAATTGAAATCCTCTCCATTACCTATTTGCATCATGGCACTTTGTTTCTTTATTAGGCCTAGATGCACGAAGTTTACAAGGTGAGGAGGAGACCTATTACAATAAAAAAAAACTCACTAAAAACATCAAATTCCTATTACAAGCAATTGAAAATGGTCATTTGGACCTTATTACATCCCAAGTAATTTGACAAAAAAGAACACAAATCAACAAAGCCTCATGGAGGCATGTAGACCCCAAGGTGCCCCTGCACCTTGCACCCGGGGTGGACGAGATCTCAAGTAGCACCTAAGATCAATTGCTGCAGAGTAATTCCATGTTGTTTGATATCTTCTTCACTGATCCAAGTTGCATCTTCAGGTGGAAGACCCTACCATTTAACCAAATATTCATTATATACCTTTTTTCTTATCCTTTTCACCTCTTTAGTGTCTAGAATGGCTTCAAGTTTCAAAGTTTCACATGGTGGAAGGTCCTACACCCAATCTTCATTAGCTTCAATACCTGCACCTACATCCAAAGTTCCCTTAAAGGGGTACAAGTCAGCAACAGTAAAAATAGGGGAGATAGCCACTCTAGGAGGGAGTGTTATCTCATAGGCATTCTTCCCAAACTTGTGAATGATCTTGCAAGGGCCTATTTTCTTCATTTGTAGCTTTGTGTATTTTCCCTTAGGCAACCTCTCCTTCAAGTATGCAAAAACTAGATCTCCCACCTTATATTGAACATTCCTTCTTTTCAAATCTTCCCTCTCTTTGTATTGATCCACACTCTTCTTGAGATTTTCCTTCACTTGATCAAGAATAGATTTCATGGTGATGGAAAACTCCTCTCCTTCTGCACTCTTCTCCATTCCTTTAAGATCTCTTAACTCAAAGATTCCCCTTGGGTTCATCACATACACTACCTCAAAGGGACTTTTACCTATGCTTTTTTTGATGGAATCATTATAAGCATACTTTGCTTGAGGCAACACCAAATCCCATTGAACACCATGTTCCTTTGTCAAGCACCTCAAGATATTTCCAAGTGATCTATTGACCACCTCTATTTTTCCATCCATTTGAGGATGGTAGGTAGAGCTATATTGAAAATTAGTCCCCAACTTTCTCCATAAGGTCCTCCAAAAATGACCTATGAACTTGGAGTCCCTATCAGATACAATGATCATAGGAATGCCATGCATTCTCACAACCTCCTCGAAAAATAGACCTACAATGTTAGAAGCATCACTAGTGCATCTACAAGGAATAAACTGGGCCATCTTGTTGAATCTATCAACCACTACAAAGACACTATCAACTCCCCTTTGTGTCTTAGGAAGTCCTAAGAAAAAATCCATACTTATACTCTCCCAAGGTCTATTTGGGATTGGTAGAGGTTGGTAAAGACTAACATTTGAAGTAGTCCCTTTTTTCTCTTTGACATATGGTCAAGTTTCCACAAACCTTCTCACATCCACCTGAATTTTAGGCCAAAAGTATAATCTCGTAACCTGCTCCAAGGTTTTATCAAGTCCAAAGTGCCCTCAAACCCACTATGTTTTTCTTTTATTAGGTTCTCCCTCATAGAGTACTTGGGTATGCACAAGTGATCCCCTTTAAAAAATAGACCATCTTGCAACACATAATCAACATAATCACTATGAAAAGCATCTGAAAACTGAGAACAAACATCAAAAGAAACCTTGAAATATTCATCCTCCTTATACATACCTTTAAGAGCTTCTATGCCCACACTTTGCAATTGAACTTCTTGAGCCATCATGACCCTTCTACTAAGGGCATCTACAACTTTATTTTCTTGTCCCTTCTTGTGCTTTATCGAGAATGTATAGGCTTGTAAGTATTCAACCCACTTCATGTGCCTTTAGTTCAATTTTTCCTGTCCATTCAAGAAACTAAGTGCATGGTTGTTAGTGAATACTATAAACTCCTTTGGTAACAAGTAGTGCCTCTATTTCTTTAAAGCTTGGACCATAGAATACAATTCTAGATCATATGAGGAATATTTTCTCTTAGCCTCATTTATTTTTTCACTAAATAATGCAATCGGTCTACCTTCTTGACTCAAAACAACACCTATTACTTGACCACTTGCATCACACTCAATAGTAAAAACTTTATTAAAATTAGGGAGAGCAAGGATAGGCTATTTTGATAACTTTCTTTTCAAGTACTCAAACCTTTCATTTGCTTCATTGGTTCATTAAAACTTACTCTTATTTTCTCCTTTGATTGTATCTATGATAGGTACACAAATGTGGCTGAAATTCTTGATGAACTTCCTGGAGAAGCTTACAAGGCCATGAAATCTCTTCACATCACCCACTGACTTAGGCGTTGGCCAATTGAGAATGGCCTCAACCTTTGATGGATCCATTTTCAAACTTCCCTTTGAGATGACAAATCCAAGGTAGACCAATTCTTCTTTCATAAACTCACACTTTTTCAAGTTGATCACTAGCTTCTCTTCATGTATCCTTCTCAAGACCTATCCAAGATGCTCCAAATGCTCCTTCTTGTTCCTGCTAAAGACAAGAATGTCATCCAAATAAAATACAACAAATTTTCCAATAAAAGGTTTCAATACCTCATTCATTAGTCTCATGAAGGTACTGGGGGTATTAGAAAAGACAAAGGGCATCACCATCCACTTGTAAAGACCCTCATTAGCCTTGAATGTTGTTTTCCATTCATACCCTTCACAAATCCTAATTTGATGATACCCACTTTTCAAGTCAATCTTTGAAAAGTAGTGAGCTCCTCCTAGGAAATCCATAAGATCCTCCATCCTTGGCATAGGAAACCCATATCTAATGGTTATCCTATTTATGGCTCTTGAATCAGTACATAACCTCCATTTACCATCCTTCCTTGGAGCCAACATGGTAGGGATAACACAAGGGCTTAAACTCTTCCTCACTAGGTCCTTATCCAACAATTCTTGCACTTGTTTTGCTATCTCTTCATTTTGGGCTGGTGTCGTCTTGTAGGAAGCCTTATTAGGAAATGTAGCCCCTAGTATCAGGTCAATATGGTGACTGATATCTCTAATTGGAGGAAGGGAACTAGGCAATTCATCCACCACAATCTCCTTATACTTCTCCAACAATGTTTGGACTTCACTAGGTATAGGTTCTTCTTTGTTTGAGGACAAAACAGACATGCATTTTGGCTTAACAACCAAGGAAAACCCTAGGTCTCCCTCTTCCTTTAAGGTCTTCAAAAAATCCTTCTCTCCTACCACCATGATGCTAGACCCAAGTTGCTTATCTATTCCCTCATTCGGTAAGGGACTCATGGTGAAGGACTGCCCATCTTTTGTAATCATGTAAGTGTTTTTATGCCCATCATGTTGGGATTTCCTATCATACTTCCAAGGGAGACTTAAGAGTAGGTGGCATGCATCCATGGGAATAACATCACACAAAAAATTTTCCTTAAACTCCCCAATTTGGAATTCTACCCAACATTTCTCACTGACAAGCACCTATTGACCTTTGTTCAACCAAGACACCCTTTATGGTGTGAGATGAGGAGTCTTTTTCAATTTTAATTTTTCAACCATCTCTAAGGCTACTAAATTATTAGTAGATCCTGAGCCTAGAATTACCTTGCATACCTTCCCATGAGATTTGCATGTAGTCCTAAACAAGGACTTCCTCTGTGGTGGCTCCTTAGCACTTGGAACCTTAAGGAGTGTCCTCCTCATCATCAAGCTCTCTCCAAATTCAATATCAATAGGTCTAGAAGGTGAAGTCACACTTTGAGAATCCTCCTCTTGCACCAATTGGTTTCTCCTATCCCCACTATGAGAGTTTGAAGCTTGCTTCTCAAGGCACTTGAAGGCTGGGTGTCCAAATTGGTTACAAGAGTAGCATCTTCCAAAGAATCAATTAGATCCTCTCCCATTAGATCTACCTCTTCCATTAGATCTCCTACCTTTGAATCCTCCTCTTGACTCTTGACTTTGTTCCTCTTTCCACTTGACTCCCCTTTTCTTTGTGATTGGTTTCTACCACCAAAGTTTCCTCTACCCCTTCCTTGTTTCTCCTTCTTTCTTTTCAACTTCTCCTCTACCTTACATGCTACTTGGAAGCATTTTTCTATTGTCTTAGGAGTCACTAGACTCATCTCATCTTGGATTGCAAACCTTAGGCAATTCAAATATCTATCCACCTTCTCCTTGTCATTCTCTACATGGCCACACCTCATACTAAGTTTGTGAAACTCCTCAGTATAGGTTTCCACATCCATGTCCTTTTGTTTTAGGCTTTACAACCTTCTAAACACTTGAACTTCATGATCTATAGGAAGAAATTGTGCCTTCAATTTGCTCACCATTATGTCCCATGAGGTAATCATGTTCTTACCCTCTTTCACTCTTTCTCCTTGGTAGTATTTCCACCAAGTCAAAGCAGCCCCATTCAATTTAGTTTTGGAAAACATAACCTTCCTATCTTCTGCCATCTCCTTGCATTCAAAATAGTTGTTAAAGGCATCCACCCACTCTAGTACTGCCTTAACATTCATCTTTCTCCCATACATTGGAATGTGCATCTTCACTTCGGTGGCTTATGCTTTTATGTTATCTTCACTCAGATAACATGTGAAAATGCTGGTAATCACAATCGGACCTTACTACAAGCAAACTGTATCTTTCCAATTTATCAAATTTTGCAATATTATGATCTTAAATCCTAAATCTAACCAAATAATAAAGAAATAGCAAAAGATGAGGGTGCAAGGGATATAAAAAAATCTAAACAATTTCTAAGATGAACAATGCAAAGGATAAATACCTGGAATAGACAAATCTCAAATAACCAATTCCTGCTTAACCCACAATGCAATATCACAAGAAAGGTGCAATCTTCTAAGGCATACAGATTTTCAAATCATAGACATTCATCTACAATTGAACTAAGCACAAATAAATGTACGGTCCAGGTTGAATTCACCAGCCTACTACAATCAGATAGTTACTGGGAGTATAGACCAGAGATTGCTACAAAAATTGCAAGCATTAAATCATGAACATTATTCACCAACCTAATCTAATTCTAAATTTAACATCAAATCTTATATCTTCAAGCAATTTCAAAGGATGGAACAACAGGAGCCATGCAAGATAAACTAACACAAAATAATTCACCAGAGAAACCACAATGCCTTCAATTGTATTAGATCACCCAAAATATAGCAACAATTCCACTATTTTGTGTTACAACGCTTGCTCGAAAGAACTAACTACTATCTCTGCTACAAAATGCTCTAGCTCTTTTCTTAGTCTAGCTTTTCTAATTCTCTATTATCTATCTCACACCTTACAAATGAGGCAGGAATGCCAATTTAAAGAGAATCCTCAAAACATGTCGGCCCAGCTAGACATTTACAAAATAAAATAGCCAAAACAAGTCGGCCTCCAGAAATTCAAAAGAAGGCACATATTAAATGTTGATACATCATCAAGGTCGGCCAAAACACATTCCTCAATGCAGCCCAGATCAACACATGCCCTATAATAATAGGGAAGCACAAATCACGAAGCGGGCATGATATTAATTACTGCCTCCCTTATCCTTGTTCTGATCCAACAATTCATGAACTTTCAAAAACACCTTATCCAACTCAACAACAGGTGGCAAGGGTAGGATTTTGAGCCGACATTCAATTGATTCAATCTCTTCCCTTGACTGCTTAACCATTGTATCCCAATCACCCTTATAGGCCAAGTACTTATCCACCACAGCCAGATAAGTAGCCGCATCATCCAATTGGTGCCCTGTCACAAAATTTTCAATATCAGGGGCATAGACATCATGCCACCATTCCCTCAATTGTTCCAAACTCAAGTACCTAGGGGTGATCTTCCTTCTGCCAGTCATTATCTCAAAAAAGGTGATGCATCCATCATAAACATTAGTTAAATTACCATCCATCTACTTCCTTTGTTTGTAGATCTTCTTGATGGTTTTCTATCAAATTTGCAGGGCTTCAAACCACTCCCAAGGCTCACTAACCTTAGATGAAGAAAGGATTTCATCAACAACCAACTGATCCTTACTGTACTCCATGATTGTTTTGGTTTTCTGCAATAAGAGATCAGTGTCCTCCTTATCCCGAGATAAAACATAATCTAACGAATCCTTAGCCCTTATTGCATCCTTTCTAGTTGAAAGGATCTCCTTTATTGCATCATCTCCCTTAGCCTGTACCTCCTTCAACCAATTTATTGTAGCTAGAGTAGAAGCTTTCATCTTTTCTATTTCATAGATGGTCTCCTTCGATAAGAAACCAACAGTAGCAGAAGAGGATGGGTGAAAAGATTGTAAAGGCTTCATCAAATCTTCTAGACATTTCCTAAGCCTTTCATTCTCTTTCCTTAGTTCATGCTTAGATTGTGTTTCCTTCCTCAATCTCCCAATGATCACTGCTCTGGACCCCTCATATTCTTCAATATCTTGCTCCATAGAAGTGGGCCTGAGATTAATGGTTTGTACATCATAATCCTTCCTGGTGACCTCATCTTTACTTTTATCAGCAACAGGGGTAGCAATATGAATAACCCTGTTACTAGCTTCATCCCTTTCGATCCTAGAAACCACCTTGGCTACCTTCTTCCTCTTACCTTTTCATATCTTGGCCAACATTTCATCCCAGTTGAGAGGAGTGTCCTCAACAATGACCTGTTTCCTTCTGATCTCTTTGTCTAGCCAATCCGGAACAGCAGGACCCACCTGGGTTTCATCTTTCTTGACCTCTTCATGCTAATCCACTATCTCATTCCTTTCCTTTTCAGGAGATTGATCACCTTTGTTTCCCAATTCTGGCTCCTCTTCTTGTAGGGGTGATGGAGTCTTAACAAGAACATCCTCCTTCTCAGGGGATCTATTATATTTACTGCTTACAGGAGAATCCTCATATTGTACCAACGGAGAAGGATGCATTTCCACATCTTACCTCAAACTTAGTAGATGCGCCATAAAGTTCCCCATCCTTAAATGGTTCTGCCTCCTCACTGGTCTCATGCTCTTCATGAGTTTTCTTCTCAGGTATACCCAATGAAGGAGAGGTATCTCTCTATTGTTCCACAGTGGATGCCATTGGAAGAGGATCTGCCTTTTGCATAGTCTCTTTAGGAGATGGAGTTCTTGACCTTCTTGAATAAACCTGGGTTTTCTATCCTGAACTCTCCACATTGACCACATGAGGTTCTGTCTTATCCCCAGAAGTCTCTTGATCTTTCTTCTTAGAAGCCTTGGTTATCCTTGTCCTTTTTGGCTCTGGAGGAGTGTCTTCTGTCTCTGCTTTCCCAAGTTCCTCCTCTCTAGTAAACTTACCTATTTTCATAGTATGACTCCTCTTCTTTCCCCTAGGTTTTCTTTTCTTTTCAGGCTCACTCTCCTTAGGGCCTCTGATTTCAATCTTAAAAGGTGACCCTACCTTAGTCTTGCCTGTAGAATCATCCTCACCGGACTCCTCTGAGGTGGAATGAGCATTCAAATTTCCCATCAGATTGAAAGTACAAGGTACCTTTTCACTCTCCAATTCCCATACTTTATGCTTCAGCCATGACTTGGTTAATTTCACAATAGGAGCCATTAATTCCTCCAGCTCAATTATTTCCCTTTCTGACTAGTTTATCTCTCCAATGGGCCTATCCTTGGCTGATTCAAATGCATGATCCTAGACTAAATTTCTGTCATCCTCCAACTGATCAGAAATCAACTTGACATCGTACATTCTGATTACATCAACTGGAAGCCTAGAATACCTTTTCTTTCTCACCTCAAAGTCATCCTTGTTGTTCACCCAGTAATCCTCTAGATCATCTTTGTGGTGATATTCTTTAGTAGCCTTCTTCTGTGCTTCGCCAGTGATGTCAAAGCTTGCCATCTTAGAATGGAAAGAGAAACCAAAAGTACTCAACTCCTCCCCTAATGCATGAGCTGATTGGATTGAAGGGAAAACCTCACTTATACCAATTCTCAAGGGAAAGTCCCCACCAAACCATGTCTTGTGCTTCGCTTTTTTAACAACAGCATCAAAATCACATATCTGTCAGGTAACCTCCAAGAGTATGATGTGGTAAGTGGGATGTCTTGGCAATCTGTATGGAGTAGTCAGACATCCATCAATTCTAATATAGGAGAAGGTGGGGAATTGTATAAACCAGGCTCTATATCCTTTGATCAGTTCCTTGGCTCCATCAGAAATTCTCACATGCTCTGCATTCTGAAGTAACCTAGTAATATGCATAGTAAATGCATCATTTTCTCTTTTGTAATTCGAATTCCCTAGGTGCAGCCCAGGGTACACCTCATAGATGACATCTTTCCAAAATATTCCTTTTGGATTTAAACCCATGTATGGATAAAATCTGGCAAGCACATATACCACATAAGATGTCATAGTGAATTTCTTTGTCTCCAGCACATCTCTCATCTACTTGTCAATCATTGCACTGATAATCCCTGCCCAATGGTAATTGACGCCTTGCTCAATCTTGTTAATGACATGCACCATCCAATTCTCTAATGCCCTGGCACTCTTCAAGCCTGCCACCCTGCTCAGCAGTGTGATTGCATCATATATATCTTGTTAGAACTTGACCCTATGTAACTGTTTAGGAAGCTTGGAGAAATGAGATTTTGGCTTTTCTAGCCAGGAATTGATCATCTGTTGGGCTTTGGTAGGTTCATCCTCATAGTAATTCCTAGCCAAGTCCATGTCCAAGGCACACACACATGATAAGTATGGCATATCAAATGCCTTGGCAATGGAAACTGGATTAAAGTTTGCCAATACTCTCCCATCAGTGCTGACAATCCTCTGCGTATCAAAGTCATAGTGTCGGGCACACTCCAATATCAATTCATAGCATTGAACTACAGGAGGAAATCCTGCCACATGAGCCAGTCTGGATTTCACCACTCCCTTGGCCAGGATTGATAAATCCCTTTGAGCTAACCTTTCTTTGAACTCTTCATATCTCCAAGCTCCTACATTGGTATCTGAAACCTCTGACCAAACTGAAGCCACCTTACTATCTGGCAACTGATTCTTCACATCCAACCTTATCTTTTCAGCATCTGAAACTGATGATCCCTCTGTATCTCCCTTGGCCTTTCCTGCTGCCGCCTTGCTCGATTTAGCCTGCATTCATAAAAGAGCCCCATGAAAATCCAATTATCATCCATATTTCAATCAAAGGTTAGCCTCGAAACCAAATGAAGCCATTAAAATAAATCATTAATCATCAATCTTGAAAATCCAAGAAAATGAAGTAACCTGGGAAAATCCAGTCAGGGCAAAATTTCAGAGAAATCTGACCCAGCTGGACTCCTGCTGCCAAGACATCATTTTATCAAATAAATCATCAATACGGACAAAAGAGATGCATGATTATCATAAGATTCATTCACTTAGCAACAAGAAATCACCATCCATCATTTGATTCATTACTTCGATTTCAAAAATCAAAATCAAGTGGAACTAGGCAAGAAAAGCAGAAAAATCCAAGTAGTCTATATTTCCGCAGACGGCTTGAAATTCCAGGAATTCATCACACTCCGGAGAAATGGAAAAATTTGGGAAAATCCGAGTGCGTGGAAATTCCGCAAACACCTCAAAAACCCGATGATTGTTCGATGCTCAGACCATTAATCGAGTGATCATACAGACCCCCTATCTGAATCCGATGAACATAAACTCAACCTCAATAAGCCAAATCCCAATTGTACCTGAATTTAAACTCCCAAAACTCTCAAATGGTTGATCCCTATGGAAAAATAATGATGCCCTAAATTTGACAGTTAAACCTCCACCATGAGAGTTAGGGCAAGCTCGAAATCAGACACCATCTTTCAAAATGATTAAACTAGGGCACACTAGGGTCTCAATAGATGCGAAAAAGATCGAGCCAAACATAGGATAAGAGGGCACAACAACTCCACCAAACCTAACAACCCTGGGTAGACATATCGAAACCCTACCTTCATGAATTATACCAAATTACACACCAACAAGGCAAGGCCCCAACAGGAACGCCCAGTCACAAGGGTACAACTGAAATTCAATCAATAAATGAAGGGATGTGCAGTGTAGGCGTTAAAACCCACGGAAAGGTGAGTTCAAACCCTAATTCGATAAATATGTAACCATGAAAAAAAACAAGGGCCGACCCAAATAATCATCAACAACAACCTAAAAGATTCAATCAAAGCGCAAAACAATAGGAGAAGTCAACAAAGACTTACCATGGATTAAATCTGAATGAACCTCAAGCCCAAGGAAATCACTGTGAATCAGGGTGCCCTAGCGGCGATAATATCAACACAAACACCCAAGGAAATCTACACGCGAGCAGACCAAATCCAACGACCAGAGCTCAAAAAAGAACAAACTCAAGTGCTAGAGCAAATAGAAAATGAATAATGAAATTAGGAAGAGCGCTAAAAGCCCTTAAATTCACCCACACTCATGCCAGGGAAGACATACCTCAAGCATTAATGGCTGACAAGACATATCGAGAAATCCAGAAACCTGAGGTCGAAACGGAATTTCAAAAAAATCCGATCCAGATAGACTATCCCGGTGAGCATGAATTTTGTGGATGACGCACCCCTCTGGGACTTTAACACAGTCCGGGAAAATCCGCGTGATCCGAAAAATCTCGAATTCAACCAAAAACCTAGATTTCGAAAAAATCTGACATTAGCAGATGATGGACCAAGACCTGGGAAAATCCAGGTGAGCTGGAAAATCCTGGACCCAGGTCAAAACCTGGACCTCATCAAAAACCAAGTTTGATCAATTCAACCCTCAGGGTAAGACCAAGGTAAGCAAGACCAACATCCCAAGACCATGAAAGGACAAATCCAATAAAAACCAAAGGTCCAAGAGACATCCAAAATCAGAAAACAGAGGGTCCCTACTCCAAGTGGGGCGTGTGTGCAGAATTGCACAACATCTAGGCACACCCCAACTCCCCTAAGCCTTGAATATGGTTCTTACAACATCAATACACATGTTTCAACCCTTTTAAGACACTCTTCTTAACAAGTTATACACACAAATTGCCAAACTCAGATTTTGCACCAAATTTAGGCTTGTCACATGAGGATGCCAAGCCTAGGGTACCCAATAAGTCACTCCAATCTCTCTTTCATTCTCCAAAACCTCTTAAAACATAGAGTACATGATGAAATCTACCATTCCACCATGAATTAAGCCTTGACCAAGGAGGAATGGTGAGTTGTGTGGATTTTTGTGATCAAACCCTAGTTTTTGAGGGTTTCTGACTACTTCTAGAAGAACGATGATAACTTCCTCTATTCTTTATGGAATTTAACCAAACCACTACCAAAAGGAAGCTATCTCACCCTTCTATCAAACCATTCCATCCTTGTGTCTATATAGAGTGATCCTTGTCTGTACCACATGATTTAGCAACATATTTACACAGAAAACTAGAGAAAAACAAAGCTTTTCTTATTTAATCTCCTCCAAAATGAACAACAACCATTACCTCAACCAAGAGAGGAATTTTTAAACATTTTCAACCTCCATCCAATGTCCCTCAACTTTATTTTGAATTAGAGGGCTGTTGGAGGACTAACAAACTCAATTTTAAACTAAGTTGCCTAGTTAAGACAACTTAACATTACACACACAAACCCGACTTCATTTCAAACTCAAAAGATGTCCAAGACACCTCAAAACCTACCAAAACATCAATTGAACTCCTCTCTATTTACCTGGTTGGATCATGGCACTTTGTTTCTTTATTAGGCCTAGATGCACCAAGTTTACAAGGTGAGGAGGAGACCTATTACAATCAGAAAAAACTCATTACAAACATCAAATTCCTATTACAAGCCATTGAAAATGGTCCTTTGGACCTTATTACATCCCAAGCAACTTGAAAAACAAAACACAAATCAACAAAGCCTCATGGAGGCATGTAGACCCCAACGTGCATCTGCACCAAGATAGTATCGATAGATAATGATGCAAGTATTATTCAAACATAGCACCTGTTTACCATTTTTTCACTACAGTACCTATCCTAGAAGTGCCATAAACTGGTTTTCACTTAGAGAACATTTTATTTCTCTTTACTATTTTTATTACTTTTTGACTTTTTTTATTTTTTATATATTTTTTTGAGATACTTTGATGTGTTCAAATATAGAATATTTTAAGATGGTTGTTGTTCAGTGGTTTAGCTAAAGATTATGCTTCATGAGTAGGAAATTGATAAGCTCTAGAGCCATAGCTTGTTGTGATGATGAATGGACCTAACCAGTTTGGTTCAAATTTCCCCTTCGCATCCTAGTTTAGTTGGATCCTTTGATTCTCTTTTAGTACTAGCTCACCAACTTGAAATTTTTTTTTTAATATTTTTATTGTAGCTTCGTTTGAGTTGATTCTAATAAACCTGGAGATGGTTTAGCATGCTCAAACACCTTTCATCTAGGAGTTCCAACTCATTCAATCTAGACACCTGGTATTCCTCATTTCTAACCATGGATTTTAGGGATATTTGCAATGACGGAATTTCAACTTCAATAGGTAAGACAACTTTAGATCCATAGACCAAGGAAAAAGGTGTGGCACCTATAAGTGTATGAATGTTGGTTTGGTAAGCCCATAGAGATAGGTTTAGTTGCAAATTCCAATCACGACTGACATCATTAACAATATTTCTCAGTATTTTTAGGATAGTTTTATTGGATGCTTCAGTCTAACCATTTCCTTGGGGGTAGTAGGGCATGAAGAATCTATGATGGATAGAAAATTTGGAACAAATATCTTTGACATCTTAGTTTTGAATGGGGTTTCATTGTCTATTATGATGGTTTGGGGAATTCCATATCGACAAATTAGATAATTTAAGATGAACTTTGATATTTGTTTCCATGTGATGTGTGTTAATGGAATTGATTCTATCCACTTTGTGAAGTATTCAGTTGCAATGATAATAAACTTGAGTCCATTAGATGAAGGAGAAGAGATCTTACCTATCAAGTCTAATCCCCACTACGAAAAAGGCCATGGTTTTGTTATAGGTCTTAGTTCATGTGCTCGTGCATGAAAAAGGTCACTATGTTGTTGGCATTGATGAAATTTTATTGAGTACTAAATCCATTATTTCTCCATTGAGGGCCAATAGTACCCTATTCTCAAAAAATATATTACTAGATTAGGTCCACTTGCATGAGACCCACAAATACCTTTGTACACTTCTTGTAAAATGGTTTGCACTTCTTCCACATTGAGACATTGAAGTAATGTTCCGTCTAGACTTAATTTGTATAGGGTACCTCCTAGGACAATGAATCAAGAGGTTATAGAAATAAAGGTATTCTTTTGGCTTGTTGTTATTTAGGAGGTATGATACCATGTTGGATATAGTCAATGTATCTTGGTACCATGGTGAGTTAGGACCAACAACATCACAAACAAGTTTTGATTCTAGGATATTGAATGTTGGTATGAGGAGTTTCTCTACAAAGAATTCATATTTTGGAATGTTTTGTGTAATTTCGAGAAGTGAACCTATTGTGGTCATAGCATCAATTGCTCTATTGTTAATCCTCTGGAGTTTTTCAAATGTGATGATGACAAAGTATTGTTCAAAACTATCCACCATTATTTTATATGGCATTATCTTTTCATCCTTTACTTGATACTCATCATTTACTTAACGTATTACTAGTTAAGAGTCTCCATAAACCTGTAGTTCCTTTATCCTCCATTCAATGGCCATCTTCAATCCTATGATTAGCGCTTCATATTTAGAGATGTTATTGTTACATAAAAAATTGATCATGTAAGCCTTAGGTACACTATCTCCCTATGGTGTGAGAAATAAGATACCTACTCTTGATTTGTGTTGAGTGTGGGACCCATCAAAGTACAAGGTCCAAAGGCTTGTCTATTCTATTAGTAGTATGCTTTCATTTGGGAATTATGTTGTTAAAGGTTGGTGATCATCCATTGGTTTTTTCGGTTGTTCTACTATGATTTGTCCTTTGATAGCTTTTATGTCTATGTACTCTATGTCAAACTCACTCAATATCATTACCCATTTAGTAATCCTGCTTGTTAGAGTCGATTTTGCTAATAGATACTTTAGTGGATCTACTTTTGAGATCAGCTTTATGTTTTTGTTCAAGATGTAGTGTCTCAACTTCTACACCGCAAAGATGACAAATAGACACTCTTTCTATGGGTTAATAGTTCAAATCATAGACCACCAATGTTTTGTTGATATAATAGACCACTTTTTCCTTGTTATTGTCATCTAGTTGTACTAAGAGGGCTCCTAATGTTGCTTTTGTTGTAGATACATAGAGGATCATTGCTTTATCTAGAATTGGTGACATTGCTACTAGAGGAGTGAGTAGATACTCCTTGACTTGTTGGAATTCCTGATCAAATCTGCCATCCCATTTGAATGTGATGTCCTTGTGTAGCAAATGGATGAAAGGATGACATTTGTCTACCAACTACGCAATGGATCTCCTGATGGGCTGTAGTTTCCCCCATAGAATTCTTAACTACTTCAATTTTCTTGGAGGAGGCATGTCTAATATAGCCTTTACCTTGGAAGGATCTACCTCGATGCCTCTTCTTGATACTATGTACCCTAGTAGTTTTCCAAATGTTACTCCGAATACATAATTTTTTAGATTGAGCCTCAATTTTTACTATTCAAGCCTGTCAAATACTTTTGCTAGGTTAGCCAAATGGTCTTCTCTTTTGATGGACTTTTCTATTATGTCATCCACATAATCCTCCATAGTTGTATGCAACATATCATGAAAGGTGGTAGTCATTTCTTGCTAATAGTTTTCCCCTACATTCTTTAGACTGCACGGCATGATGTTCCAATAGAAGGTTCCCCATGCACAAGTGAATGATGTTTTATGTTGGTCCTCGTGGTATATTTTGATCTGATTGTATCCAAACAAGTCATCCATCAATGACAAAATTTCATTCCTTACACTCAGATCTACAATCATATCTATGTTGGGAAGAGGGAAGTCATCGTTCGAGAAAGCTTTATTTAGATCTTGAAAGTTTGTACAGATTCATATGCCCCTAGAGGGATTTGATACTGGTACTAGATTCGACACCCATTTAGGATAAGAAATTGGTCTGATGAAGCCCGCATCTAGCAGCTTTGTAGTTCTACTTTTACCAAAAGTGTTATCTATGGATGCATATTTTGTAGCTTCTTCTTGATGGATTTAGCTCTAGGAAACATTGGCTAGGTGGTGTATGACCAATGTTGGATCTAGCCTTGGAATGTTTGCATATGTCCATGCGAAGTTGATTTTCCTATGCTAGGAAGTTTACTTTTTCTTCAAGATCAAGTGATGCTACATGATATGTGATTTTGGGTGTTTTTTCTATGCCAACATTGATATGTTCGATATCTTCAACTAGGAGTGTTGATTTATCTTGATATTCTATGGTGGGGATATTGAATGTTCCATATTTGGGTGCCTTAGAGAGGATTTCACCTTTATATGCATCCTTTTTTTTCTCTTTTCTGGATCTGATAAAGCCACGTTGTGGTTTACTTTATGGGACCTCCTTTTTATTTTTAAATTTTGTAAGCTATTTTTGTGATTGGAATACACAATCCCCACCCAAAATATGCTCCTTGATCCAATTCAATTACAAACCCTACTTTGTTATCTCCTTGTGGTATATTGGTTCAAAGTCCCATGAACTCTGCAATAGCCTCATCATTCTAGAATGCGTCCAAAATTGGAGTATGATGTTGTTGGTCCCAATCTATTAGCTATGGATAATATAAGGATAGTTTGTCATTGGTATTGACAAAGCTCATGGATGTTATTTATAGGTTAGAGGCATTGGGTTTTAAAAAGATGGACATAAGGTATCTAGGTTATATTTGCTTGAGTCACAGGAATCCCATTCGTACTCATTTGAATCTATTTCCATATGGTCGCCATTAGATGTGGTTTTGGATGTAGGTTTGGTGGTCATAGTATTTATGTTAAGGTTTTCAAACATGTTTTGGATATACATATAATATTCTATATGTTTGTAAATATCCGATGTCTCCATCATGGTAGAAGTAGCTTCTTCTTTATAGGAAGTGCTTTTTAGCATCTGGGGTAATCACATTAGTGAACCATAACCCAGTCCAAGATTATTGGGGTGCTTTTCCATAATGATTAGTTCTCTTCTACCTTGTCCATGTAGACCAAGGGCACCTTGCTCAGTGAATCCCATGTTATTTAGTAGTTGATACCCTTTTCTTTTTTCATCAATAGGAAGAGGACGAAATGGCTATTCCCATCCTTCGTCTTTGTAGATCCATGAAGATAAATCTTCTTTACATACTTCCTTATTTTGCATGTCACCCCACTTGGTGAAGATGGTGGGTTTGACTATCATTGTTATAGTTTGAACATGCCCAATACCTTTTGATCATCCATTTATTTTTAGTGTAGGGGGAGCAGCCCAATACAAAAGACTCGTTGAAGTGGTATTCCCCACAACCCTTGTCAAGCACTTGAATCTTGGTATCAGTTTTAGGTACTTCAGTTGATGATGGTGTAGTGGAGGAAAAAGCTAGTGATGTTGGGTCAATGTATGAAAAGGAGTGAGAAGATATATCATTGTTGGGTATCTGTTGAATCTTTTTATACTTTTCCTCCAATTTAGCATAGTAATGGAAGGGTTCAGGGTCGACATATATGGTAATTTCCTTATTGTCATAAGGAAAATTTAGGCATTGATGGAATGGAGATGGCACTAATTTCAAAGCATGAATCCATGCTCAATCCAAAAGAAGGTTGTATGGAAGTTCAAGATCTAGTAATTGAAATGTAGTTTCTATTATTGTTGGTCCTATCCAAACAAGTAGCTTGATTGTCCCTTTTGAATTGTGCTCCATGTCATCATAAGCTTTGATGGTTATGATCTTTATTTTTTCTATGACATCATTAGAGTATCCTAGTTGTTTCACAAATTTGAAGGTTCAAATGTTTAGACCTGCATCATTATCTATGAATACCCTCTTAACTTTATGATTGTGGAAACCTAGGTCTAAATAAAGAGCTTGATTGTGGAATGATTTTTGTAGAAGGTCATTCTCAAAAAATACTAAATGATGGGTGGATGTGATATTTCCAACCATGACTTGAAATTGATCTTCATCTAGGTTGTTTGGGACTGATGTTTCAATTATTTATTTCTACAATATCTCCTTATGTGTTGGCGGTAGTTTTAGGAGCTCAAGTATGGAGATAAGGTTAGAGTTTTCTTTAGTTGTTCCACAATGCTATAGTCACTTGGTGGCTTACTTGTGGTTCTAACTAGGGGTGGTGCTCCTTGGATAGTTACTCTTCCCCTTCAAGTAGTCACATTACTTTTAGAATCTCTACCCCGTATGGTTAATGTATGGATGGTATGATCATCACAAGAGATATGTCCTAGAAGGGTATCCTCGCCATAAGAGAAGGAAACCTTTTAGTAATCTTGTTATTTTCCTTTGTTAATTTTGCTAGAATGGTCAGGAATTGAATCCTTGTAAATATTTAGGTCTTTATTTCTGGGACGAGGTTTTATTTCCATTTCTCCTTTTTCTATTAGATCTTGCATGATGTTCTTGAGTCTCATGAAATTATTGGTGGTATGCCCCTTGATTTTATGAAATTCACATTTTTCATTCTCGTTATACCAAGGGATTTGAAATTGGGTTTCTCATAATTTGGTCTATCATTTATCATGATGAGGTTCTTTTGGACTATTTTATTCATAATGAACTCAAGGGTTTCTCCCAAAGGAGTAAATTTCCTTCGTGGTTGGTCATTTGTCAAGGTGGTCTCCTTTTATTATCCTATCCTTGATTTTGATGTTGGTTGTTTTGTAGTTTGTTCTATGGATAAATGAGTTGATTATTTTGTTGGTAATTGGGTTGGTTGTTCTATTGATAAGCTTGATGTTTTGTTTGGACCTAATTTTGTGGCATATTGGGTGTTTTTACATTGTGTACAACCTTAGTGTCAACTATTTCGTCATTGGTTACATTCTTGTTCTTTTCCCATATCTTGGCTTTGTCATTTGAAGTAGAAGGTTGATCTTTTTAGTTGTAAATTTTGATTGTTCCTTTGCAACAAGGGCTCTTTCAATAAGTATACCCATTTCAATGGTTTCTTAAAAATTTATTGGGCATAATACCATGAGATTGTGATTGATATCTAGATACACATTGCAGATAAATACATCAACAAGTTGTTTCTTTGGAATGGGCTAGTTGATTTCTCTCTCTTTGTGTCTCCATCTTTGGAGGTATGAGGAAAATTCCTCCCCTTGAATTTCCTTGATTTTATAGAGATTTGTGATTGTTATGTCTTGTTCATTGTTATACGATAAATGGGTGACAAACTTATCTACAATTCATCAAATGTTCTGATCCCTGGCAGTTAATGAGAGAACCAATCTATAGCATGCCCACTAAGACTCTTTGGAAAAAGTCTCATCAATTAGGTGTCATTTCATTTTAGTTCCATGCAAGATACTAAAAAATCACATACATGCTCAATTACATCTCCTTTTCCCCTATACTTGTCAAATTTTAGTATTTCAAAGCCTTTGGGGAAAGGTGCCATGGATATATTTTGATCAAATGAATATGGACAAATATCTTGAAGAGCATAACTCTTCTCGTGTTTTCCAATTTTTATATTTGATATCCTTTGATTGAGTGTTTGAAGTTACACATTTATGTCATTTGGTGTGCTCATTTGAGGATTTTGGGTATTGTAGGTCTGTTGTCCTATGATGTTCGTTTGATCATAAATCAGATGTTATGTAATCATGGGATTCTAAGGGCCATTTTTCACATAAGGTATGTTAGGTCCTTGTTGCATATAAGGTAAGTTGGGTCCTTTCTGTGTATAAGGTAGGTTGGGTCCTTGTTGTGTACGCTAATATTGACCTTGAGGTGTTCCTTGGTACTAATTTTGTGGTTCTCCTTGTTGTTGATGATAATTTTGATGTTGGGTTTGGTGAACAAAATGTTGTTGCATTTGGGTTGTACTCTGATAGCTTGTTTATCATACACCATATTGTTGTGAATATTGTTTAAGGTTAACTTGATGTTGAGTTGATTGTATACCTTTTTGTTGTGGATTTTTTTGAGGGGTATCTTAGTATTGCATTGATAGTACACCTTGTTGTGGTTGATTTGGTTGAAGGTTACCTTAGTACTACATTGATGGTACACCTTGTTGTGGATTTTTTTGAAGGTTTCCTTGGTATTTTATTTGTGGCACACCTTGTTGTTGGGGATTTTGAAGGTTACCTTGGTATTGTATTGAGGGTAAACCTTGTTGTGGATTTTACTAAAGGTTACCTTGATATTGCATTGAGGGTAAACATGTTGTGGATTTTGTTGAAGGTTTCCTTGGTATTATGTTTGTGGCACACCTTGTGGATTTTGTTGAAGGTTACCTTGTTATTGCATTAAGGGTAAACCTTGTTGTTGTTGATTTGGTTGAAGGTTACTTTGATATTGCGTTGAGGGTAAACCTTGTTGTGGTTGATTTGGTTAAAGGTTACCTTGATACTACAGTGAGGGTAAACCTTGTTGTGGTTGATTTTTTGATATTTTCCCTTGTTGGTATTTCAAGTTGTTTGAAGGGTCAATGTATGAGGTGTTTTGTGGCATGTAATACCCTTGTGATGGGTTGCCACCTTATTGTTCCACTAGAATATTTCCCATGTTTTGCATTGTATTATGTTGTGGCATGTTTTGGGATGTGTTTCCTTGATACCTTGTGCCACAATGGCTTGTTCAATTTGGGATGGTGGTCTAAACAATGGGTTATGCTTGGGTTGCATTGGATCATTGTTTTGTGAAAACAATGGTGTTATGTTGGTGTTCATGGTGGGTTTTGGAATTTTTCTAACTATTGTCTGATCTCCAAGTGGGATAAGATTTGGATCTTTTAGCATGTCCACATTGAAGTCAATGGGTAATTTAGCACCACTTTTCACGAGTGTGAGGAAATACTGGTTTGCGTTTATCCCAAGCATCTTATCCATAAGATTTTGCATCTTAGGATTTTGGGAATGTTCTATGAGTCTTTCCTTAATAAGTTCCTCATCACTATCTTTTTCTTCTACAGTGTAAGTTTGAGACTCACGAGGTTGATTCTATTTTGCAATCCCTTCTTGATGCCTAACCAAGTACTTCTCCCTCACTAGGGTGTTGATCTTGGTTTTATTTAAATGTGGGTTCCTTTTGAGGAGTTGTAAGGTCACTTGGTTTATACCCCCATGCATAACTTTCCTCATTGGTAGTGTTTATTTTTAGTGCACTTGAGCTACTCTTGTTGGCTTCCATCTTTTTGTTTTGGTGAGATCACGTTGTTGTCATAAAAAAGTGACAAGACCTTTGGGAAATTTTGGTGATTTCTAACTATGGTATGAAATAATGCTTTTTTTGGGATTTTCTATTTTAAAGAAATGGTGTTGTGTTTTTGGGATTTTTTGTTTTAAAAGTGTTTTGGGTGAGCCAATATTTTCTATTTCCACGTAGGAGGTGGTAATACTAGCCTTTTGGCTGCAAGATTAGCTCTTCATTCTTCTTTGTCTAGGATATTAGCTACATTTCTCCACTGAGTTGGTGTTTCCTTTTTCTCAAACACAAAACTTCTCAAACTACTGATAATGTCTATTTTTTCACCTTTAATTTGCATGAGGTTTGGTTGTAAAATGGGTTTCATAAGATCTGGTTGTTGAACTAGGGTAATAGGATGCTAAATGGTCATAAAGTGAGTGACATTCATGAATGTTTTGGAAATGATGCTAACTTTGGGATTCAAAATGTTTAGAAAACTTGGACTAATATTTCACTTCATTTTTCTAGAGGATATGTTTTGAAGATCTACTTGAACTAGCCTTGAGGTGCAAGAAAATGTTGATATCTTAGAAATTGAGAGTAAAGGAATAATCCCAGTTGTTTTAATTTTAAATCCTAAAACTAGGTTGGGGTGTTTCAAATTTACAAATGGATATGGACTATGTTGATATGAGGTGTTTTGTAAGTTTCATTATTTTGTTCTTAAAATATTTAACCATATTTAATATTAGTCTCTGATATTCAACAAAAAATTGGGAAATAGTGGTAATCTTTAGAGCAGTAGTGGTAATTTCTGACAAAAGCATCCCTTTTCGGGTCAGTAGCGGCCAAATCTGAAGGACAACTATGACAAGTTTTATCAAAAGCAGTCTCTATTGAAAATTTTCTAATTGGTGAATAGTGAAGGAAAAAGTGGCAATTTGGTCAAAAGTGGCCAGATTCATGTCAACTATAGCTAAAACTTAGGTCAACTATGGTAATGTTAGGATCAATAGCGACAATTTTAGGTCAACTACATTCTATTTTTCAAAAGTGACAAGTTTTTGACAATGACTAACATAAACCAGAGAGCAATAGTAGCCTACTTTAGATCAACTGTAGCAATGTTTAGGTCAAAATTGGAAAAATGGTAGTAATAGTGGCTTTTGTTCAATTTATTTTTCTATTTTTTGTTCTAGCAGTAGTTTGGACAAGTTTGTAGTTTTGGTGTCTTGTTTGATCTGATTTGTTTTGAGAATTTGGAAAGTGATACAACACAACACAACAATCAAAGATTTTGACTCTAAATGTCTATAGTTTAATTAAGTTTCTTTCCACAAAAGCTCAAAGTTTGTGAAAGTCAAGATACTAAAACCATAGTTCAAAATGTTGACTTTGGTCTAAATGTGACTTGAAATGTAAGCCTAAATATTCATAAACCATTAGAGATATTTGTTTAAGATATATTTGAAGGAGTTCAAATATAGGGCTCTTTTGAAAGGTATTCACAGTAAGTTCAAAGGGTTTGATAACCAAGTTCAATGTTTGTTTTGATCTATTTGTTTTTAAATCAAGTGAATTTTTTATGTCAATATATACTTTAGCATGCATCATTCAAGTCACCCTAAGTAGGTACACTCTTTTAGGTAGGCTTACCTCATGCCCCGAAGGGATGATTTTACATGCAATTTATGAAGGAGTATAGAGGTATGTTAAGAATGAACTCTTATGCTCTATTCCTCAACCAAAGTTTCAATTCACCACTTTCAAAGAATGTTTTAGAAAACATGGATGACTTCTAAAATAAGGTTCTTAGTGACAAACTATGAACATTGTATGTACTCTACCATCCTCTAGCCACTTAAGACTTTATTTTTTCCCATTCCACTTAAGGCATGGGATTAGGTACAGTATGTTGTTGCTTGAGATTGAAGCTACTTTCTTAAAATTTTGCAACCTTTAATATAGCTCGCTAGTAAATGTGCTTCGATACCTTCCTTATGATTTCTCCATTGTAGTATGTGTCTCATAGAAATACCCCTCTTTAAGGATGACTCAAAAAATACAAAATCCCAAAGCATTTCCCTTCACCCAAGATAGTCAAAAGATGTAGGGTGAGAGGATATGCACTCATCTCACCAATCATGGAAAACATAGCATACAATCCATAGTAATTCAATTTTTAATCTCAAAAGTTGAAGTGTGAAGATATCAAATCATGTTTTATGTGCACCAAATCAAAATTATTTGATACTTTAGTTAGATATAGTAAAGGTACAAAACAAAAAAGGATTTGTTTAGTTTTAAGCACCAGTCTTGAGTGTTTCTAATAGCCTTGTATTAATGTGGTAAACAAAAGAAATATCATTCATTCATCAAAAAAATCAAAGTGTTTGGTCAAAACAAAACATTCCATTTTTTATGAGCACCAAAGTGAAGTGTTATTCTAAACTAAAAAATATTTTGAAAGTTCATTTTAGAACACCAAATTGAAATGTGGAAATTTGTGGGTTCAATTTTATAACACCAAATTTGAAATGTTTTCTAAACTAATAAAGCTTTTCAAAACTTGGACTTGGACCATTTGCCTTCTCTGCAGTAAAACCATTAGTTGTTTTTTATATAAAGTGTGGCATATTTCTACAAGGGCTAGAAAAAAAAAGTTAGAAATTTCCAAAACACCTAAAACAATCACTTGTTAGGGTTACAAATCAACAAAATTGTTTGTAGATTTCAAATAAAAAAGAATAGAGTAACAATGGGTATCTTAATCGAAAGCGGTCCTTCTTAGTGCATCTACAAACTTTTTTTTGGAAGCAATAATGGTTTAAATAGGCAACTATGGAAATGTTTCTGTCAAAAGTAGTTTAAATTTCATAAGTGGTTAGATTTAGTGCAACTATGGTAAGAAAAAAGGCAATTGTAGTAAAATGTGAAACAACCATGAAAAATTTTATGGAACTTCTATGTGAAAATATTCAACAGCATTTTTGGAATATGTGACCACATTTTGAAACTTGCAATTGCTTAGGAAAGCTCGAGGAAACATTAATGTTAAGGAGTAAGGTCCTACCAAGCGTGCCAAATGTTGTAAGGGGGAAATTGATGCAATAGGAAAACAAAATAAATGAATTGAACTAATCTAATTCAAATGAGATTAAGATTCCTAAACCCATTACTCATGAAATGAATAATGTCAATCAATGAATTCAATGAACCAATTGAAGAAAAAATAATGAATTAAATTAAACTATAAAGTTACCCATCTTGCGTCAAAGTTTATTTGCATTTGATGTTGAATGTCTAATTGTTGTAATCAATGCAAAGCCTTCATTATGCATTGTAAAATATTCAATGTGTGTGATGTTGAGCTAGAATTGTGAGGATAATTGTAACATGCTCAAGAGGTAATTTTGCAACACTTCGCTTATGAAAATTCTAAATGATTTGTGTGAGGATTGAAGGTTATTTTATATATTTTATAATTATAGATGAATGTGCAAGATTAAACAATGTTGAATTAAAATCAATGGTGGAAAGTTGTTGAGACAAATTAGATTGCTTAGTTAGCTTCTGTGATTGAATCAATTGAGGATGTTAATTGATCAATCAAAGGAAATAGATTGCCTAATCTATGGAATTGAGGAAATCAAGTTGATATTTTAGTGGGATTGATGAATAGATGGATTAGTCAAGAAATAGATGAATTAGTTAGCCAATCAAAGTGAGCAATTAGTGGTCGTGATTTGCTCAATCACTAAAGGGGGTGAAGGTAAATAATTAATTGAATTAATTAATTAAGCTTTTTGAGTTGAACATGCAAAGTCATGTTTGGCTTTAACAAATAAAATTGTATTTGTTTGTTGACCTTTTTGAATAACGTTTTGAATAATTTATTTAATTATTCAAGTTTAGGGGAAAGTGATTTAATTAAACTATTAAGTGATAATAATTTAATTGATTTAGGAGAATAGGGTAAATTAGTGAAATAATTAAATATCTTGTGTTACTTAATTAATCAGGAGGAATAAAGTTAGATTAGAACTTTATTAAATAAATGAAATTTATTTAATTAGTCAAAAAATGATAAAATAGTTCAAATTAATTAAATAAATTAAAGATTATTTAATTAATAGAGGAAATTAGGTATTTTGATGTAAATGATCTAAAATAAAGTGATATTAGATGATAATGATGTCGATGATGAAAAAATGTCATTTAGGATGTGTGATAAGCATTAGGTCATTTTACATGTCTACACAAATAAAATCAAGACAAATTACAATCAAGCCTTGATGGTGATTGCATGACTTTAGTCCCTTAAGGAGATCAAATTTTAGTGGTGATTTATAGTGATTTTTTGGTTCATCATTCATTTATCATTTTTCCTTTATACCTCAAAAGGATAAGCTCTCTTTATCATCAATTTTTCCATTATAGTGGTAGATATACCAACATGATGTTTGACTGAGGAAAGCCCCTATATGGCACAACCCTTCCTCTAAAGAGGATTGGAAGAAGATTGAAGACAATGCATTCGCATTCAAGCCCTACAACTTGACAAGATACATAAACTCAATTAGCTCAATAATAGACAAAGATTCAAAAACATGATCTAAAATGAAGAAGCCATAGACCAGGGAATTGAGGCCTATGAATTCATATTTTGGTCTTAGATCCCCAGTCTAGGGTGAACTTAGTGCATTTTCCCACTCAAATCAAGCTCAAATTTAAATCACAAGTGCACAGGTAAATACTCTATTCATTTTTGGTCATTAAATTAGGTTATCAGTTTCCAAATTTTTTTTATCCATATCAAAATAGTGCAATTTCATAATTAACTAGTTGCATTATTACATTTCATCAAAAATTAATTTCCAAAACCCACACAAGAGAATTCAGATCCAAGGTTGATCGAGTCACCTTTTAGGTTATAATTTAATCTCATATCCTTTCCAAATATAAATTCTAATATTTTTTAAGTGAAAAGTAGCTAATCTTAGTTAGAATTAGGATCACTTTTACAACATAACATTTTGATGTTAGAAGGTTGCATGTTTGACTCATGTTAGTTTCACAAAAAATGTCTTATCAAAAAAGTGATTCCTAGGGCTCAACTAGGATAAAACACCTTTTACTTACATAAAATTTGGGAATTGAAGATGGAAAAGGACATGATATTAACTTGCAACCTGAAAGGTGAGTCAACCAATCCTTGATCTATAATTCCCTTTTTTGTGTTGTTTTGTGAGGAGATTTAGAAATGGATTTTTGATTAAATGCACTATTCTGATATGAATATAGACAATTTGGAAACCAATAACCTAATTTATTGACCAGAAGTTAATACATCACATATTTCTGCACCTGTTTGATCTAAATTTGAGCTTGATTTGAGTGGAAAAGGGAGCCAAGCATGCCCTAGAATAAGGATCTAAAAAAAATCTAACTTCACAAGCCTCTTGTCCCTAGTTTGTGGCTTCTTCCTTCTAGATCTTGTTGTTGGATCTTTGTCTATTATTAAGATAATTGAATTTTTGTATCTTGTCAAGTTGTAGGGATTAAATAAATAAACAATCAAATTATCCTCAATCCTCTCCAATCATCTTTAGATCTGTACCTGCATATTAAAAAGGAGAGGAAGGGTTGTCCCATATAGGGGTTTTCCTCAATCAAATCCCATGTTGGTATTTATACCTCCATAATGGAAAAAATGATGTTTTAGAGAACTTTTCTTTTTGAGGGATAGAGGCTAAATGAATGATGAATGATAATTTTAGAAATTAGGTGCATAATTATGTCCAAACACATAGGAGGGAGCAAAAAATAGTGTAAAATTATCAAGGGTGACAATTTACAGCACTACAAAGGGGAACTGTCGATGTCTAAACTAAAAAAGCATTAGTTGACCAATTAAAATCCTTCTGAGGAAAAAATGCATTTATCACAGACATGCCAACCCTCTTATTAAAACAAGTGTAAAAAGGAAACCTAGAGCCTGATGGGATGACATCATAAACATCATCAATCAACATGCCCGAGGGAAAACATAATTTTGTGGATCGAACAATAAAAAAACAAAGAAAAATAAAATAGATGAAAAATAAAAAATAGAAAAAATAGAAAAATGAAACAATGAAGACAACCCAGTCAGCTCGATGCAACAACAAGACCATGAAAGAATAAGGTAAAATAGAAACAAAGATAAATACACCATGTTTTGAGCCTACCTAGAAATGTTGCAAGGAAGAAAAATATGGAAATGAATTTTGGAAACAATGGTGAAACCCATGAACACCACTATAAAAAATATAGAAGTGATGCAACAACACCACCATGGACCATTCTTAAATATAGGGGGTTTGAGAAAATTGTAGAGATTATTGGTAACTTGTTCAACAATTCTTAAATGATAATAATATCTCCCAACCTCACTTTTAAGCCCATTTAAATGTTGCATCAATGCTTAATAAATGCGGGGCAGTGTAATTGAATGCTCTAACAAGCAAGAAAAACAAGATGAAAAGACACCATTGCCATAAGCTTCAGGGGTTGGGAATGTCATAGGACAAGCATGTTGAATATGAGAACACTAATGAGTGAAACCCCAAAATGAAGAACAATGACAACAAATAGACATTAGGGATTGAGTCGAAGAAAGATGACATTCCCATATTGAAAAATTGAAACTTTGACAAGAAAAAAACAAAGGGGAAGAAGGAGAAGGGAAAGGAAGAAGACAAAGGGAAAAAAAAGAGATGAGAGGGAAAATGAAAATAAAAGATAAGGAGAAGAAAATAAGGGGATATCCATTTTGTTTTCAAACAAAATGGGGTGTGGGTGCAAGGTACAATACATAGAAACCAAACAAAGAAAAAAATATAGAAGCATTTCTTCATCATAAATCTCTCAAAGACCTAGACTCAAAGGACATAAGAACTCATTTTTAGGAGAGTAAGTCAATATTGGTCTAGGTACAAACCATCTTGTCCTTTTAAAGGATACTTTAATCTCATTTTTTGTGCAAATGATTTATTCATTCAAATTTAGGTTTTAGGTAAAATGAAATGATCTTCAACGAAATTTTAAATGGTTTGACTATACCTTTCTCCCAAATTTTATATTTATTATCACACACACACACACACACACACATATATATATATATATATATATATATATTATTGAGACCTAGTTGGCATTGCTTGGGCATGGCTCTATTTTCAACTAGGCATCCATAGCCTTGATAGAGATACCTCTAATTCCCTTGAACATAGCTCTATTATCAATAAAAAAATCTATAGCCCCAATAGAGATTACTCAAACCACCCAATTAATTGATAATATTAATAAGATTTTCTTCACTTTTTATTTTAACTTTCAAGTTTTTATTTGATCTTAGGTTGGGAATCACATTGGTCACTGAGAAAGATAATAATCTTCATATTTTTCTTGATATAAAAGTCCATTACCACTTATCCTTGGTCCAATATTTGATACTTTTAAGATTTATAGTAGTCCATGTTGGAGATTGTTACATTATGTTATCATTAGTGTTGTCATTGATGTCAACCTATGTCAACCTCCAGTGTGGTGTTGATGAGAAGATTATTTTGTTGGGGATATTTTTGCAATCTCTAGTGTGGTTGTGATGTGAAGGTATTTGTGGCATTGTAGATTCAACTAGTTCACTTGGTTTCCAAGTGCTTTTGAGAAAATTGTATACAGAGTGTACAAGGTGAGAGAGACATATTCTATATTGTGCTCCACATTTCTTCATGGTTATATATGTGTTTGTTTGAGTTGGATATGATGATCAGAGGTTTTCAAAGGTGTTATACCTAGATTTTTAGGTTTTTGGATCATGCGGTAGTGGAAGATGTGTCTGACAGTGTGTTTCTTGTGAATAAGGTTGTCTGGGAGAAATGGAATTGCTCTGCATTTCTACACATTTAGGTTTCTTATCTTGCAAATTTTGGAATTTTCTAATATTATCTCTATCTAATTGCCCATAGAGTGCTTGGTGTTCCTGTGTTCCGCAAGGTTGGATAGTGAGTTGTATGTCTATGGCAGTGTAGTTGGTTGCACAAGATGATAGTATTCTCAATTGCAGGTTGTTGTAGCAGTGTTGTTGAATATTTTGATGGTATTGGAATATTCTAGGATGTTGTGTTATGTTTCTTTGTGGTTTGCAAGTGTTTCCAATCTTGGAGAAATGTGAATGTGATTGGTTGTTAGCATTAATGTAGGTTCAACCTACCTGGCATGTTAGCATTGATTATGGTGATGGTTTGTTGTTTTTGGAAGCATGGTGTAGCATTTTGATGTAGATTTGGGTCCTATTTAACCCTTGGTGTGGTCTACCTCCATTTCTTTCCACTAAAAAATTGTTTGGTGTTGACCTATTTTATGATTGCACATTTGAGGTGCATATATTTCATTGAGGCCAACTTAGAGAAGGATTTCAAGGTCATGGAGGATATATAAGAAAGGTTAATTGTTGGAGATGTGTGTGGTGTTTTGTGATGTGAAATGACGTGAATGTGATCATGTGTTGAGACTTGACTGCAAGCTTAAATGCCTAAGGCTATTGGAAGCAATGAGTAGAAGGTGTCTACATTTTTAGTGTACCTAAAGTTGTATGAGGTAGTGAGCCAAAGGTTGCAGATGGTGTAGAGTTATTTTAGTGGATCTTCCTTTTTCTTTGAGGTATTCAACCTCCTTATAACATTCTTCTTTTATTCTCTTCTATTTCAGACAGTGAGTCCTTGGTAGTGAGCCCTTCCAATAGTGAGCCTATTATATTCGGTGTTATTATTCATATATATGTGATTTAATCCTCACCATGGTTTTTCCTTTATTAGGGTTTTCCATGTAAAAATGGTTGTTGATGTTTCAACTTTTTACATTCATTCTAATGCTTAATAAGGGTTTGAAGATTAATGAGGGAATGAGTTTTCCACAGTCCATGAGATTGATTGCAAGTTTTTGGATTAAACTGTGTATGTTTTTGTGACACAAAAACATACACAGCTTAATCCAAAAACTTGCAATCAATTAATGAGGGTTTAAATATTTTAATGTACAACTAATTCACCCCCCTTCTTAGTTGTCTTGTGTGTCTAACAATTGGTATTGAAGTTGTGGATACTTAGAAGAAGCTTAATCACTTGAGGTAGATCACGATGACACATAGGAATTGTGTTAAGGTCCCTATGTTCAATGGAACAAACTATTATTTCTAGAAAGCTAGGATGGAAGCCTTTCTTGTCTCATTGGGGTTAGGTATTTGGAAGTCAATTGAAAATGGATATACTATTCCTATTACTACTTCGTCAAGTGATGATGATGTCAAGGATTATGAAAATAATGGAAAAGCAAGGAATTCTATTTTGAGTGGGCTTTCTAGTTCAAAACTTGTGAAGGTGATAAGCCTCAAAAATACTAAAGAGATCTAGATAAAGTTGCAGAGCATTTATGAAGGAGATGATAAGATCAAGCAAGCAAAGACGTAGAATTTCATTGAAAATTTTGAAACCCTAAGGATTTTAAAAGATAAAGATATTTTAGGATACATGCTCCAAGTGGATGAAATTATCAACACCATCAATGGTCTTGGTGAAAAACTAGAGGAAAGTGAATTTGTGAAAAAGGTATTGAGAACTCTTCCTAATTTTTAGTGCTAAAGTTTTTTCTATTAAGGAAGCTCAAAATTTGGATCAATATTCAAGAGATCAAATGTTTGGTGCTTTAACTACTTTTTAATTAAGAGATTTTGAAAAAGATGCTCCAAAGAAATAGATTGATTTTAAAGTTAGGAAGAAAGATTATGAATTTGATCTAGATGATCTTGATGAGGTGGAAGAAAATTTTGTAAGAATATTGAAAAATGGCATTGGAAAATATAAAGTTAAGTTACCATAAGTGTTCCAATTATGGAAATATAGGTCATTATGCTTCTAAATGTCAATCAAAGTTTCAAATGACAAACATAAAGATCATAAAGTTAAATCCGTCAAGAAGAGTTACTATTTAAGCAAGATAGTGGTGTATCTGGATGATGGAAGTGATGAATTCTTGTTCATGAATTTAATTTTTAGAACTAACTCTACTAATCCTGAAAGATGCATGAATGAAATTTCTTTGGTAATAGGTCCTAGTATTAAAGGAAGGGTATGTGCAGGATCATGATGGGCCAAAAAGTGGCGATATGTAAGTGATATGATGACCCATGTGGCTGGCAACTTTATTTTTACCCAAAATTGATGAAACGAAAAGGGTTTTTAAAGGAGATTCTCAGCTTTCCACCAATATAAATTATGCTTTAATTTGAATTTAATAAATAATTATTATTCATTTTCTATATGAATTATGACTAAAGTCCTTATTGATAGGCTGATTGAAAAACATCTATAGCTTTCAAACGGTATCTTATTGTTTGAATCCAAAACATGCATTACATTCTATGCTTCGCATGCTATAGGATTAAAAAAAAAGAATTTCATGAAGTTTTGACCAAGTTAAGGTGGTCAGACATATGAGTTTTTATATTTTTTAAAAGTTCTAATAAAAAAATCATAATTAATTATTTACTTGGAAAAAAAATAAAAAAAATATGCATCACATTGGGACATGATTCCTCTAGTTATATCTAAAATATTATAAAAAAATACTATCATTTTATTGTGGTTAGGGTGGTCAGACAGACACCTACTTATTTTTTCCCTAAAATTTAAGTACTACTGCATTGAAATTTCAAATTTTCACCAAATAGATTTAAAAAAAAAATAAACCTAGTAGTTTAGAAACTACATTCAATTTTCTACATATTTTATTCTTACATATTTTTGAAATAATATAGATAACTTATTCAAATTTTTACGTCAAGTTTCGTAACTCTAATTGTTCTAAATTTTTCTCCACTTAAGGGCATATTTTTTCCATGATGATCTTGCACATACCCAGAACTATGTTGACCTCTTTTCATGGAAGAGAGGAGAGAAACTACTATATAATTGACAGTGGATGCTCAAATCATATGATAGGTGATAAGAGTAATTTTGTTAATCTTAAAAAGTGTGATGGTGGTCTTGTTGAGTTTGGTGAATATACATATGCTAAGATCTATGGAAATGGTTCAATTAGTTTTGATGGAAAGTATAAGACAGATGATTCTTAGGTCAAGGGTCTCCAACATAATCTTCTTAGTGTAGGAAAAATGTGTAGTAGATGATGGTTATGAAATTAGAAAAGGAAGCTCTAGAACATTGGTTATAGTTGGAACAAGGATAAAAGGAAATGTTTATCAACTCAAAGGTGGCGGTGTTAAGTGATTTATGTCTTAAATCAATTAAAGTTTTCTATGGAATAGAAGAATGGTTCACATCAATTTTGATAGTCTAGTGAAGATCAACTCTATTCAAGTTGTGAGAGATCTACCAAGAATTACAAAGCTTATCAATGCAATTTTCAAGGAGTGTTAGTTTGGGAATTAGAGAAAGAAGAGGTTTATAACTAAAGAATATTATATTGTAGGACCTTTGGAGTTGGTACATATAGACCTATGTTGACCTACCACAACAAAAGCTCTCAAGGTGATAGGTATTTTATGTTGTTAAGAAATTATTACTCATGTAGAATGACTTGGGTGATATTTCTCAAAGAAAAACTAGAAGATCTAGATAAGTTTAAAGAATTTAAGTCTATGGTTGAGAATCAAATTGATTTTAAAATAAAATGATTGAATTCTAATAGAGGTGGTGAGTTCACCTCTAATGAGTTTAACAACTTTTGTAAAAATTATGGGATAAAAAAGAATTTATCAGCTCCTAAGACTCCTCAATAGAATGGAGTTGTGGAGATAAAGAACAAGATAGTTCAAGAAGTAGCAAGAACCATGATGAAGATAGAAAATCTATCGGAAGTCTATTGGAAAGAAGAAATTCATATTGCAATGTACATTCTTAATAGAGGACAAGCAAGAATGAATCGTTCAAAGGCTCCCTATGAACTATGGTAAGGAAAACCTCCTAATGTGAAATACTTTAGAGTGTTCGGAAGAAAATTTTATATCAAGATAGATGAAAAAATATAGGAAAGTTTGATGTAAGATCGGATGAAGGAATCTTCCTTGGGTGCTCTACAAAGAGCAACGCATACAAGTCTTACAAAAAAATGCTAAAGAAAGTTAAAATTGCAAGTTTTAAAGTGGATGAAGAATCACACCAAAGCTCAGTGTTGATAGAAGGATATAAATTATATGAACCCCCTTGTAGAGGAGAAGAATTTAAGAAGAGAAAGAAAAAGAGATGATAGTGGAAGAGGAAGAAGGTCTGAAAAGGAATCCTAAGACTCCTAAGTATGTGAAGAAGAATCATTCTACATATCAAATCATTGGAGATAAGAGAAAAGGTGCACTGAAGAGAAGAAATGTTATGGTAGAGGAATAGGTAAAATTTTCTTTACTCTCTAAGGTAGAACCTAAAAAAGTCACTGAAGCTTGCAAGGATGAGAGTTGTATCAAAGATATGGAAGAAAACTTAAGGTAAATTGAGAAGAATCAAACATGGTAACTAGTCCCAAGTGTGAATGCACACAAGACAACTGAGAGGGGGGGTGAATTAGTTGTACATTAAAAAATAAAAACCCTCATAAATATTTAGATCTACATCAAATTTATTAACCCTTAATCCGTTAGAATGATTTAGCATGAAAGAAAATTACAAAAATTGAAACACATCAATGCCATGTAGAATAGAACACCAAATTTATGTGGAAAACCCAAGAAGGCAAAAACCATGGTGAGGATTGTTGAATATCCAAAATACTGAGAGGGGAGGGTGAATCAGTATTCCATAAAACCATTCACATAAAATTCATCTAAAAATTATCATATATCTAGCTGAATCAACAAAAGAGAACATGGAAACAAGACAATGCATCATCACACATGAACAACAAGATTTTTACGTGGAAAACCCAAAATGGGAAAAACCACAGTGAGGATTAACTCACAATATATTATATTTGAATACAAGATATTACAAGGCTCACTACTAGGAGTCACTTTCCTTAAAAGGCTTACAACCTAAATACAAATGATGGCTAAGCACCAAGATACAAAATTTATGGCTCACTGCCAAGAGTATGAACTGATGGAATACACCTTCTATGTCCATGGTTCAGTTCCAATGAATCTCTGAATAAGAAGTATTCCTTCTCACAGTAGTCACTCAACAAATTTGTTCCGATCCTCAACTGATAAATCATTTAGGCTCACATATTCAAACATCCCTTAGTCCTCTTCACACTTTACCACACCTATCTTCCTTCTCCTTCCCATATTCACACCTTTACACTTTTTCTCCTTACACCACACACTTCCACCTTCAAAGAGTATTACGTATATATGCAAGTATATCTCATTCATCAATTAGGTTGGCTTAATTAGATGAAAAGAAAAACACTCTTGTTGGCACCATATATGATTTAAAAAAATTTATCCATGTAGTGTATCATATCAAGTTGCAATAGATCTATAGAAAAATTCACAAAGTACATCTAGTCTTCTTAATGCATGTCATATGTTAGGTTGACCAAGACTAGAAACTAAACATAAAAAATACAAACCAACATACACTTCTCAAAGAAAACACCTTCTAGATCTAATATTACATTATTTTATCATCACATTACCATCATAGAGACTACCATTAGAACCACAACATTAGAATGTTCTCCTTAAGAAAATACAGAGTCTCCCACACTAATATGTTGAGCAGTGAAACAACTATAGACTACAAATTTAAGCTCTGTCAAAGATAACTCTCTACTCTTGACACAAAACTTCTCAAGATCCTAGATATAGCTCCCTAAATGAGTCACGATAACATGGTTAAGAGATCAGAGTCATATATTTTCTTATGGTGAATTTTGGACTCAAAAACCAATGCACTAGTTTATCAGTGAAGAACACTTCCGATAGGGACTAGCTTCCAGTATACCAAATAATCTTTATGTACTATTGTCACCATGTTGACATCAATGAAAAAATAGGAACAACCAAATCAATCCATATACACTTAATTCTCATGTTGTAAGAGTCCATATTTCCAACAAGGATTAGCTCACAATATAAAGTAATTGTAACATCGAATACAATAGGCTCACTTCTCAGAAGAAAGAAGGGCTCACTGCCAATGACTCACTACTAGATTATAAAAAAAGAAGAAAGAAGAATGTAATGGTGAGAAATACATCTTAATGCAACAAAAAAATGCCACCATAGTATCACCAACACGCTTTTAGTCCATTTGAAGATTGTAGATACCTTCTACTCACTGCTTCCAATAGTCTAACTCATTAAGCTTCACAGTACACTTCACAAATTTTCACTTCACACTTTTCTAATTTGTACCACACACTTTTCTCACACAACCTCCATCAACACAACACTTATATATACCCTATTCAACCTTGAAAATAGTCTCCAAGATTGGCTATGTACCTCAATCATGCAAATTCAAATAATGTCGACACCAAAAAATTCCCATGAAGGAAAGAAATGAAGGAAGACCACATCACACCTTAACTCGGATCCAAATCATACATATATAACATGCCACAATTCCATAATTAGTGTAAACACCAATGATTGGCCAAACCTGTGTAAACGCTATTAACATTTAAGTACACACTTCCTTTGATCGAAAGAAGACTCAAGGAAAACATAAATCACTGGAAAACACACTATAACATTCCAAAAACACCCTAAAATCTAACAAATTCCTTTGCAACAACTTTCACTTGAAGAAAAAACTCATCTTGTTTACCTAGATAACCTTCCATACATTGTAACTAAGTAAATAAACTTTCAAATCACCAAACCATGAATTTTTTTGACTAGAGGTAGATATGATCATTATCAGTACACTTCCAAAACCATGAGACTAGAAACCAAACTACAGAGAAATATGGAGAAAAACCATTTCTCCCAAACACCACTACAATATATTTCACACAATCATGAACACAAATTTCTCTACACAATTATCTAGACCAAGAAATTTTGGATATATAACCTATAAAAACCTTTGACCAACATATCCAAACCACACAAGAATACCTTCAACAAAAGAGGAATGCAGAGAAAAACCAAAACACCACTTTGTATACTAGAACACCTCTTCAACACATTATTTCCTCTTTTATTCAAATTTTCTCAAAAAAGCTTGGAAACCAAGTACTAGAAACACATACTCATCATCTTCATCACTTCCTTATCACCACTAATCCAACTACAATACTATAACTCAACTATACATCCATAAATAAAATATTATCAAAGTAACACTAGAGGTTGACACCAATAACACTTACTAATGACAACATAATGCAACTAATTAAAGTATCACTAGTTGAAATTAATGACAACACAAATAAGCTTTTTGAAATAAATGAAAACACCAACTACTCATACTTGCAACAATCTCCCCCTTTGTCATTGATGGCAATGCATGATGTGAAAAACCATCAATAACAAACATAGAAACTCTGATCATCAACGCATTGCTTCATATCAACTCTTTCTCTATCTCTCCCTCATTCACAACTAATCCTTTTTCACATTTATTTCTCTCCCCCTTTGAAATCAATGGCAAAGGGAAATAAATTTGTATTTATTTCCCCCTTTGACATCAATCATACTTGTACCTACTCTACAACATCTTTTTTACTGCTCTACATAATCCCCCTTAGGAGCACACAAAAACTATCTCAACCATCAACCACTGCACATATCATTTGGAACATATTGAAAAAGGACAACACCAACATGCACCAATACTTACTCCCCTAAATTCCACAACCAAATTACTACCTACTCCCCCTAAGAGGTAGCCTCCAACATCAATCCAAAAGAAAGGATGAATCTTGAAATCCATTGGACTGATGTATACCCTTATGCATCTAGTTCAAATAAAGAGGGGTAATAACCCCTCACTTCTCTTGAAGATACTCAAAAGTATCCTTAGGAAGAGCCTTAGTGAATATAACAACAACCTGATCCTTTGTAGCCACATACTCAAGCTTCACTTCCTTTTGTACAACATTTCCCTTCAAAAAGTGATACTAAATTGAGATATGTTTTGTCCTTGAGTGCATCATTGGATTCTTTGAAATGTTAATATCACTTGTATTGTCATAGAAGAGATAAATTAATTCATCATATACCACCCTGATATCCTTCAAGGTTTTCCTCATCCACAATATCTATGTGTAGCAAGATGTTGCTACAATATATTCTTCTTCTGTAATAGATAAAGATATTGGATCTTGCTTCTTTCTTAGCCAAGACACTACTCTGCATCCAAGAAAGAATGCACCTCCACTTGTACTTTTCTTTTCATCAACACAACTGTTGCAAGGTGTGCACCCTTGGTCTCATTGTGTTGTGTAGCACAATTCTTGGGTTCATGAAATGGCTTAACCTCTTCCCATGGATTCATTAACTTTGGCAATAGTATTGAGCATTAACAAGTAAATCTTTTGGTGCAATGACAATCATTTATGCAACAAGAACTTGCCTAATCTACATCTATATAAGCACTTTGCAAAAAAAATATATCCTTTGGATATCACAAGCCTTGTTCTGGAGTTCCCTTCAAGTATCTGAATATCCTCTTCACTGCTGCAACATGTGACTCTCTAGGATCTTCTTGAAATCTAGCCACAAGATGTTGGAATATGTGCCTCAACTTGCTGGCTTGAACCTTTATTAAAGACTTGGTGGATTTTCCCTTTGTGTTCATGATTTTACCTCTATACTGCTAGGTGTTTGTGAAAGAGATGTGGTAGAGCGGTATACCGCCATACCGCTAGAGACTTCATACTACCTGGTGGTAGTGCAGTGATACTGCCATACGGTGGGAACCTTCTAGTAGAGATGAAGTAGTGCAGTGTACCACCATACTATAGGGGTCTCTTGGTTGTCTAGCGGTAGTGTGGGGTATCGCCATACCTCGAGGGTCCTCCAGCTATTTGGTGGTAGTGCGGTGTACCACCACTCCATGAGATCCTTTTAGTTGTCTGGCGGTAGTGTGGTGATACCACCATACTACAGGAGTCTTCAAGATGAGATGCAGTAGTGCGGTGGATACCGCCATACCTCAGGAGTCTTTTGGTTGTTGAGTGGTAGCATGGGATACCGCCATATCGTGGGAGTCTTCTAGATGGTTAGCGGTGGCGCAGTAGAATGACCACAAGGAATGGTTGATAGTTTGGTGTGATATTCAAAAGTGATGGATGAGTGATGTGTCGACATGTGGCATTATTTCATTTGTTGATTTTACATCGCTATTGTAAATCAACAATCATTGGCTGAATGTTGCATTTCCTATTACCAATATATTTGCATTAAATGCATATTCTGACTCAAGGGTTGATAGAGTGCAAATATAGTAATATTCTCTGTAACCAAAATTTAATGTTGGGCAGCCCTATGTGTGTTGCATGGTGGTGTGCGTAACCTAAGATGAAGGAAGCTAGTTGGTGAAGTAATTAAAAACCCTAATGGTTGTTGGTTAGTTGTGTGAGAGAATTCATTGTATGCTTTACAAGCATTGTAACAGTGAGATAATTCTAGCGAACGGTTGTCTGTGAGTGAGGTCAACGAAGGGGATGTTTCTATGAGTTAACATCTGAGAGTGAAGTTTGTAACTCTATATGTAATTGATTTACTATAATACAAAGTGACTTTACTTGGTGTGGTGGGTTTTTTTCTCCTGTAAGGGTTTTCCCACATATATCTGGTGTTATCTCTATGTGTGTGTTTTTATTTTTGTCTCTGCTTTTGTTATGTGAATGTGCATCTCAAATGTATATAAATTGTTAAATGAGGTCTTTTTCACTTCTCTCCTAAGGATTCTACATTAGGAAGGCATTTTTCGCACTATTGCTTTCCTTACAGGTGGTACCAAAGCCTGGCCAGTTGTGTTATCCTTGTGAGTAGGGCTGGTTTTTTGTGCTAATCTTGTTCAATGGGAGTCTTGCAAAAGGAAGAATCAATTATTTTTTTTACAGTTTGAGATGGAAAGTACATTAGGTAGAATAGAAATTGAAAAGTTCAATGGTGGCAATTTTGAGTTATGGAAACTCAAAATGGAACACTTGTTGGTGGATAGAGACCTCTAGATTGTTGTGTCTAGAACTATGCCACAAAGTATGAAGCAAGAATATTGGGACCTCGCAGATAGAAAAGCTAGAGGGGTCATAAGACTTTGTTTGGCTGATTCTGTACTCCTGAACATCCATGAGGAGAAGACTTCATCTTGATTATGGAAGAAGCTTGGTGAAATTTATCAAGGAAAGTCTCTGGTGAATAATTTATTCCTAATGAAGAAGTTGTACTCCTTGAAGATGGAAGAAGGTGCATCTGTAGTAGACTATCTGAATTCATTTAATATGATTGTTGCTTAGTTGGCTCTGTGGGTGTGAAGATAGAGGAGGAGGATCATTGCATGCTTCTGTTATGCTCCTTACCCGACACTTGGGACCATCTGGTAATAGCTATTGGAAGTACAACACCTACTTTCAAGATGAAAGACATGGTTGCCTCGCTATAATCAGAAGAAATGTAGAGGAAGTCTTCTAAGATGGCGAAGGAGGTTCTTGCTGTAGTCGCTTTATCTACTACAGAGGTGGAGTGTATGGCAGCAACACATGCCTACAAAGAATTTGTTTGGCTTAGGCGTTTATGTTCAGATATCGGGTTTAATGCAGGGCATATTATGATTTGTTGTGACAGTCAGAGTGCTATTTATTTGGCAAAAAATACCACTTTATATGCTAGGATGAAGCACATTGATGTATAGTATCATTTTTTTCGTGATATGGTGGATGATGGAAAGGTTAATCTAGAAAAGGTGGATACTCTGAAGAATTTTTTTGATGCATTGACAAAGCCCATGAGCATAGACAAGTATAGGTGGTGTGCTAGTTCGATGGGACTTGGGGCCTATGATCTTCATTAAGTTTGAGTTTGGAAGAAGCCAGTAAGTCTTCATCAAGTGGGAGCTTGTTGGAAAATATACCTCAACTTTTTGGCTTGAACCTTTGTTAAAGACTTGGTGGATTTCCCCTTTGTGTTCATGCTTTTACCTCTATACTGCTAGGTGTTTGTGAGAGAGATGTGGTAGAGCAGTATACTGCCATACTGTGAGAGACTTCATACTACCTAGCAGTAGTGTGATGATACTACCATACCACAGGAACCTTCTAGCAGAGGTACGGTAGTGCGGTGTACTGCCATACCACAGGGGTCTCTTGGTTGTCTAGCGGTAGTGTGGGGTACCACCATACCTCAGGGGTCCTTTGGTTGTCTGGCATGTACCGCCACCCCATGGGATCCCTTTGGTTGTCTTGCAATAGTGCGGTGATACCTCCATACCGCGGGAGTCTTCAAGCTAAGACGCGATAGTGTGGTGGATACCGCCATACCTCGGGGGTCTTTTGGTTGTTGAGCAATAGCACAAGATACTGCCATACCACATGAGTCTTCTGGATGACTAGCGATGGCCCAGTAGAACAACCACAAGGAACGACCGTCAGTTTGGTGTGATAGTCAAAAGCGATGGATGAGTGATGTGTCGACACGTGGCACAATTTCATTTGTTGATTTTATGCCACTGTTGTAAATCAACAATCATTGGCTGAAAGCTATATTTCTTGTTAGTGATATATTTTCATTAAATGCATATTCTGACTAGGGGTTGACAGAGTGCAAATATAGTAATATTCTCTATAACCAAAATTTAATGTTGGGCAGCCTAATGTGTGCTACATGGCGGTGTGTGTAACCTGAGATGAAGGAAGCTAGTCGGTGAAGTAATTAAAAACCCTAATGGTTGTTGGTTGGTTGTGTGAGATAATTCATTATATAATTTACAATAATTGTAATAGTGAGATAATTATGTCGAACGACTGTCTGTGAGTGAGGTCGACCAAGGGGATGTTGTTGTGAGTTAACATCTAAGAGTGAAGTCTGTAACTTTGTATGTAATTGATTTACTATAATACAAGGTGACTTTACTTGGTGTGGTGGTTTTTTTCTCCTGAAAGGGTTTTCCCACATATATCTAGTGTTATCTCTGTGTGTGTGTTTTTATTTTTGTCTCTCCTTTTATTCTGTGAATGTGCATCTCAAAAGTATGTAAATTGTTAAATGAGGTTTTTTTCACTTCTCTCCTAAGGATTCTACATTAGGAAGGCATTTTTTGCACTGTTGCTTTCTTTACACAAGATAGACTGCATGCATGATATCTAGTCTAGGAGTATTTAAATATAGAATTCCTCCAATCATTGATCTACACTTTCTTAGATCAACCTTAGGAGATTCATCATTCTTACTTAGCTTGCAACCAGTAACCATAAGAGTACACACTGGTTTAGAATCTTCCATTCTAAACTTCTTCAACATTTCCTTAATATAATTTTATTGCAAAATGAATATACTTTCTTTTTTTGATTGATTTGTAGCCCAAAGAAGAAATTCATCTGCCCAAACATAGACATCTCAAACTATTTCTGCATATCTTCTACAAATTTCTTGCACATAGCTTCATTTCCTCCAAAGATGATATCATCAACATACATAGCCATAATCAAAATTTGATCTTTTTCCAACTTTAAAATATAGATTACTATCTATGGTACCTTTATTGAATCTTGTTTTTATTAATTAACTATCCAACCTTGCATACCAAGCTCTGGGATCTTACTTTAGTCCATAAAGTTCCTTCTTCAATCTACAAAACATATATGATTTGTCTGATAACTAAAATACTTCTGGTTGTTTAATGTATACTTCTTCTTCCAATTCACCATTCAAGAAAGCACTCTTCACATCCATCTCATATACTTTTAAATATTTGTGTTTTGCAAAATCTAGAAACATCCTAATAGCTTCCATTCTTGAAACTAGGGAAAATGTCTCCTCAAAATGTATTCCTTCTACTTATGAGTAGCCCTTACACACAATCCTTACCTTCTTCCTTATCACTTCAACATTCTCTTTTAGTTTGTTCTAGAATACCTACTTAGTTTGAATTACATTCTTGTTTGCTAGTTTTGGGACAAGTTCCCCATTTGATTCTTCTCAATCTATATTAATTCGTCTTCCATAGCCTTGATCCAATACTCATCCTTGCATGCTTCAATCACTATTTTAGGTTCAAATTTAGAGAGTAAATATATGCTTACCTATTCTCCAGTCATAACATCTTTTCATCTTATCAACACACCCATGCTTTGGTCACCAATGATATGATCTTCAAAATGATTCTTTTTCACATACTTAGGAGTCTTATGGATCCTTTTCGGAGCTTATTCATCTTCAATCTAAACTTATTTTTCCTTACCTTCATCTTTTTCATCTTTGCAAAAGGACTCATCTGATTCATATCCATCTATCACCATAAAATTATTTTGTAAGTCTTCATCCACTTTAACACTTACACTCTCAACAATATTCTTCAACCTCTTGTTGTAGCACCAGTAAGCTTTTCTTCTTGTAGAACATCCAAGGAAGATACCTTCATCAGATCTTGTATCAAAATTTTCCAAGTTCTCTTCATCTCTTTTGATATAGAACTTGCTTCCAAACACTCTAAAGTATTTGATAGTGGGAACCATTCCATACCATAACTCATAGGGATTATTTGTACTATTTACTCTTTCTTGAACTTTGCTAAGGATGTAGGAAACAATATGAACTATTTCTCTCTAGTAGAATTTTGGTAAGTTTTCCTCTTTCATCATTGTGCTTGTAGGTTCCTAACTAGTCCTACTCTTTCTTTGGACAACTCCATTCTACTAAGGATTCCTAGGGGTAGATAAATGCCTCTTTATTCCATGATTCTCACAAAAAACTACTAAACTCATTGGAGGTGAAATCTCCACCTTTTTTAGGCCTCAAACAGTTGATTTTCATGTCCATTTCATTCTCAACCATAGCTTTAAATCCTTTAAACTTATCTAGAGCTTATGATTTTTCTTTGAGAAAAGTACCCCATGTCATTCTAGAATAATCATCAATCAATAGCATGAAATACTTGACACCTTAAAGAATTCTTACTCTAGTAGGAGCACAAAGGTTTGTATGTACCAAATCCAATAGTATAGTAGTATATTGTTCTTTGAATTTGAAATTTTTTCTTTCTTTCTTCCCAATTTTACATTCCTTATAGACAACATTGACGGGTTTTGTAATCCTTGATAGATCTCTCACAACTTGAACTAAATTTATCCTCACTAGGCTATCAAAATTAATGTGACACATAATTATTTGATGATTTAGAGGAAGGAGAAAGACCTCAAACAAATTTCCTATCACCTTCAAATAGGACTTCAAAACTTAAGGCTGCAATTATGCATTTTGTTCATCCTAGACAATGAGTTCTCAAACCCAAAAAGTTGGGCAACAATTCAAACCTTTTTGGTCATAATTTCCTTTAGGTACTTGTTAAAGGGAATGTGAAAACTGTTTTGGATACCCTTTTGGCCCTTACTAAACATATGTTAAAATTAAGTAGGGTTGGCTTGTACAAAACAAGGGAAAAAAAGCATTCATTGATCAAAACCATAGGTTGCCTCACTATGAAATGAAAGGAACAGTCATTAATAACTTTCAAAAAGCAAATAATTAAGCCAATCACTTTAGTGGGATTGAATATAAACTAATTATATACTTTTCCTCCAATTTTCATAAAGATCCAATGGTGGAAAAGAAAGCTATGACATTTTTTCTCAAACTGCAAACCCTAGGCAGCCACAAACTTGCTCTCACCAAAATTGGCATAACTCATTCAAAAATTAATAAAATTTGTTCAAACCAAAAGAATATAAAGATAGAATCATTTATTCATTATTTCCCATTGGTTTCATACCATAAATGTACCGTACATAGCCATACTAGCACATTTTCATACTACAAATTTTGCAAAATATTGTTAGAACAGGGAAGTCTTCACCAAAATGACCATATCTCCCACAAAACTCAATGAAATTTAATGCAAAAAAAAGAAAAATAAAAAATATTCAGATGCCAACACTATCCAATTGGTTTTAGACCTGCATATAGGTTGTAAAATTTGTGACAATAGACAAAAAATTCTGCAACTTTCAAAAAACACTAAAAAAAATTCATTCCATTCACTCCAAGTTTGAAAAATCAATGCAATAATGCTTGCATTTGACCATTTCAGCATATTCATGCTTTTTCCAACCATTTAAAATTCATTCCCACATTCTAAAAATTACATGTAATTAAAAACCACATTTTTGACAACTTTCTAAAGAACGTTGCATGACAATTTGACAACTTTTAACAATTTTTTACAATTTTCCAACTTTTCCCACCAATGACTAAACCCACAACCAAAATAAAATTGAATACAATAGAATATGGTCATAAATGACCTTATGAACAAATAAAACCAATTATCAAACTGAAATTGCAAAAAAACAAAAATGGCCAAATAATGAAGCATCTAGTGTGCCTACACCATACACCCAAGGGGAAGAAATCTCAAGTCCCACTTGAGTGCAGGTCTTCGTTTTCTTCCTAGTATTTTATTGTGGACTTCTTCAACCTGAAAATATGATATGTGGAATCTTGCTCTACTTGCAAACATTCAAATGCATGTTTCATTTTTACCTTAGGTCTTCCACTTCTCTACCACTTGTCATTCAACTAGGAATTCATTTCTAAAAGTTGATGCTCCTTACACCTTGCTATATGTTTAGCATTCCTGACTTTCCCTAGATATTTCTTCTTCTTCTTGCACCATCTCTTACTTATCATCTTCTCAGCTTCAAGGTTCCAAAAATATAGTTCTTGCTCATATGTCTCATTACCATTGTCCATGTCTTCATTTTTATCATTTGAATACAATTTGTTAACATATTCATCATCCATAGAATCAAAAAATACAACCAGTACCTTTGTTGTTTTTGCAACATCTTCTTCACCATATTGTGCTACATTTGCATAGCAATCTTCATACACTACATTCACTTCTCCTTCTTTATACTCTTTTCCATTTTCAACTTCATCTGTTGCACCTATAAACACATACTCACAAATATTGTTAGAAACAAAATTTTGAGTCTCAATGGACTCATTTTCTTCATCTTTTTCCTCTTCCTTGGATGACTTATCAAGTACTTTCAGTCACCTTCTCAATCTTTTAGCTTCCTATTGCTTCTATTTTCCATCATTTTATTAAGAGATCATTTCACCTTCTTTCTCATTGGCCAATGCCAAAAATTTTCTTGATAGGCTTTCTCAAGAAACTATCGTAATACAAGTTCATCACATTTTTCAAACTCTTCCATTCTTCTATCAAGCTCTGCAACTAAGCTTACCCTATTGTCTTTCATCTTGTGTTTATTTTTGAGGACCTCTTTCTTATCTTGTTTCTCCATATTCTTGTTATCTCTCATATTTTCTTGATCCATGCTTCTTGTGATACCTCACCTAGGTTTTCTTTTCTTTTCCTCACTACCTAGTCTTTTAGCATCCAAGTTCTTCACTTCAACCTGTCAAAAGCAACACACAATTTCCAAAACTTCTCTTGCCCAAATCTTCAAGATCTGATACCAAAATGATGTAGAGGAAGGAGAAATACCTCAAACAACTTTTTTATCACCTTCAAACACAACTTCAAAACTTAAGGCTGCAATTATGCATTTTTTTAATCCTAAACAATGAGTTCAAACTCAAAATGGTGGGGTAGCAATTCAGACCTTTTTGGTCATAATTTCCTTTAGGTACTTGTTAAAGGGAATGTGAATTTTTTTTTGGATACCCTTTTGGCCCTTACTAAACATATGTTAAAATGAAGTAGGGTTGTTTCGTACAAAACATGGAAAAATAAGGTGTTCATTGATCAAACCCATAGGCTACCTCACTCTGAAATGAAAGGAACACTCATTAATAACTTTTACAAAAAAATAAATAATGCCAATAACTTCATTAGGATTAAAGATAACCAAATTATAGAATTTTCCTTCAATTTTCATAAATATCCAACTATGGAAAAGAAATTTATGATATTTTTTCTCAAACTACAAACCCTAGGCAGCCATAAACTTTCTCTCACAAAAAATGGCATAACTCATTCAAAACTTAATACAATTTTCTCAAACCAAAAACATATGAAACTAGACTCATTCCTTCATTTTTTCCCATTGGTTTCATACCAGAAATGTACCGTACATGGCCATACTAGCACGTTTTCAAACTAATTTTTTTGGAAAACATTGTTAGAACATGGCAACCTTCACCAAAATGGCCATATCTCCCACAAAACTCAATGAAATTTAATTCCAAAAAAAGAAAAAGAAATAATATTCACATGAAAAAACAATCCAATTGGCTTCACACCTACATATAGGTCATACAAGTCATTCCAATAGACAAAAAATGCTGCAAATTTTAAAAAACACCAAAAAAACTTCATTCCATTCACTCCAATTTTGAAAAATTGATACAATAATGCTTGCATTCGACCATTTAGCATATTCATATTTGTCCAACAATTTAAAATTGATTCCCATGTTCTAACAATTGCATGTAATTAAAAACCACATTTTTGACAACTTTCTAAAAAAAGTTGCATGACAATTTGACAACTTTTGACAATTTTTTGCAATTTTTAAACTTTTGCCTCCAACGACTAAACCCACAACAAAAAAAGAATTGAATACAATAGAATATTTTCATAAATGACCTTATAAACCATTAAAACCCATTATCAACCCAAAATTCCAAAAAAAAAACAAAAATGAGCATAAAATGAAGCACCCAGTGCCCCTGCACCATGTGTCATAGCCAACTTTCATTAATTTGCATCATAAAGAAATGGCAATCAACACCTTTGAGCTAATAAATATTTCCATTTATCCTTCTTCTAGTAGCAACCATAGTTCTGGAGCCTTTTTTGATCTCACATCCATCATCTTGAAACATAATTTTATGTCCTTTGCTACACATTTGTCTAACACTCAAGAGGTTATGTCTCAAACCCTTAACATAAAAAACATCATTTGTATTATGTTTTCCATCAAAAATAACTAAATATTTTCCACATCTCTTAGTAGATGTATGATCACCAAACTTTACTAGACCTTCTTCATATTTCTCAATTTTAATAAACTTACATTTGTCACCATTCATGTCATTTGAGCATCTATGGTCAATAATCCAATAATTATTCTCCTTTATAGCATGAAGAGCAGTCACCTTAGTTTTGTGACTTATTTTCAAAGCACTTTCCTTCACACTTCTCTTAGATTTAATAGAATTAGATTCAACTTTCATAGCCATGAACAAGCATTCACTATCCTCATCATCTCTATAGTTTGATTCATCATCAGATATACTGACATCTTCTCTAACATAATAACTTTTCTTAATTGTTTTACCTTTGTTTTCCTTATTCTTGTCATTCAAATATTTGTTTGGAAATCTTGAAGCATAATGACCTTTCTTACCACAACTGAAACATTTGAAAGGCATCTTACCTCTATATTTACCAGTACCCTTTTTCATTCTCCTCACAAAATTTTCTTCAACATCATGATCAAGATCCTCTTGATTTGATTCCTTAGTCTTTTATGATTTGCTAGACTTAAAAGTAGTCTCAAATTTTACATTACTTGGACCAAATTCTCTCATTTCAAAAGAAAATAAAGCACCATACAACTGATCTCTAAAATATTTTATTAAATCTTGAAATTCCTCAATAGCATAAATTTTGTGACTGTAAGATTTAGGAAGAGTTATCAGTACCTTCTTTACCACTTCTTCTTCTTCAAATTTTCCACCAAGACCTCTAATGTAATTGACAACTTTGTCCACCTTCTGCATGTAGCTTTTAATGTTTTCATCTTCAGATATCTATAGATTCTCAAATGTGATCTTTAGATTCTACATCTTAGCTTGCTTGGCCTTATCATCTCCTTCATAAATACTTTCCAACTTTGTCCAGATATCTTTAGCAGATTTCAAATTCATAACTTTCATAAGTTTAGTGTTAGAAAGACCACTTAAAAGAGCATACCTTGCTTTACCATTATTCTCAAAGGCCTTGATCTTATCATCAGCACTTAGACCATTAGTAGGCTAGTATATATAGTCTCAATAGACTTCCAAACTTCAAATCCTAGAGATACAAGGAAGTTTTCCATCCTTGTCTTCTAGAAACCATAGCCCAATCCATCAGAAAAAGGAGCATCCCTCTTGTGTTCCATCCTAGATCTACCTGAAGTGATTAACATTTCTTCCAAGGAACCTTGCTCTGATTCCAATTATTGAATTCACACAAGACATCTGAGAGGAGGGGTGAATTAGTTGTACATTAAAACATAAAAACCCTTATAAACATTTAGATCTACATCAAACTTACTAATTCTTAATCTTGTTGAACACCTAAAATACTAAGAGGGGGGTGAATCAATGTTCCTTTAAACCAATTAAACATAAACCTCCAATTACCAAAATATATTTAACTGCAATGATGAATGAAAGAATAAAGAAATCCACAAAATCACATGACACATGGGTGAAACCACAAAAGTGGTATACAATTTGAGTGAGGAAGGAAAAGTTGCAAACAATGACCCCATGCAAAAAAAATTAGTTTTTGGGGTTCGAACAAACTTTTTGGTTCGAGCGAACCAAAAGAGGGTTTGCTAGAACCCTAGTTCGAGCAAACCCATTAAATGCAAGGTCCCACCATTCCCACAAAAAAAACACAAAGAAAACTATTTTTGAAAGGGGGTTCGCTCAAACTTGGATTCAAGTGAACCCTTAGGGGTTTTCTCAAACCCTGGGTTTGCTCGAACCCCCTGGTTTGCTCAATCCCCCCTTTTCCCACCTTCCCACCCTTTGGCACCAAAAAACTCTAGAATTTTTCCCTTCTAAGCTCGGGTTGAGGATGAAAATGGAGGAGACTTCATAGACCCAACTAGATGATTGTAATCCTTGGAACGAGCTATCCAATGAATACAATTTTAATATGTTTTGGTTTTATTATGTATTTATTTTTTTAGTTTTATTAAACATAGGTTTTTCATCAAAAATCAAGCTCTCTATTCTGCACGTGAAAAACTAGCAGATTATCAAAAAAAAGAGAAGTATGAGTGCGCCAGATATTGAAGTCCTTGATCCAACAAAAAAAATTCAATTTCGATACATACAAAAAAAGTTACATTGTATAAGGTTTGTCTTGTTATTTAATCAATAGATCCCCTAGTTCATCTATTGAATATAAAACTCCTTATGAGATGTGGTTAGGTAAGAAACCTAGTGTTGCACATTTAAGGATCTTTGGTTGTGAGGATTTTATTCACGTGCCTCAAGAAAAGTGATCTAAATTAGATTCTAAAGCACGTAAATTCATATTCATAGGTTATGGTGAAAATGTAAAAGGATACAAGGGTATGTGCAGGATCATAATGGGCCAAAAAGTGTCGATATGATGGGTATGTGTAGGGTATGTGGCTGATGACTTTTTTTTACCCAAAATTGATGAAACAAAAAGGGTTTTTAAAGAATATTCTCAAATTTCCACCAATATAAATTATGCTTTACTTTGAATTTAATAAATAATTAATATTCATTTTCTATTTGAATTATGACTAAAGTCCTATTGCTAGGCTGATTGATAAACATCTATAGCTTTCAAATGGTATCATATTTTTTGAATCCAAAACATGCGTCACATTCTATGCTTCGCATACTATAGGATTAAAAAAAAAAAAATTCATGAATTTTTGACCAAGTTAAGGTGGTTAGACATACGAGTTTTTATATTTTTAAAAAAATTAGTAAAAATCGTAATTAATTATTTACTTGGAAACAAATTACAAAAAAATATGCATCACATTGAGACATGAGTCCTCTACTTATATCTAAAATATTACAAAAAATATTATCATTTTATTGTGGTTAGGGTGGTCAGACAGACACCTACTTATTTTTTCCAAATTTAAGTGCTATGCATTGAAATTTCAAATTTTCACCAAATAGATTTTTTTTTTAATAAACCTAGTAGTTTAGAAACTACATTCAATTTTCTACAGATTATATTCTTACATATTTTTGAAATAATATAGATAACTTATTCAAATTTTTATGTCAAGTTGCCTAACTTTGATTTTTTTGAATTTTTTGCCACTTCAGGGCCTGTTTTTTCCATGATGATCCTGGACATACCCAAAAAGAAGTGTGATCTAATTCCAAAAAAATTGAAAAAAATATATTTAGAATCTATAGAAAAAATTTCACAAAATCATCTTAAAATTCCTAACGGTTTAGCCACTATAGGTGCCTGAAAGTGAAGATTTAGTTAGAAAAAATTATTTCAATGTCTAGTTTGGCCAAAAATTGTAAACTAGTATTGTTGGATCAGCAACATGAACACCAATATTTTTATGTGGAAAACCTAAAAAGTGAAAAACCATGGTGAGGGTTAGCTCACAATATATTATATCTAGATATAGTATATTATAGAAAGGCTCCCTGGCAAGTGGACTCATTGTCAAAGTGAGCACACTACTCACAAAGAATAAGAAAGAAGAAAGAAGAAAGAATGGGTTACTACATATCATATTTAAACTGATACAATAGCATCTATCATATGCTTGATTATAGTTCCAATGAGGTACAAAAATTATATTATATTCACATTACACACATGTAGGTGAAGTACCATACATGTCATATGTCTCTCATTACATGCATATAATTTTCTCTCTCTATCACACCACATCCAAAACTCCAAAGTTGATTTCCTATATATATCCATATTAAGTGTAGCTTTAGTTAGGTCAACTTAATTAGAAGTAACACACAAAATTAAACATGTCATCCTCAAAAAAAATTATCCACACCTCATGCCACAATTCACAATTTAGTTCACCTTAAGATAGGTTAGGATGGACCTAATATAGATCCCACATAAGATAAAGTTACTTGCTTGTCCTCCACAAAAACATCAAATGTGTTAGGTCAACCTAAAATAAGACCTAAATATAAAACATTCATTTGTACATACAATTCACCATATGTGTGACTTCAAAACTTGATCTCTCTTTGAATTCTCATTCAGTTGACATCTAATAGCTTATTCTCATCATCGCAGAACAAAATAATTATCCATGAAGAAATGAGGAAACTCCCACATTGATACACTGTAAAAGGAATGACTGCAATATACAGAGCTGAACTTTGTCATTCATATCTTTTAGATATTTCACAAAATTTCACAAAATATTGAATGTAGATGCATTTGATGATCTCAAAACTAAAATTATAATTGTAGAGTGATATCTCTACTTGCGGTGGAGTGCAGACCCAAAAAATGATGCACTGAACCACAATACTATCAAAAGGAATACTTTGCCAAAACTTGTTATGTCCAAATATTTTCAAGAATACTTCCAAGCCATGCTAGAATGAAAATAATAATTTTTACATTAATGACAACATTAGATCATACAATATATGCATCTCATGCTCATATTGCCAAACAACATCAACAATGACACACTTCCAACAGTCTTCCCCTTGCTTCTTTCCCAAGAGTTTTTTCCAATATCTCTCCAAGTGTTTCTTCATTTTTTTTTCCCAATATCTCTCCCCCTTTGACATCAATGGAAAAAGGGTGTACAAAAAACTTTGTATACTTCTCCTTAGATATATATGTCAACTAAAGTAACTATAAGAGTTTGTTGACTCGCCCTCAAGGAGCTAACCAAAAACTTCTATACCTTCCTCACATATGCAAAAATAATCTACAAATTTAAAAAATGCATGATTAGAAATTCTCAACCAAAAGATGCTAACCCTTAAAGCTTTTGCGGGATGACTTGTCAAGTAGATTTAACTTCTTGACAATGCTTATTTGTTGCTGAAAGTATTCTATATTGTGACTCAAGCTTCACCAAGATTTTCTTTCCTTCTTCTAGAGTACTGGGGGTAATATTTATTTATGAAGATTTGTCTACATTGGCAAGGGCACTTGAGAGAGGTATATACTTCATCTTCACCAAGTCCCTTAGCTTCTCAAACTATTTGATTATTTCTTCCTTCTAGCTTTGTAGGGTAAAGTATCCCTCATGTAAGATCACTAGGGTAGTCTAGGTTAGATCATCTTTGTCGTGTATTGAGTCATAAGTGTTTGATGCACAAGTTATTTTTGTCTCAATTGTATTCATAGCATCCTTTATGCTCTGTGTGGCATCAGACCACTTCATACAATACAAAAATAAGTTCCTTTTTTCCTCTTCATAGGCATGAAAATTCTTCAAACTCTCTTCTACTTTGTTGTGTGTAGATGCACACTTTTCTATAATATCCAATAACTAGGTTAGTGCAGGATCATGGGGGTCCAAACTAGGCCCTTAAGTGGCAATGAAAATTCAAAAGAATAGTGTTAGCCAACTTGACATAAAAATATTTGTATAAAATTGAATCTAGTTTCTAAGATACTAGTCCCTTTTTGCAAAAAAGTAAATCTTTTTGGTGAAAATTTTAAATTTCAATATAGTAGTGTTAAATTTTCAAGAAAAAATAAAAAGTAACTGTATGTCTAACCAACCTAAGTATAAGAAAAAAATATTTTTTTTGAAACTTTCAATATAAGTAGAGGACACATACCTGGATGTGCCACTTTTTTTTTTTTTTGGAAATTAAATAATTAGTTATGATTTTTTTATTAATTTTTTTTTTTAAATTAAAACTTGTTTGTCTAACCACCATAATTTGGTAAAAGATTATGAAATTTAATTTAATTTATTTTTATCCTATAGTATGGGAAACATAGAATGTGCCACATCTTTCGAATTTGAAAAATGTGAAATCATTTGAGAATTATAGATATTTTTCAATCAACTTACCAATTAGGACTTTAGTCATAATAAATGTAGAAAATCAATAATAATTATCTATTAAATTCAAAATAAGGCATAGCTTATATTGATGGACATCTGACAATTTTCTCAATAAACCCTTTTTGTTTCATCAAATTCGAATAAAAAAAAGTTGTAAGCCACTTTTTTATCATATCACCACTTTTTGGACCCCCATGATCCTACACTCACCCAGCTTCTTTTTTGCAACCCATGCTTCAAATTTTATTTCAACTGTTTCTTTCAGTCTAGAGACATATTCTTTGAAGGAATCAATTAGTAGCTTGAAGTTCTCCATTGAAGTTATCTCTTATACTATCTTTTTAGCTTCATCCACTAATTTATTGAGGTCATGCTCATGTTGAGCATCATCTATATGCATATTTCTTTCAACATTTAAATCTTCTTCAGAGGTCATAGTGATACCAATTCCTTTTTTCCTTATCGATTTTTGCTTGAATCTCCTCGTGGTTTTCTTTGCTTCTATGTTGTTGTCATGACTTACCAAAGGACTATCTATGGATCTCCAATTCTTACCATCAATAGGTAGAGATGTAACTAATCTCCTAGAGCTATCGAAGGCTTCTTCTATACTCATTTTAGCTCTAGCTATCTCTATAGCTATCCTAGCTATGTCATTTGAGATGTAAAAATCTTTGGCATATGATTCTACCTCAGCATCAACCTATTTCTTTAACTTTGATTTCTTGAAATTTTGATGAACTTTTGTTGTCTTTTCTCTATAATTTCCATATATGGGCCTACTAGGATCTTTGGGACCATTAAACAACACTTCAGCACAACCAATAGATTCATCTTCTATCACTTCATAGACAAGCTCTGGAACCCAAATAGTTCTAGGTTCAATGGCTTCCATTATGCAAAAATCATTAGAAACCAAAGAGGTAATATCATTCATGTATTTCCTTACAACATCTCTTGGAATCCTCAATCTCATGTTCATTCTTCTTTGAAACATTGCAAAGAAAGTTGTAAGGGCATCACCCTGAGCAATCATATCTCCAAGATTATTCATGTCGTCTCTTATCTGATGAGAAATAAGCTTTTCACTTTACCAATTAATCTTTCCAACTACCGAAACTTCCTTCATAAAGTAGAAAACTAAACATACCACCAATGTTCCATACCTAAATACATGATTTTTCTTCTTGATTTCCTTCAAGTTCTCCATCAATTGTTACTGAAGAAACTCACAAAGGTCATACTCAACATTGTTCTCAATCATATCTAGTGCCACATGAATTGCAATGGTAGAGACCGAATTGTCTCCATAAATCATATGTCCAATAACCATAGTTGCATATTGAACTATCAAATTTCTGATAAGACTTATTGTAGTGACTGTTTTCAACATTGTCTTTGTTCTTGGTGGATTTCTAGACTGGAACCGATCTAGTGGACCATAAACTGGTGATTTATCTAATCACTTCTTTGGTAATCATGTGAGCACCATCAATCCACCTAAACTAATCGTGAATTCTACTTAATTCCATTCTAATGCACTTCTCTTCATAGCTAAAGTTAGGAAACTAGTTCCAAACATCTAAGTTCTTCTTAGTTAGGATATTATATTATGGTTTCAAGGTGTAATCTTCTCCAACTAACTCATCTACCCATAGATTGAATTTTTTTCCATAGGGGTGCTCTTCCATATTCCCATGAATATAAGCCCTAATATCTTCAATAGGTAGAACCCCAAGAGGTATATGTGAAAATTCACCTAGGGGAATATCTTCTAAAACTTTGGTGGGATATCTTTTAAATTTGGGTTGCATTTTTTTAGAAACATTTACAATTTTTGGTGTCTCCATTGCATTCAAATTTCCTTCAATTGATAATTCCATAAAATTAGAATGTTCAGGAATTGCTAAATACCTTTTTCTCTTGCTCGACAAAGTAGGGTTTTGAAATTATACAAATTGGAGATGCTTCAGACCTATTAGGACTCTAAATTTTTTTTTCACACTTTTAATGGTTTACATTCTTGAAATGTTGGCAAGATACACTGCACATATTTTCTGGTGTTGTCATTGATGGAAACCCTTGTTAGTAAGTCAATCCAGATGTTGTAATTTACTCATATCGGCAGACAGATTGAAGATCAATGATTATATGTTAAGTTAGGACAAAGCATCCGGTAGATTCGTGTTCTTTGATTCATATGCAAAATTTATGTTATTATTTTATGTTATGGATCTTAGGGAGTATTTTTCGATGCATAATTTGTGTTATTTGTAAATATTGGTTCCTTGTATCAATTTGGGTGGAAGTTAGAAGGTCCGGTGAACTAATATTTTATTCATCAGTGTATGGTGGCTGACTTGGTGAATATAGTGTGTCATAGACAGTTGAGGAGTTATTGCTTAAGTATTTTTGTGTTCAATAATTTTGATTTGGGTCCTCAGTATGTTGTGGCCAACTCTTGTGGATGCACATTAAATATTATGGATGATTTGAGCCTACTATTTTTGAATATTTTTTTATTTTGTTGAGGCTGACATGAAGTGATTGGATTCTTGGTGGTGGATATATATAAGTGATCGATTATATCATTTTGGTGTGTTGTTGATGTGATTTGATGTATGTTACAAATGTCAGAAGGTTAGTAGAGTGATTATGCATAGTTTCACATGTGCATTAAGGATTTTTGGTGCGAATTGAAGAAGAATAGAGCAAAAGAGAAGAATCAGTTAGAAGGTCTAGAATTCGATTGTTGAGCCTAACCTGAACTGTAATCAAGCATTTCTAGATGCTACTTTGTCAGTTCAAATCTCTGGAAGTATTCCAAGCTTTTGTAAGGGAGTGAGCCTTTCTATTTTTGAGTAGTGAGCTTTAGGCAATGTGCTTGAATGCAAGTGCATTCTCATTTTGTAATATTTTCTTTTGAGTATACTCAGAACAATATTGTGGATTGACCTACACTGTGGTTTTTTGCCTAACAGGGTTTCCACGTAAAAAATTCTTATATTATGGTGTTGTGGTTATTTGTCTTATGTGCATGCATTTTTATTTTGGTTTAATTCTATCAACACTTTAAGGATCAAATTAATAAAGTTGAAAATTGCACAACATTAATTCACCCCCTGTCTCAATGTTGCTTGATTCCAACAATTGGTATTAGATATCAGTTCCTCGAAAGAAGTTTAAAATATTGGGGAAGATATTTGAAAGTGTTTCAATGGATTCAAGTAGTTTTCAACAACTTATGGTGGCCCTATATGATCTTGATTAAGAAAAATCTCAAGTCTAGGAATTACAAGAAAATCTCATGAATTCTGAGAGATTCATTAAGTCATTGAAAGAAAAAATCAACAAGTCTAGGGAGAAGAGAAGGGAACTCTATGATTAGATCAAGGAAAAAGATAGTAAACACATTGTAGATGAACAAATGAGTCAAGCCCTAAAGGGTAAGATAGAAGAATGTGAAAAGTTTGACAGGGATAATGTTGTTTTGAAGCATGAGACAAAATCTATTATGATGAGGATGACTAAGGAAATTGAAGACAAGGAAAGGAATGAAGAAAAGCTTGCCCAATCCCTGAAAGAGAAATCTAAAGAATGCAGTCAAATTACTAATGGATTCATTAGTTGGAACTTGAGTTAGAACTAACCAAACACAATGAGGAAGAGCTTGAAAAGTACATTGTTGATCTAAGAGATGAACCTACTACTACAAATGAATTCAAGGAGAAGTTCAAGATTTTCTCAGCTAGGCTTGATGAACTGATTAAAATTCAGAGGACTGATGGTGACAAGTGAGGTATTGGATATGAGAAAGGTGAAAGTTTTGGATCTAGACAAAGGAGATTTAGACAAGGAAATAAGATGAACAACACTGGAAGATATTTGGTAAGACAACCTAATGCTCAAAAGTTTAATGGTATCTATTATGTTTGCAAAAAAATTGGTCATATGGTAGCTCAGTGTAGAAGTAGAATGAATTCAAGTGGTCCATCATTCTTCGGCCAGTGCTTTCATTGTAACAATTATGGTCATAAGTTAAATGAATGCAGAAATGTGATGAAAAACTCTTATAGAGATGTAAGATGTTATACATACAATAGATTTCTCCATATTGCTAAATAGTGCAAATCAAGAGAAAATCAGTGGAACAACTGGTTTGGACAAAGAAATGTGGTGTGCTACAATTGTAAAAAAAATGGTCATATTGCTAGATTTTTCATAAGAGGTTTGGTAAATCAAAGAAGAAACATGCAAAAGGATGAAAAAGGAAAAGGGAAAGTCACTACAGATCAGGTCAAGAAGCAGATGAAGAAGACATGGGTAAAGAAGCGTCCCTCTATTGCAGGAAATGAGCCAGCACCAGAATCAGCTTATGGTAATTCCTCTCTGAATTAGGTTAAGTCCTCTGGCCTAGGGGGAGCTATCAAGAAAATATTTCAAAACCCCCTATAGGTAATTGACACTGGGATGTGGATGAGTTCAGTGATCGCATTAGTGATCTATAGTTGCTATTGAACAGTTGGAGAGAGTATTTATGCATAATTGAGGGTCCTCATAAGAGTTATCTTTCACAGTGTATGGAAATAGGGTATCCAGATGAGTTAGGGAAAAAAATATTTATTGCATCTAAAAGATTAGGTGTGCAAATGATAAAAGGTCATTTCTATCTTTTATTTGTCACTTTTCATTTTGAGAAGAAGAATTTTGAAGAGCTTTGAAGCAAACTTTGGTGAAATTTGGTGAGGATTCAAGTGTGAAGGCGATTCGAAGTTCAAACCTTAATTTGGAAAAAAAGGTATTTATTGGGAAAACTTGTAAACCTGTGAATTTGTTAAAATGGCTACTCCATTGGTAGTTGAAGTCAAGGATATACCTTGTCTGAAGTTCAAGTGGCATCCTTTCAAGTCTATTGAGATTGATCCCTTAGGTGCATTTTCTTTTGTTTTGTATGGTGTTTTGCACATTGAAGATATTAGGGCATACATTCATACTAATATTGAGGAGTTAGGGAGCTCACAGTTGCTACATCTATATTCCAATCACATTGTTGGAGAGGATTTTTGTGTTAAGCCTGAATTCAAAACCCTAGAGGAGAAGGAATTCACCCAAATTGTGAAATTTCCCATGTTTGATGAAAATGAATGGGTTGGGTACATCTTAAGTCGAGTTCATGTTGAATTCATGTGGTTGAGTCAAACCTTCAAGATTACAAAAGAAGCTATAAGTGATGTTACAGGTTGTAATTCCTCCAATGGATTGCCGATTTTGAAGTCTGTGAAAAATCAAACCATCATAGATGCAACTGGGTCAATATTTGATAGAAGAGCGATGAAAATTGATAACATCATTGATGTGGGTGTGAAATTTTCCTCAATGGTCATTAGTTATAACATATATCACTCCAACCAAGAAAATGTTGTATCTGGTATAGCCATATATGCAACATATCAGATGGTAATGGAGAATGCAAAGTATGATTTATGTGAATTGCTTTGAAGCCAGCTTATGGAAAATCTTGGAAAGATAAAGAAAGACAAGAAGAATTATTTTAAATATGGTAATCTATTGATGTGTCTATTTTTTATTTCATGAATGAAGTTCAAGGAGTTGGGAAGGTGCATTGGAAAAATGATAAGCCTATTGCTATTTAGATTAGAGATATCTTGTATGGAATTGGTGATATGCAAGCCAAGAAAACTGTAATCTAGAGATATTTCAAGAACTTTCAGAATATAATGTAAGCAAGAGAAAGAATTCAGACCTCCATTTTGGAGAAGTATAAGGATACAATTTATTTTATGGTGGATATTGATCAATGCTTGATGGAATCGACAAAACCTATAACTGTTTGGATTATACCAATGGGCTATGAAGTGGAGGAGAGAATTTTGGAGCTATATGCACAACATCTATTGAGTAAGCCTTTGGATCCATCTGAAGAAAGGTTTGGAACATATGTAGAGAAGAATATGCAAGTCCATGAGCAATTGAAGAAACCAATGATAGTCTGGTGAGTAAGGAAAGAAGTGGAAGTCTTTGCAGAGAACATGGGCATATCTAAGGAAGTTGTAAGAGAAGCCAAAAGAAGAAGAGAACAAGCTGAAAGTGAAAAGGGAAAAGAGCCTACTAAAACTGAATCTACTAGTCTGACAAAATCCTCTTCCTGAACTAGATCAAGAAGGAGCTCAACACCTCTATCTGGTCATGCAAAGAAGTTTTCCCCTACAAAAGCTCAAGTTAAGAAATTCAGTAAAAGGAAGAAGGATAAGAGCACAAGAGTGTATACAACTATTTCAAAAGATGAAGAGACAAAATTTGATAAATAATTTAGAGAAATAAAGCATATGAGCACCCCTATAGCAACAACAGTTAAGCCCTCCGATGAAGAGGAGCAAGCAAAGAAGAAGATGAAGCCTGAAAAAATAGGTATGTCAGTAAAGGAAGTTGAAAGAGGTATAATCAAGAATGGAAATCTTAACCCCCTGTGTGAAGTGTATGGTTCCTTTGATACTATTGGTCAAATAATCCTTGAGGAGGCTACAATACGATACTTGTACAATTTCAATATGACTCTTGTTGAGATAAGGACACAGTTGCCTAAGGAATTGTATGAAATTTTGGAGATGAGGAGAGTTAGTGCCAAAACTAAAGAAGAGCAGTTGAGAGAATGAGTTCTTGCAAATCTATGTTCGGTAATGTCTATTGAAGAGATCAAGTCAATCCTAAAAGAAGCAAAAAGAGAATTCAAAAGCAAAACAAGAATAAACAAGCTTATGTTGGGTATGACTGAAGAAGTAGAAAAAGAAACTAAAGGCATTTTGAAGGAGGTTCTATTAAAGAACATAATTAATGTTGTTTCTGAAGAAATGTATGAGGAAAATATTTCATCTGGTCTAGTAAAAAGAGGTTACTATTGAGGACACTCAAATTCCTTCTGAAGTGCATGATATAGAAGTACTTATGGAGATTGAAGCTCCTAAGGTTGTGTCTGTTGAAGAAAAGAAGATATCAGTTGAAAAAGTTGAAGTTCCAAATGATAAGTAAAAATCTATGGTAGAAGATACAGTGCTCAAGGAAAAGGTGGTTGAAGTTAAGGGAGTTCCAGTAGAAGCAAGAGACACTGTAGAGGCAATGAAGAAGTTTCTAGAACAGCAAAAGGAAGAATTTTATTTTGAGTTGGGAGATGCCCCTATTCATTTGTCTACCTTGTCCCCAATTTAGAAAATGAAAGTCACATCATTTGCAAAAGCCAAGGCTAGGGAAGAAATTCAGAAGTCTCACATTGAGGACAGTGAGTTATTGAATCTTGCATTGAGTATTCTGGAGAAGATCATGCCTACACATGTTAAAGATACATCTTGTTCTTCCTTCGCTGAGCTAAATGTTGTGCATTTTTCTCACACACGCCCTGATGAAGGTAGGGACCCTCTTTTGCTTTGGTTTTGGTGTCTTGGCCCTTTCATTTTTAGGTTTTATCTTACTTTGGCATGTGCTTAAATGTTTATTTTGATTGCCCAAGTGATTCCCCTAAGTTATTCATTGAAGATCTTTAGTTTTGAGGTAAGTACAGGTTTTCACTGAAGTTTGGGACTTTCCACCCCGGCCGAATTTTCCCGGATCCTACTCGGACTCTGGCTGAGCACTGTGGTTCGGGGATTTTTAGTCTTCGCAGAATTCCTGCGTGGGCTAGATTTTTCTGAAGTCCGTCCTGTTGTCGGGTTCCCAGTTTTTTTCTGGTTGTCCTATAGATTGCATTTAATGTCATCTGTACGAGCTTTAAACGATGCATTTAACTGACCTTTGAGGTCTTTTGTACCATTATGCTTTATTGTTTGTCATCGATTGAGCTACAAAGTGCTTCCTGTTTGGTATTCAATTTGATTTAGGGCCCTGAGTTGGTGAGTTGTTCGATTTAAGTGGTGATTTCCTGTGCATTAGTGTTGATTGTCTTCGCTAGGCACCATTAAATTGGTATTTTCTGCCTCATTCAATTTTTGTTGCATCAAATGGTATGTATTTGATTGCCCTACTTTTGATTTATGAATGATTAGCATTACCTTGGAATTTTTGGTTTGCTTCGGGTTTAATACTCTACATTATTTTAACATTTTTGTTGCTAGGGTTGCATAACATTGTTTGATTTATGGTCTCCCAAGTAATTTCTAAGTTTGTTTGTTTCTTTGCATAATGAGGAGTCTTTCTTGAGAGTCGTGATTTCCCCTAGTATTCACTTAACAATTTAAATGCCTGAATCCTGAGCTTGCATGTGCGTTAATGGCAGATTTATAGAATTTGATTTAGGGCATCACCATTTATCTTTAGTATGCTTTCGAATTGGCCAAGAACTCTAGCAAAACCTATAGAAGACCCATATCAAACTTGTCTCAGGCCTAGATTGTCCAAATTTATGATAGATCCATTTGTCTAGGCGAAATCTCCATTTAGTGTCGCAGTTCAGGTTTCACCCCCAATTTGGGATTTTTTGTCTCTAGCAGACTTTTTGGCTCTAGCAGATTTTCTCGATTTCCTTTAATTTCTCAGAATCCAATTTTTTGGCTCCCTATTTTTTTTGAAATCTGTAAAGTGTCTCCTCCTTCACAAAAATCCGTCTCTAGTGGATTTTCCTAGAATCTGATGGAGTATGAGGGAATATGGAATAACATGGTGTGTTAATAGGTGATGGTATATTTTATGATTAATTCATGCTATCTTTAGATCTCACATGTTGTTTATTGATTATTAATGATTGGATTAAGTTGCTAATTGGTGTTTTCTTGTTTATTCTGTTGGAATTCGTCTGGCCTGGAATTTTTTTAAATTCCTCCCTGGCTTGGATTTCACAAATGGTCTTGAAACCCAAAGTTTAACATGATCATTCTATATGAGGTTTAATATGATTTAATGATGATTTTGATTGGTTAACCTTTGTTGGTGTGATCTTTATTATGTTTCCTTTGTCAAGTGCAGGCTGAATCTAGCAAGGTAACTGCTGGAAAGGCTAAGGGTGACATGGAGGGATCTTCCATATCCGAAGCAGAAAGAATAAAGATGGACATCAAGAGAAAGATTCCAAAGAGTAAGATCACTTCTGTCTGGTCAGAGGTAACTGATACCAATGTTGGACTATGGGACTATAAAGAGTTCAAAGGTAGAATGGCAACACATGATCTTCCTCTGGTGGCTAAGAGGATGTTAGAATTGGGATTGGTGCATGTAGCTGGTTTCCCCTCCATGGTGTAATGTTATGAGCTAGTCCTTGAGTGTCCCAGGCACTATGACAGTGATACACAGAGAATAATTGGTCCTTAAGGGAGGATTGTGGTGAATCTCAAACCTGTTTCCATTGCTCAGACTTTTGATATGCCGGATAGATCTCATGTGGTGGCATTCAACATGAAGGTAGCTCAGGAGTACTATGAAGAACATACTATTAAATCTCAATAGCTTATCAATTCCTGGCTAGAGAAGCCTCAGTCTCATTATTCCAAACTGCCTAAACAACTATTCAGGGAAAAATTCAAGGAGTATTATGATGTCATCACTCTTCTTAGCAGGGTGGTTGGATTGAAGAATGCTGGTATGTTTGAGAATTGGATGTGCCATGTGATTATGAGGATGGAATAAGAAAAGACTGACTATGATTGGGTAGGTGTCATAAACAGAGTGATCCATGAGCAGTTGTCTAATGTGCTGCAAACGAAGACCTTCACAATGACCTCATACTTGGTCTATGCTCTTGCAAGGTTTCATCCTTACAAGGGATTGAGTACCAGGGGCACCTTTGGACATGATATTATCTATGAGGTCAATCCTTAGTTGCACTTGGGAAGTTCGAGTTATAGGAGGGTGAATGATGCATTCACCATGCATATCACCAGATTGCTTCAAGGAGCAGAGCAGACAAGGATTTCTGACCAAGCCAAGGAGTTAATCAAGAAATATGGTGCTTGGTTTATTCAATTCCCAACCTTCTCATATATCTAGGTTCATGGCTGTCAGAGGGCTCCATACAGACTTCCAAGGTATCCCACTGATCACATCATACTTCTGGAGGTCACTCGACAGATATGTGACTTTTATGCCATTGTTAAAAGAGACAAACATAAGACTAGTTTTGGTGGAGACTTCCCTTTGAGGATTGGCACTAGAGAGGCGTGTCCTTCCATTATTTTTTCCTAGGATTTAGAGGAGGAGATGAGTACTATTTCCTTATCTTACCATTCCAAGAGGTCCAGATTCGATATCATAGGTGAAGCCCAAAAGAGGGCTAGTAGAGAGTATAGCCATAAGATTGATTTGGAGGACTACTGGAAAAATTGCAGTGATGAATATGAGGTAAGGAAGAAGAAGTTTTCCTGACTTCCAGTTGAATCAGTCTGAATATATAATGTGTAGGAAATTCCTGATCAACTGGAAGATGATGGAGACCTGATTCAAGGTCATGCTTATGAGGCAGTGAAGAACAGGCTGATTGGTGATGTGGATTGGCTAGAGGAAGAAAAGACAGAGCTAAAGAAGTTAATGGATCCAGTCACCAAGTTTACTAGAATGTGGCTAAAGCATAAAATGTGGGAGTTGGAAAATGAAGGTGTACAGTGCACCTATGAGCCGATCGAAGATTTGGATCCTCACTGCACTTCCAAGGAATCAATTGAGAAAGATCCTAAGGGAAAAGGTAAGTTGGATAACCTTTCAAGATTAAGATTAAAGGTGTTCAAGGTGAGGAATCTCAAGAAACAGAGAAATAGAGAAAGCCAATTGCTAAGAAAAGGTCAAGGACTAAGAAGTCTGAATAGAAAGAAATGGAAAAGAAGATTCTTGAGGTCGATGTTCCTGTGCCTAAAACAAGGACAATTGTGAGATTATCACAAATGGCAGGTTCAAGGATGGAGTTGAAGTGGGTCCACCTATGGTAGATGTAGAGAGTTTAGGGGAAAAGACACAGGTATACACAAGGAGGTCTAGGACTCCTTCCCCTAAGGATAGTGTACCCAAAGCAGATCCTCCTCTGATTACTTCTCATGAGGAGCAACATGATGATGTTCCTTCTTCCCATTAAGCTCAAAGTGAACCAGGTGAATCCAATGAGGCTGAAGATTATCTAGACACTGAGGGAGAGGAATTTCATGAGGGTGACCTTTATAGTGCAGAAGTAGAAGTTGAAAAGGTAATACAGTCTCCCTTGGTTGCATATGCAGAGTCACTTGTTATGACTGAAGAGGTCAAATCACCTCCAAGAGAAGAAGAAGTAGAAAATACTCCATCGCCTAAGCACAAGGAGGAACATGCTAAAGAGAAGGAGAGCAAGACATAGACTCTTGTGAAGCAGGGTTTGAATGAGGAAGCACCGAAATATCAACAGGAGGAGGAGAAACAAAGTGAAGTGTAGTTGGAATCCACTGTTCCAAAGTGGTTGGACAGGGAGATAAAGAGAAAACAAGTTGTTGTGGAGGACACTCCACCTAACTGAGATGAGTTACTCGCCAAGATCAAAAAAGAAAAAGGTAAGAAGAAGGCCATGGTCATTTCTAGGATTGAAAGAGATGAGGCGAGTAATAGAGTTGTCCACATTGCAACTCCTACTCTGGATAAGAATAGGGAGGAGGTAACAACAAAAGATTACAATGTGCAGACTTTCAATTTAGGGCCCACTTCCGTTGAGCAGAACATTGAAGATTATCAAGGTTCTAGCATAGTTATCATAGGGAGATTGAGGAAGGAAGTTCAAACTAAGCAGGAGGTAAAAAAGGAAAATGAAAAAATTAGAAAATGCTTGGAGGATCTAATGAAACACTTGCAATCTATTAATCCCTCATCTTCTGCTGCAAAACCCTTACCTCAAGAAACTATCACTGAGCTTGAAAGAATGAAGGCCTCCACGCTTTCTAGTACAAATTGGATGCAAGGGGTGCAAACAAAAGGAAATGATGCTATTAGGGACATTCTTTCATCTGGGAAAGATGCTATGAGGGCAACTGATTAGTTGAAGGAGGTGTTAGCTCAGGACAAAGAAGATAAAGATCTCCTGCTGTAGAAAACTAAAACCATCATGGAGTACACCAAGGATAAGTTAGTAAATGATAAAATTCTCTCTTCCTCCAAATCTGTTGAACCTTGGGAGTGGTTTGAAGCATTGCAGATGAGGCAAAAGGTTCTTAAGAAGATATACAAACAGAGGAGACAAATTGATGATACCCTAGTTGGTGTTTATAATGGCTGCATTGCTTTCTTTGAGATTATGACAGGAAGAAGGAAGATTGCCCCTAAGTATTTGAGTTTAGAACAGTTGAGAAGGTGGTGGCATGATGTTTATGCTCCAATTAGTGATGAGTCTATTTCTGAACACCAGTTGGATGATGCGGCCACCTACATTGTTGTTATTGATAAATACCTAACATATAAGGTTGAGTGGGATAAGTCGGTGAAGTAATCAAGGGAAGAAATTGCATCAATTGAGAGTTGACTTAAGGTATTTCCTTTACCACCTATGGCTTACTCAGATAAGGTGCTTTTGAAGGTGCATGAAATGTTGGATCAAAATAAAGACAAAGGGGAAGGTAGTTAATGATGAGCTACATTGAGATTTGTGATTCCCTATTATTTTGGCATGCATTGGTCTGAGCTATATTGGAGATCCCAGGCTGACCTGGATGAAGTTCATACATTTAATGCACATTTTATCTCATTTTTAATTTCTCTTGGCCGGCTTGTTGTGCCTAATTATTATTGTAAAACCCTATCTTGGCCGACATGTTTTGGGGGGTTCTATAAATATGGCATTTTGCCTCATTTGTAAGGGCTAGACATAAGTATAGATATAGAAAAATAGAGAGATAGTTAGAGAGAATTAAGTACAGGAAGAGTTAGCAAGTAGTTTTTATCAAGCAAATATTGTAACAGAAAGCTGGGATTGTTGCTATAGTGGATAATTTCACGCAAGTAATGACATTGTGATTTGGTGCCATACTTGTGTTCTTATCTTGCATGGTTCTTGTTATTCCATCTTTAAAATTGCATTTAGGAAGATAATATTTAGAATTAAGTTTGATTCAATGATGTTTATGGTTTGATATTTGAAGTGTTGCAGTAATCTCTTGTCCATACTTTTCACAACCAACTGATTGTTAGTTGCTTTGCAAAGTTATCCTGGACTTTATATTCATTGTGCTTAGTTTAATTGTGAGGGTTTATTCATTTCAATTGCAATAAGGTTGTTTGAATGAATGTTCATGATCTAAAAATCCTAACACCTTAGAAGATTGCACTATTTCTATAAGATTGCAGATTCATCTGGGTCAAGTAGAAATTAGTTTCTTGAGGGATTGTTCCATTTCAAGTGTTTTGTCATTTGCATTGTTAATCTTAGGTTTAATATTAAGTTTAGAAATCTCTTTGAAACCCTCATCTTTTGTTATTTCTTTGATTATTGGATTAAATTTAGGATTCAAGTATCATCATATTGTTAGATCTGATAAATTGAGATTCAGTATTTTGCTTGTAGTAAGGTCCCATTGTGATTACCAAAATTTTCACATTTATCATTGAGTTGTTTATGCATTGTCAAGACCTGAAATTAGAGACCTTGGGGTTATCTCTTGAGGCTTGCTGATAGAGATTTACCTTTCAAGAGAGATAGGATATTATATTATGTCTGAGTTGTTGTGCAAAAAATATCATCAACAAATTGGCACTAGAAGGAATGTCTGAATAAGCAAGCTGGATCAATTTTTGAATGCTATCTCTCCTAAAAGATTCAAAAGAAGAACCAGATCTGCTCCAAGAGAGGAGGAATTTTAGGAATTACCAGAACCTACTAGGTCTAGAAGGACCAACAGAAGGTGAGAATCATCATCATCCCATCCACCTCCATCATCTCCATCATCCCCATCCTCATCAGGTTCATCTTCATCTAAGTCTGAGGACATTCTCATTCCACAACCTCAGCCAGTCAAAAATTAGCCATTACCACCCCCACCTCCACCAATGGCTTTCCTGGCTAATAACACATCTCCATTGAGTTTCGCTAATTACAATGTTATGCCCAAAAACCTTGAACACTTTTGTTTAAAATTCCATGTTAATGATCCCAATAGAACTGTTGAGGAACACATCAGGATCTTTTAGTCTAGCCTTAAGGATAGAGGATAAAGCATGAGGATGTAGCATGTAGACTCTTTCCTTATTCATTGGGCGAGGATGCATTCTATTGGTACAATCATTTACCTGTTGGGTCTATCCAACATTGGACTGAGCTAGAGACTGCATTTTTGTAGAAGTTTCAAATTCCCATTAGTTCCAATGAGCTTTACTGTTAGTTCACTAATGTTAAGAGAGAGGTCAATGAGCCTATAGGGTCCTTCAACAATAGGTTTCATCGTGCTTACACCAGAATGCAAGCCCCTTATGCTGTTGATGAGCCTACCGCTTTAGAAGTCTATTATGAGGGACTTGATAGTCTGACAACTACCTTTATGAAGTGGAGCAATAACCCTCCTACTAATATACTTGATACATATGCAGAGGTTGTGAAGGTTATCACTGCTTTGAGGCAACATCTGTCTAGGCCTTTACCCTCATTAGGACCTGTTGCTCACCCTGGACAAGTTCCAGCTCTCAACCAGGCTCTTGCCAACCATACTCCTATTATGAATCTGGTACCTTAGTTGCCTCTAGTCCCTCACCTAGGACCTCATGTGGGACAAGTTTCACCCACAATTAGTTACCCTTAGCAAAATGTGAATCAACCTCTGCATATACAGCCTCAAGCTAGCTATCCCCCATACCTACAAAATTATAAAGTTTTGAACCAATCACTGAATGCCAATGCTGCAGTAGGGTATTCCCAGAATAATGTGAATCAGCTTCCATATGGTAATCCTGACAAGGAGAGACTGGATGAATTGTTTGAGTAAGTAAAGAGGCTGAATATGGAGGTGACTTAGTTGAGGAACTAGAACAGTCAGTTGCAAGCTGCTCAAAGAAATATGTAGTCCAATAAGAACATAGAAAATCCACAAGGACAACACTTTGATAGAGGGAAACGTCATGAAAGAGGATACAACAATTAAAGGGGGTATAATAATGATAGAAGAACAGGCCAAAACTTTGACAGAGGGCAAGGTTGTGGACAAGGGTTCGATAGGAGGCAGCCACCAGGATAGAACAAGACTTGGAACACAAGGCCTAACAATGGAGGAGTCTCCACCCCATTGGATCAACAAGTTAATCAACCTGTCAATCATTCTAACAATCAACTAATTAATCAAGAGAAGCCTCCTGGTGGTGTATATCTAGCTAAGGCTACTTTATTAGGATGGTGTAGGCTCCATAAAATGAGTCAACATTATGAGTTAGATTGTCAAGAATTTCAAACGACAGCTTCGATTTTTTCAGTATGAAGTGGAGAACAATGCAAGTAGTCAGGAAATAGTACCATCTACTCCTTATGATTCACTGGTGTTGGTACTGAATCATGCTCCTTTTCCTCAAAGTAAGGAGAATGTACCTGAAGAGGAATCTGACCAATTGAAGGAAGAGGCAGACCAGGTATGTAATGGGGATGAAATTACACAATTATTTGATGAGAGTCCAGTGAATGATAATAGTCCCAGAGATGAATAAGAGGCTTATGTTGAAGAAGTACAGACCTTCTAAAGACCTATCAAGAAGTATGACTTGAGGGAATTTCCACATAGACATCCACAGGCTAGAGGACCCTTCACTACTTCCATTCCACCGAACAATTTCAACACGCCTCTAGATCCAAATGCTAGCAATAATCCATCACTGCCTCAGGTGTCCAGGCAATATTTATCTCAAGATATAGGGCACGCTGATGAGCCAAAAGGGAGAAATGTTGATGCAAACAAGGACAAAGTGATGGAATACCCGAAGGAGACCCCTGCTGATCTGAATGAGGAACAATTGGACCTGAATGTTGTTGAAAAACTTAGAAAATTAAAGGTAAGTCTATCTGCATTTGAGTTATTGAGAGTTCCAACCATTAGGAATGTAGTTCTAGGAGCTTATAATGCAAATTCCATGTCACAAGATAAATCAGTTAGTGATAGTGTCAATAGGGTATATAGTTCTCAATCAGTAGGAAGGAAAAATCAGAGTCATAATCAGGTCCACATGCCTCTTGGGGATAAGGGAAAGGAGAAGAACAAGACTCAAGTTGCTCAAGTAGATACTCCCTTAACTCTATTTCAAGGGAAGACATACACACCTCCATTCCTAATTTCTATTCGAATATTCGGTAAGAATTTGCATAATTTTTTGTTGGATTCTGGTGCTTCAACCAATTTTATGCCTTTCGGTGTCTGTAGAGCTATGGGTATTACTCCTGCTAACTCGCAAAATAAAGTCACACAATTGGATAGGACTGAAGTCAATGTTGTAGGGGAGTTAAATATGATTCATATGTAGATTGCTTATGATCCTAGAATTCAATAGGTTATCAATATACAGGTAGCTGATATACCTGATACCTACGGCCTAATCTTGGGAAGGGACTTTACCAGGGCTTTGAATGGATATGTCTCGACTGATCATTCTCACATGTGGCTTCCCTGGAAGAGAGTTCCAAACCAAATTAGAATTGAAAGAGAACCTAGAATGAAATACATGATCACAGAATATCAAAAAACCTCTACTAAAATTTTGATATCATAAGTAAGTATGGGTAACTATATGCTTGCAGCCCCTCTTGAGGAGTCAGATGTAGGGAAGTTATTATGTTCCACACAACACCTATTGACCCTACAAAATAATCCAGTGGGACTGAAGCCTTAGTGGAACTAGTTGAAAATGATGATGATCCAAAAGATAATCAGTTGGCTTTGCTAGATAGTTTTCAAGAGTTCATTCAGAAGTGCATCGAAGATTAGGTTCAGCTAGGAAGAGGAATGAACTTTGGAGAATTACTATTGCCCAATTGGTGTAGGGTGCATAATGCCTCTCATTTAGAACTGGACTATTGCTAGTGCCAGGTTGCAGTGGAACAAATAAAGAAATCTATCAACCCCACTCCAGTAGTCAAAATTGATATCCAAAATGTCCAAGAGGATCCCAAAGGAAAAGGAGTAATGCCTTTTGAAAGACCATCTAGCAGCAATAGTGTAAGTGAAAAAGTAGGGAAGTCTGCAGTTGCTGGTTGCTAGACTTTAAGATTTGATGGGTCCAAATGAAAGCAAGGAGTTGGGCAGGTTTCGAGCTAATTAGTCCAAGAGGTAAGACATTTTTTGCTGCTCAGAGACCTCAATTTCATTGTATGAATAATGTAGCAGAATATGAGGCTTTGGTTCATGGACTGTTAATGGCATTGAAGAAAAAGGTTAAAATCTTACAAGTTTTTGGAGATTTTGAGTTAGTAGTCAAGCAAGTTAGGAGACAATACTCTTGTCATGACAAAAGAATGACCAACTATAGACACAGAATATGGGATCTTATTGAAGGATTTGATGCCTTTAATACCCAGTTGATTCCATGATGTAAAAATCAAACAACTAACTCTCTTGCCCAAGCAGCTAGCACATTACAACATCTATCTCTTTCTGGACTAAAGAAGTTTATTGTGGAGCTGACCCCCATACCCTTAGTACCTGACAATGTCACCAATTTCTAGGTGTTTGAAGATGACAAGCATATCTTAGATTTCATTACTAGTACATATGTCTGTGCTTCTCAAATCATTGACGAAATTGAACTCCAAGAAGAAGAGATGGACTTGGAAGGTGTAATTAATTTGAAGACCAACACTATCCCTAGAGGAATGGGGCAATTAGAAAGGATCTTTGATCTGGAAAAGGTTAGGGAGCAAGAACAAGATGCTAGGAAGGAGTCCATTAGTGGACAGTGTGACAAATATAATATGGGAACTCAGGATGATGCCAAAAATGTATTTATTGGTAAAGTGTGCACTCTAGAAGAAAGAAAAGGAATCATCGATGTACTACATAGATATCCAGATGTGATAGCCTAGAGTTATGAAGGCTTAAAGACTTATGATACATCAATCATAACCCATACTATCCCTCTGAATCCAAGAGTAAAACCTTTCAGATAGAGGAAAAGGCCTATCAATGCTCTACTAGAACCCATAATACAAAAGGAAGTGCAAAAACTATTGTCTTCTAGAATCATATTTCTAGTAAGACATTCTACTTGGGTTGCAAACCTGGTTCCAGTGCAAAAGAAAAATGGTGAAATCAGGCTATGCGTAGATTTCAAGAACCTAAATAGATCTTCAAAAAAAGATTATTATCCAATACCCTCACTAGATGAAGTACTCCAGATTGTCAATGGATCTCAGATGATGTCTTTCTTGGATGGTTATTCAGGATACAACCAAGTTATGGTGCAATACAAGGATAGGCACAAGTATGCTTTCACCACCAAGTGGGGCACTTTTGCATATAGGAGGATGCCCTTTGGCTTGATCAATGCAGGAGCCACATTCCAAAGAGCCATGGAAATTTCCTTTAAAGACATAATTGGTAAGTGCATAAACATTTATATGGATGATCTGACAGTCTTCTCCAAGAAGAGAGGTGATCATATCACAAATTTGTGCAAGGTTTTTCAAAAATGCAGAGAGTTTGGGATATCCCTCAAACCAAAAAAATGCATATTTGGAGTTACAGAGGGTAAATTGTTGGGGTATGTTCTCTTTGAGAAAGGAATTACAATTGATCTAGAATGAATAGAAGCTATACTCAAGATCCCACCACCTGCTAGCAAGAAAGAAATGAAAACACTCTTTGGCAAGATCAACTTTGTGAGGAAGTTCATCACTAGGTTCGCAGAAATAGTTAAACCACTGAATGCAATGTTGAAGCAGAAGGCTAAAGTTGAATGGAATGCATAAGCAAAGGAAGCACTTGTAGAGATAAAAAGGGCTACTATTGAAGCTCCTATTTTGGTGAGTCCAGATTATGCTAAACCATTCTATATATATTTGTTTGCTTTTGATCATTCCTGTGTTGCTATGTAAACTCAAAAATCAAATCAAGGAAATGAAAATCTCATCACATTCATGAGTGCATCATTGAAGGATGCAGAGCTGAGATACCCAAGAGTGGAAAAGAAGGCTTATGCCTTAGTTAGGGCTATAAAGAAGTTTAGACATTATATCCTCAGAAACATAATCTTTGCAATAGTTCCTGATCCTACAGTCAAGCTGTTGTTGATGCAAAATGAGCTAGGAGAACACAGAGCCAAGTGGGTAACTATGTTACAAGAGTATGATATCGAGATTCAACCCATGAAGCTGGTAAGAGGGTAGGGGCTTACAAAGACAATGGCAGAGACAGGCCCTGATCTTAAAGCTTAGAGTTACAATTTAGAAGATGTCTCTCCTAGTGAATGGTATGATGACATCGTTCATTATCTCCTGACTCAAAGATGCCCTGATCATCTTAATGTAGTACAAAGAAGGGAATTGTGCTTAAAGAGTGATAGTTTCATGCTGAAAGGAGCTGTTCTATATAAGAAAAATCATGAGGGTGTTTACTTAAGGTGCCCAGGAAAGGAAAATTCTGAAAGAGTGATATTGGAAATTCATGATAGATATGGTACAGGCCATGGATCAATCCCTTCTATAGTAAACTAGGTTCTAAGAGCTGGTTACTATTGGCCTACACTGTTCAAGGATACACACAACCACATCAGAACTTGTCATGTGTGTCAAACTGCGATGACCAGAGAGAAGTATGCAGCACTCCCACTCCAACCAGTCTTTGAGGTAAAACCTTTTGCACAGTGGGGGATGGACTTCATAGGTCTAATCAATCTACCTTCCTCTGCAAGACATAGGTATATCCTTACTATCACTAATTATTTTACAAGATGGACTGAGGCCCTTTCTTGCAAGCAATGCACCTCTGAGATGGTAATTAATTTCATCGAATCAGGTATCATTAACCATTTTGGATGTCCTATGTCTTTAGTTTGTGATAATGGTCCTACATTTTCATAGTTGAAATTTTCTAATTGGGCTTTTGATGTTGGGATTATCATTAAGTTTGCATCCAACTATTACCCTCAGGGTAATGGTTTGGCTAAATCTTCCAACAAAAATCTCTTGACTATTATCCACAAACTATTAGAAAGAAATCCAAAGGATTGGCATACCCAACTCAGATTTTCTCTTTGGGAAGATCGTACAAGATATAAGACTTCCATAGGAATATCACCTTACCACCTGGTTTATGGATTAGAGCCTGTGTTTCCTATTTAGTTAAAGATCCCCACCTTGGAGTTCATTAATGAATATTATGATGAGGGAGATAAATGTGAGGCAAAACTTGCTGAATTATTACACCTTGAGGAAAAAAGAGATGAAGCCCTAGAAAAATTTGCTAAACATCAAGGGGTAGTCAAGAGATGGTTTGATAAAAGAGCCAAGGTAAAATCTTTCAGGATTTATGACTTGGTTCTTTACTGAGATAAAGCCCATGACCATAAGGGAAAGTATGGAAAATTTGACAAACTTTGGCTTGGCCCTTACCAGATTTCAGAAATCTTGGGAGATAATGCTTTCCGTTTGAAAACTCTCACTGTAGAGGACATCCCACTACATGTCAATGGGAAGTATTTGGAGCATTATTTCTAGTCTTGAGTTGTTTTCAGCTCTTTTCCTGTATATAGTTAGATTAGGTTTCCTTTTTGTTTTGTTTTCTTTGCTTTGCTTTGGTTAGAGTAGGTTTCCCTTTCTGCTTTGCTTTTGTTTATTTTGGTTAAGTGTAGGTTTTCTTTTGGTTTGGTTTGTTTTTGCTTTGCTCTTGCTTTGGAGGTTTCCCTGTTTTCTTCTGGATGTGTTGCACCTGTGTGGCAAATATATCATTATCTGGGACTATTCTAAGTATTTTATTGGTGGACTCTAGTCTTGTGTCTTGAAAGGATGGTTGAAGTCTTTGTTATTGCTAACAGTCTAAATGTTTGATTTATAGAAGATGGGTCATAGGTTTTTATTTGAATTTGAAGTATTTTGAAATCTTATATCTTTCATATATATTAAGAATCTTGATGTTGTCGTAGGATCCTTGTGAAGCCTTGACAGGTGAAAAATCTTATTTCTACTTCAGGGCCACTATGGTTCTCAGCCCTGAGTGTGAACTTCATTGTTTATAGGTTGAAATAAAAAATGACACAGAAAAGAATATCAAAAGAAAGAAAAGTAAAATATTGAAAATCAAGAGAATGAATTAAACTTATCAAGAGTATCTGAATATCTCTATCAGGGCTATAGATGCCTAACTGGCAATAGAGCTATGTTCAGGAGAGTCACAATGATAACCTCTTCGGGGCTATAGATGACTGACTAGCAGCGAGGCTCTATCCAGGTTGCTTTTGAAGTTAGAATCCTTATGTAGCCTATCCTGACTAAACTTGGTTTCTACGGTAGCTCAGGGAAGGAAATAAACTCATATGCACACACTTGGATTTTCAGTTTATGGAAGGTTCGGTCTACCCTTTGGTTCTGATTCTTTAATCTTTGCATTTTTCTTTGTTTGTCTGATAGTGAGATTGAAACCAGAGATTATGGGTTCTTGATTCCCATCCGTCATCAAATGCTCTAGAGCATTTCCCAAAAGAGTCACCATTTGTTGTGCAGTTTTTGCACACATGCCCCACTGAAGGCAGGGACCCTCTTTCGCTTCGGTTTTGGCATCTTGGCCCTTTCATTTTGAGGTTTTATCTTACTTTGGCATGTGCTTAAATGTTTATTTTGATTTCCTAAGTGATTCCCCTAAGTTATTCATTGAAGATCTTTAGTTTTGAGGTAAGTTCGGGTTTTCAATGAAGTTCGGGACTTTCCACCCTGACCAGATTTTCCCAGATCCTGCTCAGACTCCGGCTGAGCACTGTGGTTTGGGGATTTTCAATCTTCGTGGAATTTTGTGTGGGCTAGATTTTTATGAAGTTCGTCCTATCGTCAGTTCTCATTTTTTTCTAGCTGTCTTGTCGACTGCATTTAATGTCATCTGTACGAGCTTTGAATGATGTATTTAACTGATCTTTGAGGTCTTTTGTACCATTGTCCTTTATTGTTTTTCATCGATTGAGCTACAAAGTGCTTCCTATTTGGTATTCAATTTGATTTAGGGCCTTGATTTGGTGAGTTGTTCGATTTAAGTGGTGATTTCCTGTGCATTAGTGTTGATTGTCTTTGCTGGGCACCATTAAATTGGTATTTACTGCCTCATTCAATTTTTGCTGCATCAAATGGTATGTATTTGATTGCCCTACTTTTGATTGATGAATGATTAGCATTGCCTTGGCATTTTTGGTTTGCTTGGGGTTTAATGCTCTGCATTATTTGAATATTTTCATGGCAAGGATTGCATAACATTGTTTGAATTATGGTCTCCCAAGTAATTTTTGAGTTTGTTTGTTTCTTTGCATAATGAGGAGTCTTGCTTGAGAGTCGTGATTTCCCCTAGTAGTCACTTAGCAATTGAAATTCCTGAATCTTCAACTTGCATGTGCGTTAATTGCAGATTTGTAGAATTTGATTTAGGGCATCACCATTTATCTTTAGTATGCTTTTGAATTGTCCAAGAACTCTAGGAAAACCTATAGAAGGCCCATATAAAAATTTTCTCAGGCCTAGATTGTAGAAATTTATTATCGATCCATTTGTCTAGGTGAAATCGCCATTTAGTGTCATAGTTTGGGTTTCGTCCTCAATTTGGGATTTTTTTGTCTCTGGCGGATTTTCCCGATATCCTTTGATTTCCTAGAATCCACATACTTTCAGAATTTTACCTTATCTGCAGATTTCCGTCGGGTCCGGATTTTCCTGAAATCCTTGGCTCCCTATTTTTTCCGAAATCTGCAAAGAGTCTTCTGCTTCGCGAAAATCCATCTCTCGTGGATTTTCCCATAATCTGATGGAGTATGAGGGAATATGGAATAGCATGGTGTGTTAATAGGTGATGGTATATTTTATGATTAATTCATGCTATCTTTAGATCTCACATGTTGTTTATTGATTAATAATGATCAGATTAAGTTGCTAATTGGTGTTTTCTTGTTTATACCACTAGAATCGGTCTGGCCCAGAATTTTTTGAAATTCCTCCCTGGCTTGGATTCCGCGGATGGTCTTGAAACCTGAAGTTTAACATGATCATTCTATATGAGGTTTATTATGATTTAATGATGATTTTGATTGGTTAACCTTTGTTGGTGTGATCTTTATTATGTTTCCTTTGTCAAGTGCAAGTTGAATCTAGTAAGGTAATACTGGAAAGGCTAAGGGTGACATGGAGGGATCTTCCATATCCGAAGCAAAAAGAATAAAGATGGACATCAAGAGAAAGATTCCAGAGAGTAAGATCACTTATGTCTAGTCAGAGGTAGCTGATACCAATGTTGGACTATGGGACTATGAGGAGTTCAAAGGAAGAATGACAACATAGGATCTTCCTCTGGTGGCTAAGAGGATGTTAGAATCAGGATTGGTGCATGTCGCTGGTTTCCCCTCCACGGTGCAGTGTTATGAGCTAGTCCTTGAGTGTGCCAAGAACTATGACAATTATACACAGAGAATAATTGGTCCTCAAGGGAGGATTGTGGTGAATCTCAACCCTATTTCCATTGCTCAGACTTTTGATATGCTGGATAGATCTCATGTGGTGGCATTCAATATGAAGGCAGCTCAGGAGTACTATGAAGAACAGATTGTTAAATCTCAACAACTTATCAATTCCTAGCTGGAGAAGCCTAAGTCTCATTATTTCAAACTGCCTAAACAGCTATTCAGGGCAAAATTCAAGGAGTATTATGATGCCATCACTCTTCTTAGTAGGGTGGTTGGATTGAAGAATGCTGGTATGTTTGAGAATTGGATGTGCCATGTGATTGTGAGGATGGAACAGGAAAATACCGACTATCATTGGGTGGGTGTCATAAGTAGAGTGATCCATGAGCAGCTGTCTAATGTGCTACAAATGAAGACCTTCACAATGACCTCATACTTGGTCTATTCTCTTGCAAGGTTTCATCCTTACAAGGGATTGGGTACAAGGGTCACCTTTGGACAGGATATTATCTATGAGGTCTATCCTCAATTGCACTTGGGAAGTTTGAGTTACAGGAGGGTGAATGATGCATTCACCATGCATATCACCAGATTTCTTCAGGGAGCAGAGCACACAAGGATTTTTGACAAAGCCAAGGAGTTAATCAAGAAATATGGTGCTTGGTTTATTCAATTCCCAACCTTCTTATACATCTGGGTTGATGGTTGTCAGAGTGCTCCATACATACTTCCAAGGTATCCCACTGATCATATCATACTTCTGGAGGTCACTCGACAGATATGTGACTTTGATGCCATTGTTAAAAGAGACAAACATAAAACTGGTTTTGGTGGAGAATTCCCTTTGAGGATTGGCACTGGAGAGGCGTGTCCTTCCATTATTTATGCCCAAGCTTCAGAGGAGGAGATGAGTACTCTTTCCTTATTTTACCATTCCAAGAGGTCTAGATTTGATATCATAGGTGAAGCCCAAAAGAGGGCCAATAGAGAGTATAGCCATAAGGTTGATTTGGAGGATTACTGGGAAAATTGTAGTGATGAATATGAGGTAAGGAGGAAATTTTTTTCCTAACTTCCAATTGAATTAGTCCGAATATATAATGTGCAGGAAATTCTTGATCAACTAGAAGATGATGTAGACCTGATTCAAGGTCATGCTTATGAGGCAGTGAAGAACATGCCAATTGGTGATGTGGATTGGCTAGAGGAAGAAAAGACAAAGCTAAAGTAGTTAATGGATCCAGTCACCAAGTTTACTAGAATGTGGCTAAAGCATAAACTATGGGAGTTGGAAAATGAAGGTGTACAGTGCACCTACGAGCCGATGGGAGATTTGGATCCTCACTCCACTTCCGAGCAATCAACTGAGCAAGATCCTAAGGGCAAAGGTAAGATGAATTCTCCTTTCAAGATTAAGATTAAAGGTGTTCAAGGTGAGGAATCTCTAGAAATAGAGAAACAGAGAAAGCCAATTGCTAAGAAAAGGTCAAGGACTAGGAAGTCTGAATAGAAAGAAATGGAAAAGCAGATTCCTGAGGTCGATGTTCCTGTGCCTAAAAGAAGGAGAATTGTGAGATTATCACAAAATGCATGTTCCAAGGATGGAGTTGAAGTGGGTCCACCTATAGTAGATGTAGAGAGTTCAGGGGAAAAGGCACATGTATACACAAGGAGGTCTAGGACTCCTTTCCCTAAGGATAGTGTGCCCAAAGTAGATCCTCCTCTGGTTACTTCTCATGAGGAGCAGCATGATGATGTTCCTTCTTCCCATGAAGCTCAAAGTGAACCAGTCAAATCCAAAGAGGATGAAGATCATCCAGACACTGAGGGAAAGGAATTTCATGAGGGTGACCTTTATAGTGTAGAAGAAGAAGTTGAAAAGGTAATGTAATCTCCCTTGGTTGCATATGCAAAGTCACTTGTTATGACTGAAGAGGTGAAATCACCTCCAAGAGAAGAATAAGTAGAAAAGATTCCATTGCCTGAGCACAAGGAGGAACATGTTGAAGAGAAGGAGAGCAAGACAAAGACCACTGGGAAGCATGGTTTGAATGAGGAAGCGCCTAAAGATCAACAGGAGGAGGAGAAACAAAGTGAATTGTAGTTGGAATCCACTATTCTAGAGTGGTTGGACAGGGAGATAAAGAGAAAACAAGTTGTTGTGGAGGACACTCCACCCAACTAGGATGAGTTACTGGCCAAGATCAGAAAAGACAAAGGTAAGAAGAAGGCCAGGGTCATTTCTAGGATTGAAGGAGATGATGCGAGTAATAGAGTTGTCCACATTGCAACTCCTACTCCGGATAAGAATAGGGAGGAGGTAACAACAAAAGATTACAATGTGTAGACTTTCAATTTAGGGCCCACTTCCGTTGAGCAGGACATTGAAGATTATCAGGGTTCTAGCACAGTTATCCTAGGGAGATTGAGGAAGTAAGTTCAAACTAAGTAGGAGCTAAAAAGGAAAATGAAAAACTTAGAAAATTCTTGGAGGATCTGATGAAACCTTTGCAATTTATTAATCCCTCATCTTTTGCTGCAAAACCCTTACCTAAAGAAACTACCATTGAGCTTGAAAGAATGAAGGCCTCCACTCTTGCTACTGCAAATTGGATGCAAGGGGTGCAAACAAAAGGAAATGATGCTATCGGGGACATTCTTTCATCTGGGAAAGATGCTATGGGGGCATTTGATTGATTGAAGAAGGCATTAGCTCAGGACAAAGAAGATACAGATCTCCTGTTGCAGAAAACTAAAACCATCATGGAGTACACCAAGGATAAGTTTGTAAATGATAAAATTCTCTCTTCCTCCAAAGTTGTTGAACCTTGGGAGTGGTTTAAAGCATTGCAGATCAGGCAAAAGGTTCTGAAGAAGATATACAAATAGAGGAGACAAATTGATGATACCCTAGCTGGTGTTTATAATGGCTGCATTTCTTTCTTTGAGATTATGATGGGAAGAAGGAAGATTTCCCCTAAGTATTTGAGTTTAGAATAGTTGAGAAGGTGGTGGCATGATGTTTATGCTCCAATTATTGATGAGTCAAATTCTGAACACCAGTTGGATGATGTGGCCACCTACATTGATGTTATTGATAAATACTTAACATATAAGGTTGAGTGGGATAAGTTGGTGAAGAAATCAAGGGAAGAAATTGCATCAATTGAGAGTCGACTTAACGTTTTTCCTTTACCACCTGTGGCCGACTTAGATAAGGTGCTTTTCAAGGTGCATGAAATGTTGGATCATAATAAAGACAAAGGGAAAGGTAGTTAATGATGAGCTACATTGATATTTGTGCTTCCCTCCTATTATTTTGGCATGCATTGGTCCGAGCTGCATTGGAGATCCCAAGCTGACCTGGATGAAGTTCATACATTTAATGCACATTTTATCTCATTTTTAATTTCTCTTGGCTGACTTGTTGTGCCTAATTATTATTGTAAAACCCTATCTTGGTCGACATGTTTTGGGGGGTTCTATAAATATGGCATTTTTCCTCATTTGTAAGGGCTAGACATAAGTATAGATATAGACAAATAGAGAGATAATTAGAGCGATATAAGTAGAGAAAGAGTTAGCAAGTAGTTGTTCTTGAGCAAATATTGTAACATAAAGCTGGGATAGTTGCTACAGTGGATAATTTGACGCAAGTAATGACATTGTGATTTGGTGCCATACTTGTGTTCTTATCTTGCATGGTTCTTGTTATTCCATCTTTAGAATTGCTTTGAGGAAGATAATATTTAGAATTAGGTTTGATTCAATGATGTTTATGGTTTGATATTTGATGTGTTGCAGCAATCCTTGGTCCATACTTTTCGCAACCAACTGATTGTTAGTTGCTTTGCAAAGTTAGACTGGACTTTATATTCATTGTGCATAGTTTAATTGTGAGGGTTTATTCATTTCAATTGTAATAGGGTTGTTTGAATGAATGTTCATGATCTGAAAATCCTAACACCTTAGAAGATTGCACTGTTTCTATAAGATTGCAGATTCATCTGGGTCAAGTAGAAATTAGTTTCTTGAGGAATTGGTCCATTTCAAGTGTTTTGTCATTTGCATTGTTAATCTTAGGTTTAATATTAAGTTTAGAAATCTCTTTGAAACCCTCATATTTTGTTATTTCTTTGATTATTTAATTAAATTTAGGATTCAAGTATCATCATATTGTTAGATTTGATAAATTGAGATTCAATATTTTTCTTGTAGTAAGGTCCCATTGTGATTACCAACATTTTCACATTTATCATTGAGTTGTTTATGCATTGTCAAGACCTGACATTAGAGACCTTGGGGTTATCTCTTGAGGCTTACTGATAGAGATTTAGCTTTCAAGAGAGATAGGATATTATATTATGTTTGAGTTGTTGTTGTGCAGAAAACATCATCAACACTGAAGAAGCTTATAAATTTGGTAAGCACTCATTTTGAGTCACTTGATAAGTCAGCTCTGGTTAAAGTTTTAGAAGGAATTTGATGCTAGGAAGATCAGTAGGTTGAAAGGATTGATAGCTAATGATAAATATCTATTAGCTACGCATGTGAAAAATGTTCAAAGTGCATTATAAAAAGGTGGAAGGATTTATAAGTCTTGCTTGTCTTTGTCAAAAATTACTGAGGAAAATGAGAAGGTTAAGGATCATGAGAAAGAGTTAGCTACTATTTATGATGCTTTTGATCCTTTATCTATTTCTACTGGAGAGAAAGAAGGTCAAGTTATATCCTTACTTGAAAAAATAAAGAGTTTGAAGTGTGATAATGATAGAGTTGTGGAAAGAGCTGGTGAACTTAGAGGCCTAATTGGTCCAAAAATGGAAACCATGTTGAATGCTTTGAAAGAATCACATGATGTTATGGTAGTCAGTGATCCAGTGAGCCTTGAATCTATAGAAGTGCAATATTATTTACTCTATGGTCACATAACTATTATGGAAAGTCTCAAGAAGTGTTGGGACACAAGCTTGAATCTGTTAAAGACAAATTTTGTAGATATTTTCAAGTTTGTCTAAGTTGTTTATACATATGCAGTTTGAAGTCTTTGTTTGTTTATAGGAGTTTTGTAGGAAAATTATGCATCTTTGCCATTGATGTCAAAGGGGAAGAGTAGAACAGTGAAAAATGTATATTTTCCAAAGGGGGAATTGTATTTTTGAGCTGTGGATGAAGATATTTTTGGAGTTTTGGTTGGTACTGATCTGACACTCAGTCATTTTTCACTAAGTGTTGCCATCAATGCCAAAGGGGGAGATTGTTGGAAAGAGACATTGCACATATTTTTTGGTGTTGTCATTGATGGAAACCCTTGTCAGTAAGTTGATCTGCATGTTGTAATTTACTCATCCCAGCAGACAGATTGAAGATCAGTGATTATCGATTAAGTTAGAACAAAGCATCTAGTAGATTCATGTTCTTCTATTCATACGAAACATTTGTGTTATTATTTTATGTTGTGGATCTTAGGGAGTATTTTTCGATGCATAATCTATACTATTTGTAAATCTTGGTGCCTCATATCAATTTGGGTGGAAGTTAGAAGGTCAGGTGAACTAATTTTCTATTCATCAATGTATGGTGGCTGACTTGGTGAATATAGTGTGTCACAGATAGTTGAGGAGTTATTGCTTAAGTATTTTTGTGTTTGATCATTTTGATTTGGGTCCTCACTATGTTGTGGCTTACTCATGTGGATGCACATTGAATATTATGGATGATTTGAGCTGACTGTTTGTGAATATTTTTTTATTTTGTTGAGGCTGACATGAAGTGATTGAATTCTTAGTGGTGGATATATATAAGTGATCGATTATATCATTGTGGTGTGTTATTGATGTGATTTGATGTATGTTGTGAATGTCAGAAGGTCAATAGAGCGATTATGCATAGTTTCACTTGTGCATTAAGTATTTTTGGTGCAAATTGAAGTAGAATAGAGTAGAAGAGAAGAATCAGTCAGAAGGTCCAAAATTCGACTGTTGAGCCTAACCAAAACTGTAATCAAGAATTTCTAGATGCTACTTTGTGAGTTCAAATCTTTGGAAGTATTCCAAGCTTTTGTAAGGAAATGAACCTTTGTATTTTTGTGCAGTGAACTCTAGGAAATGTGCCTGAATGCAAGTTCATTCTCATTTTGTAATATTTTCTTTTAAGTATACTCAGAACAATATTGTGGATTGACCTCTACCATAGTTTTTCCCCTAATAGAGTTTCTACGTAAAAAAACCTTGTGTTATGGTGTTGTGGTTATTTATCTTATGTGCATGCATTTTTATTTTGGTTGAATGCTATAAACACTTTAAGGATTAGATTAATAAAGTTGAAAATTGCACAACACTGATTCACCCCCTCTTAGTGTTGCTTGATTCCAACATGAACCCCATAAGGTAGCCACATTGTAGGTGCAAAGAGCAATATAAATTGCTATAATCCATTCCACATACCATATCCACTAATGATCCCATCATATTTGACCTTTTGACACACCAAAATCCATGTGGTCATCATTGAGTAAGAGCTTCTAACAAATAGTTCATATCAGCGTGACTATGTCCATGTCTCTCTGACCCATAAGCTATAGCCTTTCAATTCGAGCATTCCTTGCATATCGACAAAAGGTCAACATTATCTTAGTCATCAACAAATTAGGAGGATACATATTTGGGAAGAAAAATCTTGTTGTCTCACCGATGAAAAGGTTATTAGCAAGAACAATACTATCAGAGTGAAATCCTCAAGTCAACCTGAGCATATATGTCATGTCGATGGACCCTCATCGGTAAGAAATTCACTTTGTCTCATAGATAAAGCAAAGAGAAACACATCAAGGAGACATGTGCTATTAGAGTGAGTTTTCTTTATTCTTTCGACTTCATATGTTACACCGATGAAACTGATTTAAGCAAAAGTCTTGCCAATTCACCTGAAGGAAGAGGGTAATGAGAGAAACACGTTAGGGAGTCTATTGAAATTAGAGTAACTTTTAGATCCTTCAGCGATACCCATTCTCATGCCTATTATAATATGATCAAATTTCATCAGAGTAACACTTAGCGACAACTTTGATATCTAAGTGACTTCACAAATCTCTTCTCGAAGGTGATATGGATTAAAAGACAAATAAAAAACCAATTATTTAGTGTTGATAGGAGAAATATTTGATCCTCCCAACCATGAAAGATTATCTCTATCTAATGAATATTCAGCTTGGTTTAAATACATAGATAGGCCATAGTTTGAATAAGTCCCACCAATACAATCATTTGGTCTGACACTGAGAAATTCAAAAAACCTGTTACACTCGTGTTCAGAGTTGGACATTAATGGCCGTATGGATGTACATTGTATAGATAATTCTCTATTTTACAAAAGAATAATGCAAAAGAATTTTCAGGATTGACAGCAAAAGGAATGAAAGAATGGGTAGAGGTCAAAGAATTTAGTGTGGCCAAAAATTTTCAAGTAAGCTCGTGAATTTGCTACAATTATATTTTCAATTATGTCAATTTGAGAAGATAAAATGGAGGGTTCAAGCTATAGGAAGTTGAAGAGTAGAAAACATCAGAGTGAGGGTAGCCAACCTAGGGGAAAGAAATATAAGATTGAAACAAGGGATGAATAAAAAATAAATGAGAGAAAATTGAACTAGGATCTTATAGACCAATTACCTAGTTTAGGACCAAAAGCCAAGTGTTCTGCACAACTTACGGCTGAAGTAGAAAGATTTGAAGAAAAGTACAGGCACATAGGGGATGTATGGACCCCTATTCGAGGATATGAGCTATTTATGTTTCACTATCATCAAAAGGATAGGTTTGAGCTAGTATGTAATCCTTGGAACTTTAATCTAGGAAAATTGGTTGTCCCTAACCTATTTGTAAATGTGGAACTAGTAAAACTCCTGGTGACCCACTACAATCCAAACCTCAAGGCTATCTACAATTCATTGGGTAAACCTTTTATACATGTGTCCAAAGCTGTAATTTTTGAATTTTTGACCTAGACGGCACATGTGATGAAATGATTGTACATGAAGTTTTAGAGAAAGAATACTGGAGAATGAATACAAACTATAGGGGGTGGAGATTACCATTGCATAGGCCCAAGAAGGATGAAATTTTGGCCCCACTTGATGACAATGATGGGACTCCCGTTCACATCAACTTATTTGAACCCTATTTAAAATACACATATTTCTCAGTGTGTCAGGTGTTAGGGACAGAGGTCCTTGAGTTTATGTCAATTGCACCAATGGTGATTATATCTAATGTTCAATGCCATAATGCCAATCTATTTGACTATGCTTCACATATTCAAAGAAATTCATTCAAGACTAATGTAAATTAAAAATGGATTCCTTATACTACATTTCAGGCATTAATCCCTTCTCATGCATATAATAATGTATCATGGGCAATAAATAGAGATGTGGCCAAAGGAATTAAGGATTGCACAATTTGACAAAGAAGGTAAACCACTACCAATTTAGTTATGGACTGCTATTTGGGATAGAAGATTTGTCAACTCAAGTTATGTTCATTTTGAAGAGTATTTTGTCAAGAAATTGTAAAAAAAATTCAACTATCCTTGTGATCAGTCATTATCTGATCAAATTAAGTGGTTCCTCAGGCCCAAGGATTTTAATAGACCTATTGATCACAATTGGGGTGATTGGTACCATTTTTAGGATGCCACCATGATCGAGGTTTATGGTTTTGAGGATACACCATTCATTTTACCAAAGATAGTACCAGATAGAATTGCATACTTAGAGATGATTAGAAAGATGCACTACTCAAGTGTTATGAATCTAGGTTCCTTTGGAAAGCAGGCATTCATTCCTAGTACTTTATGCTTTGGAGATTTCATTGTGTTGTCAAAAGAGGGGTATGACTTGATTTTGGATAAGCTAATGCATTTCAATTTGAAAAGGGCCCCACCAAGGAAAGGGTTTGATCCAGAAGGATGCATTAATTTTTCCAGAAAAAGGAAAATTTGGGTGGATATGATCACATACCTTATCTATATGATGACATGATCAGGAACATGGAGGAGAAAGAAGCTAAAATGGTTATTGATGAATATAACAGGGGGTAGATCAAATGATGAAAGAAATGCAAGAAGCAAACTATTATCCTATGGTGAGGAGTCATTTGATGATGAAGAGTCTAGGGGCCCAACTAATAAAATTTCCATATTGAGAATTGAGGATTATAAGTCTCCTCTTAGAGAGCTAGAAATTGAAAAGGGTTTTGACATAGACACAAGACAAATGGCCTATAGATCCTTTGTTGCTGATGATGAGTTTGTGAGGTCCCCATAAATTAGTACCTTCTTGTATGAATAGAAAGGAAAATCAATAAGAGAATTTGTTGCAAACATAACACCAAAAAATGAGGATCAGCTGTTGAGTAATTTGAAATTAAGTTTGGAAAATGAGATGAAAGATATGACTCTAGAGCGAGGAAGAAAATTATTGGAGGAGTCAGGTGTAATGTTTTTTCCAGGTTTGTATCTAAATTTTTCTCTTGTTTTTTATAGCTTCTTGCAAAATAACAATGTTACACATAAGCTTAGTCCTGAAGGAGTTACAAAGGTGTACATGAGATCAAAGTATAATCCTGATGAAGGTTCTCTCATGATCTGCACCATGTACCCACTGCATAAGAAGTCTATAATTATTCACACTGAAAAAACCTTCAGCCATGTCATGACACTAAAATTTGGAGAGGCTGATCCTATACCTACAACCGAGATTGGTATCAATGTTGCTAAATTAAATAAAGCCCAGATCCAAATGTTGATTAAGGAAAAGGAGATGTATAAAATGAATAATGAAAGGATAATCAAGGAGAATGATTTCTTGAAGGATATGTTTAAAAATACAATGAAGGAATCTACTAAGTTACTATCTCAAGGGGAGAGTTCACAATCAAAGGATAAGGGTGAAGGATCATATGTACATGGTCAAATAAATAAAGCCAGGTTTGATACAATCTCTGCAGCACTTCACAAAAGACATGCTAATTTGTTGATTTGGATGAATAAGCTATGGTCAATCCATTCCAAGAATCGAGCTACAATTCAAGAAAACAAAAGAATAAATGACTGAATACATGAGAAGCTTCAGGAAATGCAAAAGGAAGGTGTTTCTGATAGCAGGGCTACTATATTTGAAGATAATGGAGAGTTCAAAGGTTAGGACGAGTGGATAAAAGATTGCAAGATGATATTGTATAAAGCTTTGGAAGTAGCCAAGAGTGGAGAATCAACACTGGATGAGTCATTTGAGCACTCGGAGAAAATGGTAAACATGGAGATCGCTGTGAGAAATGCCACAGATGATGTCGGTACTAACTTGAGGCAGGAATATTTAGATCATATTACTAGAGTCCAACTGTAGCTTTCTAGAGCCTAATTGTTTATGTTTAATTATTGTTAGTTGTTGTTAATTTTCAAAAGACATTCACGAAGGGGTACATCCTCTTTAAAGTTTTGATATATAAGATAGTTACATAGTGATAGAAAGATATAGGCCTATAGGAATAGATAGACAACAACAAAATTCTCATGATGTTTTCATTTCGAAAGACTATGTTGCAAGTATGATTTTAAGGAAATCAATGAAAGATCTTTGATTCAGTGGCTTCATATTGGTTTCAATTGTTTGTTGAAATTGTATAATTATTTGGTTGTCTCCAATTTAATATTTCCTTATTATTTAAATTGGTGTATCAAGGATATATTCAATTTATCAAGGCACATTTGTTGTTCTTGTGTGGTGTGATTAATTGGTTTTTTTAAAAGAATTAAAACCCTTTTAGTCTATCATAGTAATCTGAAAATGTTATTTGGATCAATAAGAAGAGCCATATAATTAGGATTTCCAATCTGTCTCCAATTTGGTATCATATGTTATTCTTGCATGATTTATTCAATTGGTTCCTTCAAGTAGGGATTAAAATCCTTTTGATAAGTCATAAGTAATTTGGTTGTGTGAATTGGATCTATAAGTAGAGTTTTTCAATCACTTTCCTACATGTTTATACAAGATATAAACTAATAGAAGTGTGCCAAAAAATTTGAGTTACTTCCATATACAAGTCACTTATCCTAGACTTTCATTTGACTCCATCTACCCAACAAAGCATTGGTCTTACACTTTCCGTCATTTCATTTAATCAAATCTATTTTCAAAACCTTACATCTTTTAAACTGAACACATTAATAAACTCCACCTTGATATTGCTTATACAATTTATACCAAATTAGGCTTGCATCTCTCCACTTCCAATTTCCATTGTGGATAGATTGCACAAATAAGAAAAACATAGTTTAAGTCTGCTTCATTTTCATAGGTACACCCACCTAGGTCTGGTAGAGCCTAAAGCGAAGAAGGTTCAAATACACCAATTGGCCTTGTTCATTAACCTAAAATGTACTAAGAGCTTGGAAACCTCTTAAGGTTTTCTAACCAACATTTTTGAGAAATGACATTGACTATGAATACAATAGAAAGGTTGTTGGGATGACTGGTAAGAGAGATAATCTCAGGGTACCCCAAAATTTTAACAACCCTCAGAACAGGCAAGAGAATGCATACAAAAATGAAAGACCAAGGTTGCATGATATGCCATATAACACAAACTAGAAGGATGGAAAGCCCATAATTGATTGGCCTAAGAATAAGGAGACTCTCGATCCCTTAAAGAATAAGGGAGCATACATGGTTAACAATAATACTTGGTGTCAAGTTTTCAAACTACCACATTCCCCTAATCACTATGTTGTAGCTCAATCAATATAAGAGGAAGAAATACTAGTGGACAATGATGAAGAGGATGATACAATATATCTGACCTCCCACACCCTCCATCCCATTGAGCAAGGATATTCATCTTCAAAAGAAGAAGGCTATGAGTATGATGTTGATAACCAAAGATACAATATTTATATGTCAGAACAACAAGTCTCTTCTAATTATGATGAAAGAAATGATGAACCATGTTCTCCTTGTGCACCATCTCAGTCAAGTAAATACAATGTAAGGAGACCAACTGAAGAAGAGATTTAAGAAATTAACCATTTCTATATAGATTAGACAAAAAGAAAATATCGATTAAGAAATAGAATAATAAATGAAGATGAGGGTGTTCCAAGAGGGATATTTGTGAAAGATAAAGGAGTAACATAGAGAGCACCAAAAAAGGAAAACAATAAGCAACATGATAAGAATGAACAAAAACATGTTCATAAAGAAGAAAACAAAGAGTCGCATACAGATAAACAAAATTATGATGAAACAAACAAAAGAGAAAAAGAGAGAACAAAGGAGATCCATTGGAACAAAAGAAGATAACCAAAACAAAAAATATCTCTTTCAATTTCACACAAGCCTTGTCCTAGGTAAAGATATATATGCCATTACTAGAAATGATGAAAATAAAAGAGTATAGGGATAGTGCTATTCAACTAATATCTAATGGAACTAATAAAAGCACAAAATCTGAGAACAAAGATACCACTAATAGCAAGCAGGGAGAAGTAAAAGTTCCTGAGGTTTTTCTTGGTGATGCAATAGTGAATCCTTCACAAATTGATCCATTTTTTACCACACTACTCATCAATAACAAGTTGGTAAGAAACTGTATATTAGATTCAGGTGCTGCTATCAACATCATGCCAGTAGGGGACATGAAATAGCTTGGCATGTGGGTGGATACTAATGGTGGTAAATGCTATGCCATGGATGGTAGACCTATCACAGTGGTAGGAATCATGAAAGATGTAGAGGTGAAGTTCGTTGCCTATCCACAGGAAGTATACAATATTGACATAACTATAATTAGTGCACCCCCTCATTTTGGAATGCTCTTGTCAAGACAATGGACTACAATAGTTGGAGGAAATGTACAGTTTGACTTGTATTATGCCACAATACCGGTAAATGGTGAAGAGGTCAAGCTATATAGAGAGCCAAGGATGAATCAGATTGTGGACTATGTTGCTCAAGATCAATTAAATTGCTTTTGTGATGTGGATTTAGGAAGTTTCAAAATAGATCCTTCCTAGCTTGAACTAGTGAATACTGATCCAATTGATAAGCATGTTTCCAAGAATTAACACGATATATGGAAGATGTATTTTGATGGAGCATGTAGTCAAGAAGGCAATGGTGTAGGAATATTTTTTATTTCACCTAAAGGTACTACATTCAAATATTCATTCTTGCTGACATTTGAATTTACATATAATATAGCAAAGTATGAAACCCTGCTAATTGATTTGAATATGGCTATCAAACACAAAATCAAATTGCTAACTATTCTTGGAGATTTTGAGTTGATCATTTCACAGATCAGGTCAAAATATGCTGCAAAAAACAAAAGTTTAAAATAGTATAGAAATGTTATGTGGGACACAATTGAACTATTTGATGCTTTTTCTATTGAATGGGTAGATAGGTCAAAGAACTTGATGGAATATTTCTTAGCCAATGGAGCCCTAAAAAGAGATAATATCACCCTGGCCTAAGTGTCTCAAGTTGAATTGAAAACAAGACCTACCATCCCTGATAACATTTAGAGTTGGAAAGTTTTCAATGATGAAACTAATCTCATCAAGTTTTTTGCATTGCATAGATCAGTTGAAGCCTAGTAGATTGATTTTAATGCATTTGTGGAATAAGTAGATGGCAAACAGACTGTGTTTGGAAAAGAAGTTGTGCAACTAAAAACCAACAAACATCCTAAAGGACTTGTGGCACTAGAAAGGGTGTTTGATGGAAATGATCGTGCTCTCATGAAACAAACACTAGTAAAGAGAGAAGATGTTGAAGAGGTCAACCCGGGGACTGAATTGGCACCAAAAAGGGTATACATTGGAAAGAAGATAAGTCCAACAATAAAAAAATATTGATTGCACTGTTAAGAAAATACAAGCACATTTTTGCATGGTCTTATGAGGATCTTAAGGTATATAGAGAAGATCTATTCCAACATGAGATCCCATTGAGACTAGGTGCAAAATTGTTTAGGCATAAACAAATACCCATAAACCCAACTTTGGAGCCTAAAATTCATGAAGAACTTATGAAGCTTGGGGAAGGAGGTATTATCAAGCCGATTAGACATTCATCTTGGGTCTCTAATTTAGTACTGGTCAGAAAGAAAAATGGAGATATAAGGATTTGTGTAGACTTCCAAAACTTGAATGTATCCTCTCTCAAGGACAATTACCCACTACCAAACATGGAGGTTATGCTACAAAGGGTCACAAGCTATGAGTTACTGTCCATCATGGATGAATTTTTTAGGCTATAACCAAGTGAAGGTTAAAGAATCAGAACAATACAAGACAACCTTCACTACGCCTTGGGGAACATATGTTTATGTTAGGATGCCTTTTAGACTTACAAATGTTGATGCAACTTTCCAAAGGGCCATGAATTTTGATTTTTTTGACCTTATTAATGAGATAATGGTAGTCTACCAAGATGATTTAACTGCATATTCCAAAAAGGCAAAAGATCATGTGGCTCACCTTGAAAAAATATTTTTGAAAGCTTGGAATATGGCATCTCTCTCAATCCTAAAAAGTGTCATTTTATAGTAACAAAAGGAAAGTTACCTGGGCATATAGTTTCTAAGAAAGGAGTAAGGATTGATCCCAAAAGAGTAGAGGCCATTGATAAAATACCTATCCCCAAAACAATTAAGGCTATCAATCCTTTTTTGGAAAAATCAATTTTGTAAGAAGATTCATATCAAATTTTGTTAAGATAGTAAAACCAATATCAAAGATGCTAAAGAAAGCTACAAAGATTGATTGGACTGTTGAGGCTATAGATGCATTCATATCCATTTAAAGGGCAATCAAAGAAGCTCCAGTATTGAAATCTCCATATTTCAGCAAACCTTTCCAAATCTTTTCATTCGCATCTTATCACACAGTTGTTGTAGTAATGCTTCAAAAGAATGATGAAGGGTATGAAAAACCAGTTTCCTTCTTTAGAAAATCCCTTCAAAATGCAAAATTGAAATATGATATTGTGGAAAAACAAGCCTATGCATTGGTAAGAGTTGTCAAGGCATTTAGACCATATCTAGTAGGAGCAAAAGTAATAGCTTATGTTCCTAATGTTGCAGTAAAGGATGTATTTATACAAAGTGAGACAACAAGACGTAGGTGTAGATGGATAAATAGAATCCAAGTGTTTGATATTGAGTTTCAGATCACCAAGCTTGTAAGGGGACAAAGATTAGCCAAATTAATGGCTAAACCAAATTTGGAAGTTGCCGAAGTATGCAATGTGAATGATGAAGAAGATATGGTCTCTAGTATTAAACACAATTCATGGTACACTGATATTGTGTACTATCTCAAATATTTAAAATGTCTAGATGGGTTTGATGACAACAAAAAAAGGACACTCAAGTTGCAGGCCTCAAAATATGTATTCATGAAGGGTGACCTATATTGGAAGAATAGGTATGGTGTCCTATTGTTGTGCTTAAATGAACATCAAGCAAGGCATGTCTTGAGGGAGATGCATGAAGGAGTATGTGGGGGGATTTTTTAGCAAAAACCACTACTCATAAGATATTAATGGAAGGGTATTATTGGCCTAAGGTTTTCAATGATAGACATGACTATACTAGGAAATGTGAGGCATGTCAAAAGTTTTCAGGAAAATTGAAGTATCAAGGAGCATTACCTCTAAGGCCTATGTAGGTTGAAGCTCCATTTCACCAATGGGGAATTGATTTCATAGGGGAAATTATAGAAAATTCTAGTGGACACAGATGGATATTGGTAGCCACAAATTATTTCACAAAATGGGTGGAAGCCATACCCACTAAGTAGGCAACCAGTAAGGTTGTGACCAATTTCTTGTTGGAAAACATCATCACAAGATTCAGGGTCCCAACAAGGATTGTAAATAATAATGGAATGTGTTTTAGATATGATGAGTTCAAGGAGTTTTTCCATTCTTATGGAATCATCATCTCATATTCTTTGCCATACCATCCACAGGAAAATGGGCGAGCTGAATCTAGTAAAAAAGGTATCCTAAAAATCATAAAGAGATTGTTGGACAACAACAAGAAGGCCTAGGATTCTAAATTGAGGCTTGCATTATGGGCAAACAAAATCATTGTGAAAACAACCATTGGTAAATCAACTTTTGAACTTGTATATGGAACCCAAGCTAGGCTCCCTCTGCATAACTTAATACTAGTCTGCAAATTCATTTTTCCAAAATATTTAGGTGTTCTTGAACCCATGGAGGAAAGGATGGAGGAATTGATAGAGCTTGATGAAATCATAAACCAAGCTGAACGGCATAATAAAAAGAAACAATTACAAATGAAATACTTGCATGACAGGAAGGCTAAAAACAAGAAGTTAGAAGTGGATGGCATAGTTCTCATGTGGAATGCCAAAAGTCAGGATAAAGGAAAGCGTGGGAAATTTGAGGCCTTATGGTTAGGACCCTTTGTTATTGTCAGAAAGGGAGGTGAGGATTCATACTATCTCCAAAAAATGTTAGGAGAAGAACAATAATTTCTAGCACATGGGAAATTCCTAAAACATTTATTTTCTTGAAGAACATAGAGGATTAAGGATTGCCAGTGCATGGACAATACCTGGATAACCTTCTAAAATGATTTTTTTACATGCATAGTAGTATAGGACTTCACATCATTCCTACCACTCTTGAGTTCCCTAATTTCCATTGCCATCCCATATCACAAGCCACTTGGTCTACTCTTCTAGTGATCTAAATTCTTGCTATACCCATAGGGGGTATACATCCCCAGATGGAGCCACTGTTGGGACTCTAATTTTTTTTTTCACAATTTTAGTGGTTTACATTCATGAACCCCATAAGGTAGCCACATTCTAGGTGCAGAGAGAATTACAAATTGCTATACATACCATATCCACCAATGATCCCATCAGATTTGACCTTTTGAAACACCAAAATCCCTCTGGTCATCATTGAGTAAGAACTTCTAACAAACAGTTCATATCGGCATGACTAAGTCCATGTCTCTTTGACCCATAAGCTATATCCTTTCAATTCAGGCATTTCTTGTATATCGAAATAAGTTCAACATTGTCACAACGATCAAAAAATTAGGAGGATACATATTCGGGAAGACAAAGCCTATTGTCTCACTGAAAAAAAGGTTATCGGCAAGAACAATACTATCGGAGTGAAATCCTCAAGTCAGTTCGAACATACATGTCATGCTAATGGACCCTCATTGGTAAAAAAATCACTTTGTATCACCGATAAATAAAAGAGAAACAATTTGGGGGGACATGTGCTATCAAAGTGAGTTTTCTTTATCCTTCCAACTTCATATGTTACACCGATGAAACTGATTTCGGCGAGAGTCTTGCCGATTCACTTGAAGGAAGATGGTAACGAGAGAAACATGTCAGGGGGACTATTGACATCAGAGTAAATTTTAGATCCTTCAATGATACCCATTCTCATGCCAATGGTTATATGATCAAAGTTCATCAGAGTAACACTTGGTGACAAATTTGATATCTAACTGACTTCACAGATCTCTTCCTGAAGGTGATATGGATTAAAAGACAAGTAAAAACCAATTATTCAGCATCGGTAGAAGAACTATTTGATCTTCTTGGCCATGAAAGATGATCTCTATCTATTGAATATTTGGCTTGGTTCAAATACATAGATCAGCCATAGTTTGAATAAGACTCATTGATATAATCATTCAGTCTGGTAGTGAGAAATTCAAAAAAACCTGTTACACTCATGTTCAGAGTTGGACATTAATGGCCTCATGGATGTACATTTTATAGATAATTCTCTAATTGAAAAAATAATAATGCAAAATAATTTTTAGGATTGGCAGGGAAAGGAACATAAGAGCAGGTAGAGGTCAGAGAATTTTGTGTGGCCAAAAAATTTCAAGTAAGCTTGTCAATTCTCTGCAATTATATTTTCAATTCTGTCAATTTGAGAAGATAAAATGGAGGGTTCAAGCTCTGGAAAGTCAAAGAGTAGAAAAAATCAGAGTGAGGGTAGCCAACCTAGGGGAATGAAACAAAAGATTGAAACAAGGGATGAATCAAAAACAAATGAGATAAAATTGAACTAGGATCTTATAGACCAATTACTTGGTTTGGTACCAAAAGCCAGGAGTTCTGCACAATTTATGGATGAAGTAGAAAGATTTGAAGACAAGTGCAGGCACATAGGGGATGTATGGACCCTTATTTGAGGATATGAGCTATTTATGTTTCACTATCATCGGAAGGATAGGTTTGAGCCAATATGTAATCCTTGGAACTTTAATCTAGCAAAATTGGTTGTCCCTAACATATTTGTAAGCGTGGAACTAGTAAAACTCATGGTGACCCACTACAATCCAAACCTCAAGGCTATCTACAATTCATTGGATAAACCTTTTATACATGTGTCTGAAGCTACAATTTGTGAAGTTTTTGACCTAGATGGAACATGTGATGAAACTATTGTACATGAGGTTTTAGAGAAATAATACTGGAGAATGGATACAAACTATAGGGGGTGGAGATTACCATTGCATACGACCAAGAAGGATGTAAATCTGGTCCCACTTGATGACAATAATGGGCCTCCTTTTCACATCGACTTATTTGAACCCTATTTAAAATACACATATTTCTCAGTGTGTCAGGTGTTAGGGATGGAGGCCCTTGATTTTATGTCAATTTTACCAATGGTGATTGTCATTGATGTTCAATGCCATAATGCCAGGCCATTTGAGTATGCTTCACATATTTTCAAAGAAATTCATTCAGGATTAATGGAAATTAAAAATGGATCCCCTATACTGCATTTCAAGCATTACTCCCTTCTCATGCATATAATAATGTATCATGGGAAGAAATAGGGATGTGGCTAGAGGAACTAAGGATTGTACAATTTGACAAAGAAGGTAAACCACTACCAATTCAATTATGGACTGCTATTTGGGATAGCAGATTTTTCAGCTCAAGTTATGTTCATTTTGAAGAGTATTTTGTCAAGCCATTGTACAAATTTTTCACCTATCCTTTTGATCACTCATTATCTAATGAAATTAATAGGTTCCTCAAGCCCAAGGATTTCAATGGACCTATTGATCACAATTGGAGCAATTGGTACTATTTTGAGGATGCCACCTTGATTAGGGTTTATGGTTTTGAGGATACACCATTCATTTTTCCAAAGATAGTACCAGATAGAATTGCATACTTAGAGATTGTTAGATAGATGGACTACTCAAGTGTTATGAATATAGGTTCCTTTGGAAAGTAGGAATTCATGCCTAGTACTTTATGCTTTGGAGATTTCACTGTACTGTCAAAAGAGGGGTATGACTTAATTTTGGATAAGCTAAAGAATTTCAATTTGGAAAGGGCCCCACCAAGGAAAGGGTTTTATCTAGAAGGATACATGTATTTTTCCATAAAAAAAGGAAAATTTGGGTGGATATGATCACATACCTTATCCATATGATGACATGATCAGGAACATGGAGGAGAAAGAAGCTAAAATGGTTATTGATGAATATAATAGGGGGTAAATCAAAGGATGAAAGAAATGCAAGAAGTAGAACTATTATCCTCTGGTAAGGATTCATCCAATGATCAAGAGTCTAGGGGCCCAATTGATAAAATTTCCAGATTGAGAATTGAGGAATATAAGTCTCCTCTTAGAGAGTGAGAAATTGAAGAGGGTTCTGACATAGACATAAGACAGATGGCTTATAGATCCTTTGTTGCTAATGATGATGTTTTGAAGTCCCCAGAATTTAGAGCCTTCTTGTACAAACAAAAAGGAAAATCAATAAGAGAATTTGTTGCAAACATAACACCAAACAATGAGGATCAATTGTTGAATAATTTGAAGTTAAGTGTAGAAAATGAGATGAAAGATATGACTCCAAAGTGAGGAAGAAAATTATTGGAGTCAAGTGTAATTATTTTTCTAGGTTTGGATCTAAATTTTTCTCTTCTTTTTGACAGCTTCTTGCAAAATAATAGTGCTACACACAAGCTTAGTCCTGAAGGATTTACAGAGGTGTACACAGGATCAAAGTATAATCCTGATGAAGGTTCTCTCATGATCTAGGCCATGTACCCACCACATAAGAAGTTTGTAATTATTGACACTGAGAAAGCCTTTGGCCATGTCATGAAACTAAAAGTTGGAGAGGTTGATCTTGTAGCTACAATCGAGATTGGCATCAATGTTGATAAATTAGATAAAGATCAGATCCAAATGTTGATTAAGGAAAAGGAAATGTATAAAATGAATAATGAAAGGATACTCAAGGAGAATTTTTTGCTAAAGGATATGGTAAAAAATATAGTGAAAGAATCTACTAAGTTACTCAAGGGGAGAGTTCACAATCAAAGGATAAGGGTGAAGAATCATATGTACAAGGTCAAATAAATAAAGCCAGGTTTGATACAATATCTACCACACTTCACAAAAGACATGCTAATTTGATGACTTGGATGAATAAGTTATGGTCAATCCATTCCAATAATTGAGCTACAATTTAGGAACACAAAAGAATAAATGACTGAATATAGGAGAAGCTTTAGGAAATACAAAAGGAAGGTTTTCCTGATAGCAGGGCTACTATAAATATTGAAGGGATAGTGAAGAAACACAAGGACTATTATGAGGAACTTCAGGCAGATGCGAAAGGATTAACTAATGTAACAAAGAGTGGAGTACCTACATTATTTGAAGATAATGGAGAGATGAAAGGTTAGGATGAGTGGATAAAAGAGTGCAAGATGATATTGCATAAAGCTTTGGAAGTAGCCAAGAGTGGAGAATCAACATTGGACGAGTCATTTGAGCACTTGGAGAAAATTGTAAACATGGAGATTGCTGTGAGAAATGCCACGGATGATGTCGATACTGACCTGAGGTAGGAATATTTAGATCATATTACTAGATTCCATCTTTGGTTTACCATAGCTTAATTATTTATGTTTAATTTTTTTTAGTTGTTATTTTTCAAAAGACATTCATGAAGGGGTACGTCCTCTTCAAAGATTTGATATATAAGACAGTTACATAGTGATAGAAAGATATAGGCATATAGGAATAGATAGACAACAACAAAATTCTCATGATGTTTTCATTTCAAAAGACTATGTTGCAAATATGATTTTGAGGAAATCAATGAAAGATCTCTGATTTTGTGGCTTCATATTGGTATCAATTGTTTGTTGAAATTATATAATTATTTGGTTGTCTCCAATTTAATATTTCCTTATTATTTAAATTGGTGTATCAAGGATATATTCAATTTATTAAGGCACATTTTTTGTACTTGTGTGGTGTGAATAATTGGTTTCTTTAAAAGAATTAAAACCCTTTTAGTCTATCACAATAATCTGGAAATGTTTTTTGGATTAGTAAGAAGAGCCATATAATTAGGATTTCCAATCTGTCTCCAATTTGGTATCATCTATTATTCTTGCATGATTTATTCAATTGGTTCCTTCAAGTAGGGATTAAAATCCTTTTGATAAGTCATAAGTAATCTGGTTGTTTGAATTGGATCTATAAGTAGAGTTTGTCAATCACTTTCCTACATGTTTATACGAGATATAAACTAATATAAGTGTGCCAAACAATTTGAGTTACTTCCATTTACAAGTCACTTATCCTAGACTTTCATTTGACTCCATCTACCCAACAAAGCACTGGTCTTACCCTTTAAATCATTTCATTTAATCAAATCTATTTTTAAAACCTTAAATTTGTTAAACTGAACAAATTAATAAACTCCACCTTTATATTGCTTATACAATTTAAACCAAATTAGGCTTGCATCTCTCCACTTCCAATTTCCATTGTGGATAGATTGCACAAATAAGAAAAAAATAGTTTAAGTCTGCTTCATTTGCAAAGGTACACCCACCTAGGTTTGACAGAGCCTGAAGAGAAGAAGGTTCAAATACACCAATTGGCCTTGCTCATTAGCCTAAAACACACCAAGATTTTGGCAACCTCTTGAGGTTTTCTAACTAATATTTTTTAGAACTAACAAGACCCTTCAAACTCACTTCTTTCTCCTCTATCCTCTTTCAAATAAATTGAATGAAATTAATTTGTCTTATCAAATACGCTTTTAATTCTCCAATTTGACCCATTTCATCAATAAATGCTTCAGACAAAAAATTGATGACCCTAAAACCTTGTATGCACAGTCAACTTTCTGAGCTCCACAAATTGCCCCATTAGTATATTTTCTTCCACCGATTAAGAATTTTATTCTTCATGACATATATTCATGCTATATTTCAAGCACCTCTTTTCTAGTGGGGGACAAAGGATATTGATTAAAGCTCCCCCAAAGCCATAGCTCTTGGTTCATGCTATATTTCAAGCACCTCTTTTCTAGTGGGGGACAAAGGATATTGATTAAAGCTCCCCCAAAGCCATAGCTCTTGGCTTAGTTACCAGATGAAATATTTGCACTAGAGAGTGGTACAGATTCTCCCTTATCCTTAGTCTCTTCTTTCTTTCTCTAGATATTTTCCATTTCCTTCTTCACTTCATCTGGATCAATCTTTTTGACTAGTTTATTCTTCTTTACTGGATTGTCCTTCCTTATGGCTCTTCCTCTACAAACTTTAGCAATATGTCATGTCCTACAATTGTTTCATATGATATTCCTTTGAGCATTATTCCTTTCATTCATTATGGATTCGAATTGGTTAGCCTTGTGTCCAAATCCATAGCATGTAGAACAATATCAATTGAAAGATTGAATCATTCTACCATTTTTATATACATTCATCATTTGACTTCTACATTCACTTACTCTATGTCCAAATTTCTTGCATGTAAAGCATTGACCAGTAAGGATGAAAAATTCTAATTCATTCTACTTCTACATTCCTCTACTTTATGTCGAAATTTATTGCAAAAATAATAAACACCATTGAAGGATGAGTACCTTTGAACATTTGGTTGTTGGATAGGAGGTCTTCTAGCATTATTTATTTGATTATAGAACATGCCATTGTTCTTCTTATCTACAGTCTTCTTTGCATTTTGATTTGATTTTGAGCATTCTTCTCTTTCAAGTCCTAGACAACCTTTGTCTTTAGATGCTTTTTTTCCTTCAATTAACTCATCAAGAATTATAGAATTTGTCTTTATTTTTTCCTCACAGATTGTTACTTTCTCTAGATCTGATCTCAAATTTACCACTTCTTGTTCAAGCCTTGTGCATTCATTAGTCTTGCATTTAGATATTGCTCAACCTTTTTCATTTCTTCCACTTGCAATTTCAGTCTGGTGAGGTCTTCATTTGCTTGCTTCAATTGTTCATTGACTTATGCCTTTCTCTGAATTTCTCGATTTTCTCTGTTAGTTTTTATATGCAGTCATTTGCCTCTTTATGATTTTCCTTCAGATCTATATTTTCATCTTCAATTTTTTTAAGATATTCAAGAGAAACTTTGAGTTCTTCTTTCTTAATCATGCAGTCTTCTTTTGTATATTCAACATCAATAAACTCTTCCAAAGGAATACGATACTTTCTATTAGCCATGTGTTCAAACTCCAAGATCTTCCCAAAGCATTCAAGCTCCTTCCAAGGATCCAAGCTTTGATACCAATTCTGCACACCCAGAATACTGAGAAGGGGGTGAATTAGTATTCCTTTAAACCAATTAAACATAAACCATCCAATTAACAAAATATATTTAACTATAATGATGAATGAAAGCACGAAGACATCCAAAAAATTGCATGACACATGAACACCAGTATTTTTACATGGAAAACCCAAAAAGGGTAAAACCACAATGAGGGTTAGCTCACAATATATTATATTTGGATATAGTATATTACCGAAAGGCTCACTATCATGTGGAATCACAATCCAAGTGAACTCATTGATCACAGAGAATGAGAAAGAAGAAAGAACAGGTGGCTACACAACCTATTTGACCTGATACAGTAGCATCTATCACATGCTTTACTATAGTTTCAATGAGGTATAAAGGTAATCTTCACATAGATTTGAATCTATATTCTTCTCTTCTCACAATCTACTCAACTCTAATTATATTCACATTACACACATATAGTTGAAGCACCATAAATGTCATATTTCTCCCATTACACACATACAATCTACTCTCTATCACACCACATCATATAAAACTCCAAAGTTAGTTTTCTATATATATCCATATCATGTGTAGTTTCAACTAGGTCAGCCTAATTAGAAGTAACACACAAAATTAAACATGTCATCCTCAAAACATTTTATTGACACCTTGCACCAAAATTCAAAATTCAATTCACCTTAGGATAAGTCAGGATGGACCTAATATAGATACCACATAAGATAAAGTTACTTGCTTGTCCTCTACAAAAACATCAAATGTGTTAGGTCCACCCAAAATAAGACCTAAACACAAAACCTTCATTTGTATATACAATTCACCATTCATGTGAATTCAAAACTCAATGTCTCTTTGAATTTTCACTCAGTTGACATCTAATAGCATATCCCCATCATTGTAGAACAAAATAATTATCCATAGAGAAATGTGGAATCTCCCACTGATACACAATAAAAAGAATGACTGCAATATATAGAGTTGAACTCTGTCATTTGTATATTTCTGAATAATTCACAAAATGTCACAAAATCATGAATGTAGATGTATCTGATAATCTCAAAACTACAATTAGAATATCAAAGTGATATCTCTACATCTGATGGAGTGCGAACCCAAAAACTGGCACATTGAACCAAAATACTATCAGAAAGAATACTTAGCCAAACTTGTTCTATCCAAATGTCTTCAATAATACTTCCAAGCAATGCTAGATTGACTATAATAATGTTGACATAAATGACAACATTAGATCATACAATATATGTATCTCATGCTCATGTTGCCAAACATCATCACCAATGACACACTTCCAACAGTCTTCCCCTTGCTTCTAACAAATCTATTAGAATCATTTAGTGTAACTTAGGGAAAATATAAGGTTAGCATTATAAAGCATAAACAATCAAAACCCTAACTAAGCAATGAAGAACAATGGAAGAAAATAGCATGGAAACAAGGAAAGATCTCACCAAGTCTTCAAAACCTCCATGAATCACCTTCATTGCACCTTCTCCATTTGATGCAAGAAGATGTTTGTCGTCAGATTTTGATGAGAAACCTATGAATATGAAAATGTCCTAAGCAAATATTGAAGGATTCTAATCTAAAAGCCTCAAATGCAAGTATGCAAGTATGAAGCAAGCCTAAATTATGCAGAAAATAGCCTATGAAGTATGGAGTCACAATGCCAAGAGCTTAAGAGATTAAGAGATGTCCAAATGAGGCTAAAATTGTCTTTTTATAGAAAAGTCAATTTTACGTGAATGAACAAGATTAAAAATTGAGAGATTCCCTAAGATCAATGGCTAAAATTAAATGTGAACCTACAATTATGTTTAGGGCAACATTAGGGTGAAATTTGAAATGAATGGTTGAGATTTGATTTTAGAAAAATAAAATCAAGGGACAAGGTTGCATGTGACAAGAGGAAAAGTTGGAAATTCAAATAATAATTTAAAATTATTTGAATTAAAGACTGAATTGACCTCTTGAATTAAAAATTAATTTAATTCAAAAGTGGTGGGACTATGTGATAGTAAATAATTAATTTAAATTATTTACTTGGAGAGAAAATTAGAAAGTGGACAATAAATGTCTTTATTTAAAATTAGAAAAAGCCAAGGTGGACAATAATTAAATAAATTATAGAAATTTATTTAATTATAAGAAGACATTAAAAATTAATGACATAGTTAGATAAATAAATAAAGTTTATTTATTTAAATAATCAGGAAGAAATAGTGGACAAGTAATTAAATACATTTAAGAAATTTATTTAATTATAAAGGGACATAAGAAATCAGTAACACATTTAAATAAATAAATAAAATTTATTTATTTAAATAGTCAGGAGGAATAAAAGACATGAATTAGTTAAATAAATGAAAACTATTTAATTAATAGTTGAAATTGGACCGTAGGACAATTAAATATTTTAATTATGTTGAGAAGAAATATGGAGAAACCAAAGTTCATAAGCCTAGGTCAATTTTATGTGTACATTTTTTCCCTCTTTGTCATAATGCAGCCTGTCATATTGTGATAAAGAAAATTCAGTTAAAAACATGCCCCAACAAAGGTACGAAGTATCTATGCCCCCTCGGAAAATTTTTAAAATTTTTGCTCGGCACTGAAAATTTTTGGAAAGTGTCCTGATAAGTCAATTTGATGACTATAAAAATAGTGGTGCGATCAGATTTGAATTTTGACATGTTTAAGGTAGCCCACGGGATGGTCAAAGTTGGTCAAATGAGCCTCCAGTAATAAAGCTACAGAAAATCCCTAAAATTCACCCTATAAATAGGTTGAATTTGGGTGAAAAGGTAAATCATTTTCACTTTTTCCTTTTGAAAATTGAGAGCTCAGAGAGAGAGGACCTCGCACAAAGATGGTGATTCCAGTGATCGAGCATCGCAGATTTTGACTATAGACCACTTGACAGCTAGAGGGCGCAGAGCCACCGGTATGTACCCTATCCCCGCTTTGTAATTTTATCATTTTACGTGCATTTTTAGGCATTAAAGTTAGGTCAACAGATGCATCATGACACATATACGTTCACGTAAGACACAATTGTGTTCACATTGCATGCATTTGATGCATCACAATGCAAGTACAAGGTCAGAGTATGTCTAGGTTTACAATGATGCATTCATGAACTGGTGAGACACAATCATTGAATCGGGATGCAACTATTAGGTTTTGAAATACAATTGCCAAATTGAAGCACAAATGTGGGGTCGTGTGATGTAAATACTTTATAGTGATGCAACTGATGGAGGAAGTGATGCAAGTGCTTAGGATGACACATTTGTGAGATTTTATGACACAATCGTTGTGTCGAGATGCATATGAATGGTGAAACAACACATTTGACTTGGTGCAACGCATTTGATTTTGACCAGGGTTGACTTAGTTTAGGCTTAGTTTCTTAGATATTTTTGATGAAATAGATGGTAATAATGATGTTCAATGTTGTGCTAACTCCCATTTCTGCATGTGTAGAAATGATTACCACCTATTTATATGTGCAAGTTCAAGCCATCTACATATGCATTTAGAGATCAGCTATGGGATAGGGAGCAGAGGTGACTGATGCAACTAGGATTGTACTATGTTACCTATATTCCCATTTTCTGAGAAAATAGGGGCCTACTAATAGCACTGGCAGAGAGGTGACACTTAGAGATGTGCTCATTTCACTTGTCGATGGGAGAGGCTACCATGATGCTCGAGGATGTTTACAAGATATTGTGGATTCCAATTAGAGGGGAGCAAGTGGTGTATGATCCACACCGAGGACTATAGGCTTTAACATAGTATTATGAGCCTAGCGATGTCGTGCAGCTAGGCCTTGATAGTTATGAGATTAGATGGGAGTTTATGGCCAAGCACTATCCACAATGGGATGCTATGCTATGCACCTTGATTTTTGGTGTACTTATTCCTGATCGTTGTGGTCATGGGTTTCCTATCAGATGGGGAGAGGTGCTTGTGAGGATGAGGCGGGATGAGATTATGTTTGCATGGGGCCCATGTTTACTTGGGATGTTATATCATCAGTTGCATGAGGTGGCCTATAGGGAGGCGAGTAGTATTAGCTATGGTACTACATTATTGATGATCTGGGCCTGGGAGCATATTCCTATCTTTTGTCCACTAGTTCATAGATTACAGCTTGTTGAGGGTATGCCATATGTTTACTTGTATGTGGGCGCATTGCAACAGACATGTGATGTTTTATGTTATGACATGTTTGCATTAATGTATGAATGATGTATGAAAAATGTTTAATGCACTTGGATGAACTATGCAGATGAGTTGATGCAAATTATGTAAATGCTCATATGTGAATGGATTTATGTAAATGTTAAATGAACTAATGCATTGTCTATATATGAGCATGTATGAAATTATATTTTTGTATGTCATAGGATATCATCAAGAGGTGGAAGAAGAGGAATGAACAAATAGAAGGGGATGGATGTTAGTGCAGAGAAAGAATCCTTCAATATTTTTCCAAGAACTAATATATGTTGTTGTAATCATCATTGGGAGTATTATTGTAATGGCCAAAACACACCATGATATGACATAGATCAATGGTGTGCAAGGTCATACAATCACATGAAACAAGTAGTCATAGAAAAGGATGATCATAACTCATACTAGGAGAATTGTTTCCCCAGTCCTTTTGTCACAACCATCCACAAACAAGAATGATAAGAAAGACAAGCCATGAAATGTCGTTGCTCATCTAAATCCTATTGTCAAGACATCCTAGAGGAACTAGCAACATGACAGTCTAAAAAAGGACAAGACAACACAATCATCATGATATGCCATTGCTCCTCTAAATCCTGTTGTCAGGACATCCTTGAGGAACTAGTAGCATGATGAAAAATCAAAGCACAAAAGTCAAAAGATATTGTTTGCCAAAGTGTTTTCCAAGTGTCTTTGAATGTCAAATGTTTTGATGTCAAGATGCTAGGTTTGACAAAGTCTAGATGACGAATGCCAGGTAATGCCAACTTCAGGAAGGACACATCCTGAATGATGTTGATGTCAAGAGGATCGATCCTCAAATGTCGTGAGAATCCCTCAAAATGCCAAATGATAGTGACAATGCCTAGGAAGGACACATCCCAAGGCATAAATAAATGACAAGGATTTTTTTTTGAAAGGACACATTGGAAGAATAACCAAGAGTTTAACATGTTGACTTGTTATGACAATTTGACCAAAGTTGAGTAGCTGACAGAATTGATTGCATGCTTGTGTCAGCATGCTAATGTAATTGAAATGTCAATTAAATGATTTCCAAAAAAAATTTTAGGTGTTGTCTATTTTAGGAAAATTTGTTTGATTTGAAGACATCTGACGTGTGTGATAATGCAATGTCATGAACCCTAATGGACTGACGTAGTGTAGCCTTGGGGGATCATCGATTGATGGCCTTGCCTACGTCATACACTCAAAGACCTCGTAGTTTGACATGACCAATGAATTTGTCTTGATTGATCAAGGATTGAGTCATGATTTTATTTGGAAAAACCTAAGAGGACTTCCCTAATGTCTCGAGGGCTCAAAGATGAGCCTTGCCTATGTATAAAATGCACAGATACAAACGTAGTTCAAAGATGACAAAGACTAACTGACATGACTGACTATGACAAAATATGACTCTGTTTTTGGGATTTTTGAGTGTTATTTGGATGTTTTGTGTTTTTGACATATTTTGATTTTTTTGGATTTCTTTAGGACTTTTTAGGATTTTTAGGATTTTTTCAAGACATTTTATGACTTTTTTGGCCTTTTTTCAAGACTTTTTATGATTTTTTTTGTCTTTTTTAGGACTTTTCATGATTTTTGGCTTTTTTCAGGACTTTTATGGCTTTTTTATCTTTTTTCAAGACTTTACAATTTTTTTGGCTTTTTTTTAAAGACATTTTAGGATTTTTTTGGCTTTTTTCAAGACTTTTTACATTTTTTTTGTCTTTTTTTCAGGACATTTTCAATTGACAGGACCATGTACGATACCCACTATAGTCATGGGATAAAAGGGTTTCCCCCAGTCAAGTTAAGGACTAGCCAAGTTGGAGACAAAAAAAGGACATGCTCGGGGTGAAAGATAGATGGATGGTATGCAAGACTTGATGTCAAACATTTTTAGCCATTGAAAGAAATGGTAGGATGCTATGACAAATGCCAAAAAATAGGGTATTATTATAGACTAAGGTAGATGGAGGGAAAGTAGATGGTGAAGCAAAGATTTGCTACACATGGCGCCTGTTTGCTAGGTTTTCACCATGGAACTTATCCAAAGCACTTATTTACCAGGTTTTCACTATTAGACAAATTAGTTCTTTTACTATTTTTGTCATTTTTTGATTTTTTTGGTGTCACCAAGATTCCTGTTTGCTAGGTTTTCATCAGGGTGACAATTTTTTTTTGGTATTTTTTGTGGTTTTTAGCCTAGCTCTCTGATGCTATGTATAGAATTTTCAAAGATGTAGTTTGTTAATGGGTTTTGTTAATTGTTCATCATTTGGAGTAGCTAGCTAGTAAGCTCTAGAACTGAATGAGATAGTGATGATATAAGGACCTAACCAATTAGGCTCAAACTTGCTAGGTTTCTCTCTTTCAGACTGATTCTTAGGATTTTGCATTAAGACCAAGTTGCTAATGTCAAACTTTCAGACCATGAATCTCTTGTTATAACTATGGCAAAGGTGATTCTGATATTCCTGTAAGTGATTCAAGACATTTTGTCTTCATTCTTCTAACATTTTTAGCTCATGCAGTCAGGACTGTCTGTACTCTTCATCATCCTTCAAGCCCTTCAAGGAGACACTATGAGAGATAATTTCAACCTTGATGGGCAAGATGGCTTCGACTCTAAAGACCAAGGTGAAAGGTGTGGCTCCTATAGGCGTGTAGATGTTGGTGCAGTAGGCCCATAGAGTAGGGTCGAGTTGTAAATGCCAGTCATGACTAGTGTCATTGACAGTCTTCTTAAGAATCTTGCTAATTGTCTTATTGGACGCCTCAGCTTGACTGTTTCCTTGTAGGTAGTAAGGCATGAAGAAATGGTGTTGAATGTGGAATCGATCACAAAGCTCATGGAAATCTTTATTTTTGAAGGGTCCACTGTTGTCTGTGCTGGTGGATTGTGGAACACCATACCGAAAAATGACATAGTTGAGAATGAATTTGGAAATCTTCTTGTCAGTTATGTATGTAAGGGGTATGGCTTCAATCCACTTGATGAAATAATTAGTGGAAGTGATCATGAATTTATGGCCATTGGAGGAGGTGGGATGGATTTTTAGCTCAATCTGAAGGGGAATACACGGAAGCTTTACAAAATTATTATGAAGCCATGCGACCAGAAATTGACCCCTATAACCGAAGTTATATACTATATAATATAGGTCTTATCCACACGAGTAATGGGGAACATACTAAGGATTTGGAATATTATTTCTAGGCATTAGAACAAAACCCATCTTTACCACAAGCTCTTAATAATACGGCCTTGATCTGTCGTTATGTGCGGCTATCTGTACTATAGAATGAATTCGTTTAAAACTACGAAAAAGAAAGAAAAAGAGGCTTTCTACATATGCACCGTCCAAAACAACGGTTTTTTATTAGCTGTAGTCAAAATAATATCCCTCATAGGAGCCCAAATATGAATGGGTAAATGCCTGGATAGTCCATGGATAAAAAAATCAATTTAATTAATAGAGAAAGCACCATAAAGATTAATTATTGAAAGTTCGGGCTGATATGATCAATTCTGCTTATGGGCAAAAATAAGGAATCATTTATAATATAAGAAATATATATATTTCTTATATTATAATAATTCTAAATTGGCTGCCAAAATTTCTTTTAGAATTCATATCTTGATATAGAATAGTAATACAAATTATCCCTATTTTTCTTTATGCCTCAGATTGTAACAAATTACAAGAAGGCATTTTTGTCTATGAATTAGGTGGCACTTTTCACAAATTTTGTGAACAAAAGCACAAATTTTCATATTTGTGGTCCTTTATTTAATGCTAAAATCTTGTTCTTTTTTATTGATTTAATGGGCCTCAATATTGATCGGTAGCAGATATAAAGTCATCGTCATCATTTCAGACCGATCAAATTTGAGCAAATAATAGCAATCTATAGGAGCAAGTGAAAGATTTTTTCTTCCAAAAAAAGTGTAAGAGGAAAGTATACTATACTAGTATAACCCAAATAAAATAAATAAAGAGTAAACATAGTAGAGAATATCTCATCAAGTTCAAGAGAACTGACTTGGCTCATATTTCTTACTATGCTTACTCTTACATAATCGTAATATCCATTTATTTTCCAATTAAAGATCTAGTCTTTTTTATTCTTATTCAATCCTTCTGCTAATAAGCAATCAATCGTATTTGGAGAAAGCCATTTTGTTTTTAACAATGTATCGATCATTTGTTTAAATAACATTCTATTAGAGAAGAATAAATTTGATAAATATTCATAACTTTCGGATAGATTTTTATAAATAAGAGATTCATTAGATAATAAATCTCTATTTTCCCTTTCTCCCTTGAGAAAACATTGTTTGAACTTATCATCCCGTGTTTTTTCACGAAACCAACATTCACTTATCACCAATTGGGAAGATATCTGGGTGGATCTTCATACTGAAGAAGATATAACAAGGATGGATTACAACATACTTACCTTAGAGAAAATTGTGGATCTTAACTTGACCAGAATTCCTGAAGGGATGGTAGATGATGGAGAAATCCTAGATCCATAATACATTGAACAGAGAGTTGCAGAAGCTCCTTTCCCGTTTCTGCAATGGTCTAAAAAGGAATGTGATTCTATCCTTGATTATTTTCAGCCCATCCTTGCTAATACCAATGCTTGGTTGAAGGATAATAATGTCAAAACCATCAAAATCAAAAGTGATGCAGAGAATGATTTGGCCAAAAAGATCTTTTTTGTATTTTTCAAAAAAATAAATTTCTCTATCTGACTCACTCGATCTTATCATCGTAATTCATTTATTTGTTCAAATAGCATATAGTATATATATAAATATACATATATATGTATAGTATATGCAATATATTTTACATACATACATTTGATTCCTTGAGCGGATAAAATTCGCTTATGATCAAAAAATAGAAAATGAAGTCTCCATCAGGTTCTTTCTGATCTATCCAACGAATTCATGATGATTCATTGAAAAATAATGAACAATGGACTTAATAAAATATCTATTTCTATTTAGACAATACTCTATTGTACCTTTTTTATCATAATTGAAAAAATAGATAAAAAATAGAAACAAGTCTATAAATTGTCTAAAATAGAAGAAAATTTGGAATGCATATACAAATTCTCATTCTTACTCATTCTTTAAATAAATATCAAAGATATGTTCTCTCTAAATAGAAACAACATATTCTAATCAATACCTAATAGCCCGAACTCCAACTGCGATGGAGTTGATATTGACTAATCCGATGTATTTTGAAGTATACTAAGTATAACTAGCCTTCTTCTAACATAGCAATATATTTTTGCTTAATATGAAAAGGGAGTAGGATAGAACGATTCTGCTACTACCAATTACTCCAGCTTTGTTTAATCAACTTAATTCATTTTCTTTTTTTGCTTTCTTTTCACTAAATAGAAATGAAATAATTTTGCATATTTCAATTTCATAATAGCTTCCGCAAGGAATCCTGTCTCTCTATTGCAACAATTGGATATACGGATCATGGGGAAGTTAATTTAATTTGAGCAAATAATTGTAATGGCTCTCGCTTCCACAGGTGACTTTATCACTAGAATACATTCATGTCATTTTAAGAAGAAGATCAAGGAGTATCTTTCATTATAAATGCAACTTATCCAAAATATTATACTGTTTCTTTCTCTATTTTGTTTTAATATTATTTATATCGTGTATTTACAATAGTATAGCGAATATAAGTTATGCTATGAACTTAATGACTTCTATAGCACTTTGAATGTGAATGACCGAAGTGTTATTCCTCTTATGAATAAAAAGGAATCGATGAATAGTGGAATATTCTCTTGATCAAATAGTCACTATGTTACTATTCCTATTTTGTTTTACAAGAAAGAAAGGATAGCAGGGTTGACTTAAATTATTTTCCTTAAAATGAAAAAGGCATATGGAAAAAGTGAATCCATTTATTTATAGTGTACAGTTCTTTTTTACTATGCTTGGCTATAGCAAAAGCTTTTTTCGTTCTAAAGACCGATAGAGATAATGTAAGGTTATATATTCAGAATCATTGTGAAATTCATTCATCTCATACTTAGTAATAGACTATATGTACGAAGATATATCTTTGTTAGCAAGAATAAGACAGGGGTGCCCGGAAATAAAATATTTCAAATGTGCTAGTTCCCCATAAACGAAAATAAGGGTTTTTAATGATTTCTAAAAAAAGAGAAAAGATTCCAATTTTTATAAATAAAGATTGGATTCTATTTGGCTTACTATCCAAATAATTCTGCTCATTCTAGGGTTATGGGCAATTCTTAGGATAAGATAATTTGGAGCTATTCTTTTTATAAAACGAATTAAGGTAAATAAGAGCTGTTACCAATTATCAGTAATTGTTTACTAGTGCTCCCAAACCTGTAAAAATATCCAAAGTAAGTTATATGGCCAAGGGTGGAAATGTAAGAGTAACAATTACTTTAGAATGTACTAGTTGTACCCAAGATAGTGTTGATAAAAAATCGCCGGGTATTTCGAGATATACGACTCGAAAAAATCGCCGCAATACTCCTCTTTGATTGGAATTAAAGAAATTTTGTCCTTATTGTTACAAGCATACTATTCAAGGAGAAATAAAAAAATAGATTGAATCTACAAAAATAGGAATTTACCATTCCTACCCAGATATATAAATATATCAAAGATATTTCTCTTTCTTTGTATTTTCAAAAAATATGTCACTGTCAATATTTCTTTTCGAAATATTTTGAAAAAATAGTATTTGAAAGGTTCATAAAACAAACTATGAATAAAATGAAACCATCTTTTCGGAATACATCTAAATCACCTTTTCATAAAACATCTAAATCATCTTTTCATAAAACATCTAAGCCATCTTTTCGGAATACATCTAAGCCATCTTTTCGGAATACATCTAAGCCATCTTTTCGAAATACATCTAAGTCATCTTTTCGGAATGCATCCAAGCAATATTCTCAATACAAATTGGATAAAATTGAATAATGTAACGCAAGATGCAATTACCCAGCATTCATCAAGTTGGAGAATATGTCAGAAACAAAGGTTGAATCGCTCTATTCTTCGAACTTTTGACAAGAAAAAGAATAATACTTTTGTATTGTCCATTCAGATCGAATACTTTCAACAAAGATTAGAATATCTTTTGTCCATTTCCAAACAAAACAATTTCAAAAATAGAGTGTTCAATCCAATTGAGTTATGGACTACTCAACATTGGGGTTGGTTTGGAAATCCCAATAAAATTTTTGAGAATAAAATTTATAAGGTTATCTCGGACAAGATTCAATTTTATAAGATTATCTGGGATGAGATTATCAATCCGCAAAGAGAAAAATCAATTCCTAATCTTGAATCCCCGAGAATCGGTCTACAAAAAATACTAGTACGATCAGGTTTGAATAAGAAGAAACCGATAATTGAATTGATTATTGACGTATTCGATAATGGAAAAAGTTACATGGAATCATCTAGTCTTTCAGCAATATTTGATAATTGGTTAAATCCCTTAAAACTATCTAATCAAAATTCATTGAGAGCTTCTTTTTGCAAAGCAAATACACTTGAATTTTTAGATTATTTACACCATCCTCATTTCAATTGTAAAAGAAGATTAGCTTCTTACATAGAAAGGATTCATATCAAAAATAAGAATATAACATATGGACAATTATTAAATTTAGTTCCCAATTTAGTTCCCATTCATAACAATCCGCTTTCTTTGTATATTGCTGAAACAAGAGCTGTGTACTCAGAGAAAGAAACTATCTCACTCATAAAGTCACAAGTCAATATATTATTGGATAAATATTTACATGACCAAGCGTTAATCCATGATTCTCATCAATCATCTAATTTACTTCATAAATTGAATTTATTGATTGATAGTAATATAGAAATTTCGATTAGAGATCTTTCTAAATATCCTTTAATAAGGCCACAAATTGTCAATTTTGACAAAAAGTCTTGCCATCCTTTTTTAAAGACCTTTGACCAGTATTCTAAAGACAAAAATAGTTTTAGTTCAAACATAGATCTTATTCAAACTCAATCTTATCCGGATGATCTACTATCTGAAATATCTTTGCGAATGAATATATTGGGAGAAAAAGAAGAAAGTTTCAAAAACATAATGGAAAACAAAGCCATAGGTAACCTTTTGAATAAAGAAGAACTCAAGTTTTTAGTTTTCTTAGTATAATTAACACTTATACATGATTCATCTATTGACAAATCATTAAAGAATCCTTTCAAAAAAATTGACTCTGAGAAGGAATAAGATTCTTTTGTTCGATTCGATTCTTTTTGTTCAATTTCTTCTTGTTGCATTGGATTTTGCTTTTCCAATTTATCCATTGCTCTTTTTATAGCTTGGATTTCTTCTTTATAGCCTTTGATTTCTTTAACTCTTTTTTTCCTCTCTGCAATTATGTATTGTTCTGATTTTGAAGAGAAATCCAATTCTTCTGTTTGAACTAAATTCTTTTCTAGTTGCTCAATTTTGCTTTCTAGTGCCTCAATATCAATAACTGAGTTTTTAATAAGTACTGATTTCCTCCGTTCATCAAGGTTTTCAAGTTGTTCCCAAGATGAATCAATCTACCATTCAATGTTATTCAATTCCTTCTCCGAAGGACTTTCCCAACTTATTGTTCCTTGGTTCTTTAAGATTCGATCATTTTTATGATTCAGATTTGTGTTAGACTTGGATAAAATCTAAACATGTTTTTTTGGATTGAGAAAACGATGTTGATATCTCCTTTTGTCTTTTGGCAAAGACATAAATAGATGCGGAACGAGCAACAAATTTTCCTTTCTAGCTCCAAAATGTTGTACAGATGGAAATATCTTCATCAAATTATATGATGATTTGTCTCTTTCAATTAAAGCTCGAGTACTTAAAAAATAGAAAAGTAACAGCAATGCTATTATCATTACAACTTTTCTTGCTTGACCTTTGAAAACAAATATACATATATCCTGTATAAGTAATTTACTAAGAATCAAATCAATTATATTCTTGTTGTTCCTATTTATTCATAGAAATAATGTAGTAGTAAAAAAGCATAGAGATTCATAAAATAGTTAGAAATATTACTATGAGTAAGGTTCAAGACGTAATAATATTCAATAGAATTGATTTTGTGAATAGTCTCTAGTGAAGAGTAGGGAGGAAGAAAAGCTAACTTTCTTTTCCGGCAATTGTTTTGTTTCTATTTATTACATTCAGAAGATAATTTTATGATAAGAAAAAAATCGAATAGAAACAACTTTGGGTTATCATGCATTTACTTATATTGTATTAGTTGAGTTTAACAGAATAAAATCTATGCCAATAAGGAATCTTCGGAACCCGATTTGTTGAAAGGGATGATGGATGAAAAATTGTCCATAAATATACAAATCAGTGTATACCCTTTGATTCTATTAGATAGGGTGCTTGGAAAAGGTTGGAATAGTTAAATAGGAGGATCACTATGACTATAGCCCTTGGAAAGTCTTCCAAAGAGGAACAAACTTTATTTGATATTATGGATGACTGGCTATGCAAAGACCGTTTTGTCTTTGTGGGTTGGTCCGGTCTATTGCTTTTACCTTGTGCTTATTTTACGCTAGGTGGATGGTTCACGGGTACAAATTTTGTGACTTCGTGGTATACTCATGGATTGGCTAGCTCCTATTTGGAAGGTTGTAATTTTTTAACTGCTATAGTTTCTACTATCGTTAATAACAGTGAATTTTTACTATCGTTAATAGCATTCAACCAACCGGGTAACCATATGCTTTTCCCAGCATTGAATGCTGGATCATTTGCTGAAGATAAGAGTACATCAAAACCATATAAGTCCTTACCATGAGCAGATTGTATCCATTGAGCAAATATAGGCTCAATCAAGATTTGTTTTTCTGGAGTACCAAAAGCGAGCATAACATCGTTATGAACATAAAGTCCCAAGGTATGAAAACCTAGGAATAAACTAACCCAACTCAAATGAGATATTATGGCTTCCTTATTCTCCAACATTCTCGCCAATACATTATCCTTATTTTGTTCTAGATTATAATCTCTAATGAGAAATATGGCTCCATGGGCAAATTCCCCTGTCATAATGAATCCGGCAATGTATTGATGATGAGTATACAATGCAGCTTGGGTAGTAAAATCTTGTGCTATGAATGCATAGGTAGGTAAAGAATACATGTGTTGAGCTACCAAGGAGGTAACAACTCCCAAAGAAGCTAGAGCAAGACCTAATTGAAAGTGAAGAGAATTATTGATTGTGTTGTAAAGACCCTTATGCCCAAGTCCTAATAAGCCTCCCAGAGGAATATGTGCTAAAATATCTTTTATACTATGTCCAATCCCAAAATTGGTTCTATACATATGACCAGCAATGGTGCCATACCTTCCAAATCCATTTTGATTATCTCTGTAGTACAAGTACCTATCCATATGATCACGCTGGGGTCTCTATCTTTTCTTATTCGAATACAAAGCTTTTTTAATCCTTCATAATCATTCAATTGAGCCGAGATATCTCCTTCTTCCAATTCTGCCATTGCATAGCGAGGTTCTGCAAAAATCATTACTCCAAGTGCATTTTGCAAAAAATAACCGCATGTCTTTGTGCCCACAACTAAAAAGAAACTATCTTCAATCTTTTGATATAACCAAGATACACAGCTAATTGGACAAAAAGTATGATAATTACCTGTCTCACATTCGACAGTGAGAGGTTCCTCAATGTTCACTGACATAAATGATTATAACTATGTTGATTAAATCCAAGTAAATTTTCTGTATTATTTTGATCTTTCCCCTCATCAATAGGATTGAGATAAAGGTCAGAGAGTAAACTGAATAATTCCTGATCTGGAATCTCCTTTGGCACAATACCTTCTGGTTGGGACAATATTTGATCCACTATGTCTAAATAATATTCACATACATAGTTAAGAGATGGTTCGGATCCAACCATTTCAAATAAGGTTTTCCCCTTGACTCTCGAAACTCGAATATCTTCAATAAGAGGTAATACTTCTATTATAGGCATTGGACAGGCTTCTACATATTTATTAATAAGATCTCTTTTAGATGTATGATTTCCAACCAAACCTGCTAATCAGAGTGGATGTGTACGAGCTTTTTCCCTGATAGAAGTAGTAATACGATTAGCTACAAATAATGCATCAAATCCATTATCTGTGATAATGACACAGTAATCTGCATAGTTCAACGGATCAGCAAAACCTCCACAAACCACGTCACCCAATACATCAAATAATATTATATCATATTCATAAAATGTATTTAATTCTTTTAACAATTTCATAGTCTCTCCTACCACATATCCCCCACATCCAGCTCATGCGGGTGGCCCCCTAGCTTCCACACAATCTATCCCTCCATAACCTTTATGAATGACATCTTCGGACCAAATATCCTCATAATGATAATCTTTGGACTGCAAAGTATCTATAATTGTAGGTATCAAAAATCCTGTTAGAGTAAAAGTACTATCATGTTTGGGATCACATCCAATCTGTAACACTTTTTCACCATGTCTAGCTAGGGCAATTGAAATATTACAACTAGTGGTTGATTTATCGATTTCGCCTTTTCCATAAACTACTATTTTCATCTTTTGATCTCCTTTTATTAATTTTTTATCTTCCGAATTTGTTATTCGAAAGATCTCATTTTGAGTTTTACTTTGCCTTATTTATATGATTGTAGCATATTACATTGTTTGGCCTTGCTTTTTTTTTAGCTCCCTCACATCTTAAACCTTATTCTCTCCTGAGTAAATGGAGGAAGCCAAGCAAAAGACCCCTCCTTCATTTCCAAATAAAGGCAATTTTATTCATTAATTTGCAGCGGATGAAACTACCTGCTAATTAAGACTTAGTTCTCTCAATATTAGATTAGGATTGACAATCTCGGGAAAATAGTGTAATATAGTGACTAAACAATACTAAAATGCTAAGCCGCCATGGTGAAATTGGTAGACACATTGCTCTTAGGAAGTAGTTCTAGAGCATCTCGGTTCGAATCTGAGTGGCGGCATTATTGTTAATAAGATACTATGGGTTCAATCCCTTCCATATAAATTACTTATATCTATATCTATTACTTATGGAGTGCCTATATAGTCAATTACTATCATTGTTCGATCTATGTCAATATGATCGATGACATATCAATCAATTTTATCTTTCTCTTATGAATCCTATTTAAAATAAAATGAATAAATGGGTTTATTATGATATTTATAACTCTAGAACATATATCGGCTCATGTCTCTTTTTCTCTTACTTTTGTTGTCACTCTCATTTATTGGGGAACCTTAGTTTATAAAAGTCAAGAACTAAGTAATACATTATATTCTACGAATAAATACACTAGCTAAGGGACCTAATACTACCACCTGGATCTGGAACCTACATGCTGATGCTTACGATTTTGATAGCCATACCAATGATTTGGAAGAGATCTCCCACAAAGTATTTAGTGCTCATTTTGGTCAATTAGCTATCATATTTATTTGGCTAAGGGGGATGTACTTTCACGGCGCTCATTTCTCTAATTATGAAGCATGGCTAGGCGATCCTACTCACATTAAACCTAGTGCTCAGGTAGTTTGGCCAATAGTAGGTCAAGAAATTTTGAATGGAGATGTAGGTGGAGGTTTTCGAGGAATACAAATCACCTCTAGGTTCTTCCAGATTTGGCGAGCATCTGGAATAACAAGTGAATTACAACTTTACTACACTGCAATTGGTGCATTGATCTTTGCAGTGTTAATGCTTTTTACTGGTTGGTTCCATTATCACAAAGCTACTCCAAAATTGGCTTGGTTCCAAGATGTAGAATCCATGTTAAACCACCATTTAGCAGGGTTACTAGGACTTGGGTCTCTATCTTGGGCAGGACACCAAATACACGTTTCTTTACCTATTAATGAACTCTTAGATGCTGGAGTGGACCCTAAAGAGATACCACTTCCTCATGAATTTATTTTAAATCATGAGCTTTTAGCTCAACTTTATCCCAGTTTTGCTAAGGGATTGACCCCATTTTTCACCCTGAACTGGTCAGAATATTCAGAATTTTTGACTTTTTGTGGAGGACTCAACCCAGTAACGGGGGGTCTATGGTTGACTGATACAGCACACCACCATTTGGATATTGCAATTCTTTTTCTAATCGCTGGTCATATGTATAGGACCAATTGGAGTATTGGTCATAACCTCAAAGAAATTTTGGAAGCTCATAAAGGTCCATTTACAGGAGAAGGGCATAGAGGTCTTTACGAAATCTTAACTACTTCATGGCATGCTCAATTAGCTCTGAACCTAGCTATGTTAGGGTCTTTGACTATTGTCGTAGCTCACCATATGTATTCTATGCCTCCCTATCCATATCTAGCTACTGACTATGGTACCCAACTGTCTCTGTTCACACACCATATGTGGATTGGTGGATTTCTCATAGTTGGCGCTGCTGCACATGTAGCTATTTTTATGGTAAGGGACTATGATCCGACTACTCAATACAACAATCTTTTAGACCGTGTTCTGAGACATCGTGATGCAATTGTATCACACCTCAACTGGGCATGTATTTTCTTAGGCTTCCATAGTTTTGGTCTATATATTCATAATGATACTCTGAGTGCTTTAGACGTCCTAAAGATATGTTTTCAGATACTGCTATACAATTACAACCTATCTTTGCTTAATGGATACAAAACACTCATGCTTTAGCACCCAGTTTGATAGCTCCTGATGCAACAGCAAGCACCAGCTTAACCTGGGGAGGTGGTGATTTGGTAGTAGAAGGTGCCAAAGTAGCTTTGTTACCTATTCCATTAGGAACTGCTAATTTTTTAGTACACCATATTCATGCATTTACTATCCATGTGACTATATTAATATTACTTAAAGGTGTTTTATTTGCTCGCAGTTCTCGTTTAATACTCGATAAAGTCAATCTCAGTTTTTTCGTTTTCCTTGTGATGGGCCTGGTAGAGGAGGAACATGTCAAGTATCTGCCTGGGATCATGTCTTCCTAGGGTTATTCTAGATGTACAATGCAATTTCGGTAGTAATATTCCATTTTAGCTGGAAAATGCAGTCCGATGTTTGGGGTAGTATAAGTGATCAGGGAGTGGTAACTCATATTACAAGAGGAAACTTTGCACATAGTTCCATTACAATTAATGGGTGGCTCTGTGACTTTCTATGGGCACAAGCTTCTCAAGTAATCCAATCTTACGGTTCTTCACTATCTACATATGGTCTTTTATTCTTAGGTGCTCATTTCATTTGGGCATTTAGATTAATGTTCCTATTTAGTGGCCGTGGATATTGGCAAGAACTTATTGAATCTATTATTTGGGCCCATAATAAATTGAAAGTTGCTCCTGCTATCCAGCCCAGAGCCTTGAGTATAAGATTATTTTTGCCAATTCAAAAGAATATATATTTTTTGTATCAATTAATTGAATATAGAATCTTTTAAAGACTTTTTTCCATTCCAAAGAATAATTCTGGAACAATTTTGGAAAAGTATACTTATCCAATGCAGTTTCAGATTCTAAATCCACATTCAGGATAATTTCATCATAAACAATTTCATCAGAGTAACCCTGTCCAGGCTTAGTTATTGATAGAGTAAATTGATCTGTTATTTTAAGAAGAAAGTTTTTCAATCGGAAATCATCGTTTAATCTTATTTGTTCTTTATTTAATCTTAATTATTCTTTATTTTGATCACACGATGAAGAAGATCTTGAAAAATTCTGATTCATAAATCGAATAGAATTAAATTGATTTATATATTTTCTAATGTTCGATCTGGGATCTGATAAAATATCCTAGTTTACAGAAGGATTCTTAAGAAATGTTTTCACCTTCCATAGATCAGCTATTCTATTTTTTTCTAATCCCCTGAAATATTGAAAAGCATCTTGTCGCCTTTTCAACAATTTGAATTTTTCACAAGGTTTCTTAGTATAATTAATACTTATACATGATTCATCTATTGACAAATCATCAAAGAATCCTTTCAAAAAAATTTACTCTGAGAAGGAATAAGATTCTTTTTTTCGATCCGATTCTTTTTGTTCAATTTCTTCTTGTTGCATTGGATTTTTCTTTTCCAATTTATCCATTGCTCTTTTTATAGCTTGGATTTCTTCTTTATAGCCTTCGATTTCTTTAACTCTTTTTTTCCTCTCTGCAATTATGTATTGTTCTGATTTTGAAGAGAAATCCAATTCTTCTGTTTGAACTAAATTCTTTTCTAGTTGCTCAATTTTGCTTTCTAGTGCCTCAATATCAATAACTGAGTTTTTAATAAATACTGATTTCCTCCGTTCATCAAGGTTTTCAAGTTGTTCCCAAGATGAACCAATCTCCCATTCAATGTTATTCAATTCCTTCTCCGAAGGATTTTCCCAACTTATTGTTCCTTGGTTCTTTAAGATTCGATCATTTTTATGATTCAGATTTGTGTTAGACCTGGATAAAATCCAAACATGTTTTTTTGGATTGAGGAAACGACGTTGATATCTCCTTTTTTCTTTTGGCAAAGACATAAATAGATGCGGAACAAGCAACAAATTTTCCTTTCTAGCTCCAAAATGTTGTATAGATGGAAATATCTTCATCAAATTATATGATGATTTGTCTCTTTCAATTAAAGCTCGAGTACTTAAAAAATAGAAAAGTAATGGCAATGCTATTATCACTACAGCTTTTCTTGGTTGACCTTTAAAAACAAATATATGTATATCCCATATAAGTAATGTACTAAGAATCCAAAAGTCAAAAAGCTTAACAACACTTTCTTGACCAGAAAATATTTGACTTAGCAATCTCACCAAATTAGATTCGTTCCATGGAATGAATATTTCCATCATGTTATATTTAAATTTCGACTGAACGCTAAAGAACCAAACTCTTTCTCGGTTCTTTTCGATAGGGTCCATAGACCACGGTTTTTTGGGCTTCTTCATTTTTTTTTGTTTAATAAATAATAAATAAAATGTTTAAAAAAGAATATAATGAATTACAATGAAACATTGCTTTAATTTCTATTAATTGATTAAAATAAAACAACACCAATGGGGCATGGCCAAGCGGTAAGGTAGCAGGTTTTGGTCCTCTTATTGTGAAGGTTCGAATCCTTTCGTCCCTGGTGGAATAGTATTATTTCGAAAAATTGGAAAAAAAATAAGAAGAAAAAAATTCTTTTTGATTTCTCATCCTTTCGTAGACTATACTTATAGAACGGAAATATGATTTCAATAAGATCTAAATAGAGAAAGGGATATTTTTGTGGTATAGGATGGGAATACAGATAAGAACATTGCATAAAAAATGCAGAAAGAATATAATGCTAATGCAAATAAAATAATTGATGGGATGCAATTATTATTTTATGATTTCGTTCTACAAGAAGGGGATATGGTGGAATCGGTAGATGCTACGGACTTAAATTTTTTGAGCCTTGGTATGGAAACTTACCAAGTGATAGTATCCAAATCCAGGGAACCCTGGGATATTTTGAATGGGCAATCCTGAGCCAAATCTGATTTCTAGAGACAATAGTTTCCTTTCTGAGAAAGCGATAGGTGCAGAGACTCAACGGAAGCTATTCTAATGAATCAACATAATTTGAATTGGATACTTTATTTACAGAATGTGTTTTGTATTTTATTTAACACTTGAAAAAGCGTTATATATCACCAATAAACAAAAATAATGATTAGAGCTTGAATTGTTCTAGGTTTTATTTTAAAAATAATATGCCTAGCTTCAAATTGAAATATTCAAGTCCCCATTGTGCCAAGGGCCAATGAGAAGTGATTGGTCAAAGTTCCTATGCTGGTGCATGAATCAAATCACTATGTATTTGACATTGGTGACATGTTCTTACAAACTCAAATGCATCTTTTTCTATAGTTGGCCAATAATACCCAAGTCGTGTGATCTTCTTAGCTAGGGTTGGGCCACTTGAATGAGATCTGCATATACCCTCATGTACCTCACATAACTTAGGGAGGAAGCGAAGCAAGTTCTTTAAGATGATGCATTTGTGAGATTTTGCAATGCAATCACCGTGCTGAGATGCATATGACTGATCAAATGACGCATTTGACCTAGCATGACACATTTGATTTTGACCAGGGTTGACTTAGTTTAGGCTCAGTTTCTTAGATACTTTTGACTATATAGATGGTAATAATGATGTTCAATGTTGTGCTAACTCTCATTTCTACATGTGTAGAAATTATTACCACCTATTTATATGCATGAGTTCAGGCCATCTACATATGCATTCAAAGACCAACTCAGAGACGTGCTCATTTCACTTGCCAATGGGAGAGGCTACCGTGACGCTCGAGGATTTTTATAGGATACTGTAGATTCCAATCAGAGGGGAGCAAGTGGTGTATGATCCACACCAAGGACTACAGGTCTTGATAGAGTATTATGAGCCTAGCGATGTTGTGCAGCTAGGCATTGACGGTTACAAGATTAGATGGGATTTTATGGTTGAGCGCTACACATGATGGGATGCTATGATATGCACCTTGATTTCTGGTGTACTTATTCTTGATCACCACGGTCATGGGTTTCCTATCGAATGGGGAGAGGTGCTTGTGAGAATGAGGCAAGAAAGGATTGTGTTTGCATGGGGCCCATGTTTACTTGGGATGTTATATCATCAGTTGCACAAGGTGGCCTATAGGTAGGTGAGCAGTATTAGATGTGATACTACGTTATTGATGATCTGGGCATAGGAGCATATTCTCATCTTTCATCCACCAGTTCAGAGATTACAAGTTGTTGAGGGCATGTCGTATTTTTACTTGTGTGCGGGTGCATTACAGTAGACCAAAGTTGGAGACACAATATTTTGGCACCATCACATTGACACATTACTGACATTTGTATGGATGCCTTATTTAGATTACACACAATGGAAAGGAGAGGATGATCATCTTAATTTTTCTAAAAATTTAGATATTTGAACTATTGCACAGTCCAATCTCAGTTGATTATTGAGATGTACCTACCCTAGTGGGTATTACGTCAGTTCAAGGAGTAGCATGATGTTCCTGTGGGGACTATGGAGTATGATCATTCTTTGTAGGAGACCATGTGGGGGCCGGCCATATCAGTACCACTAGCAGAGCAATAGGTAGATGGATTGGTTGCAAAGTAGTGGGCTTGGATCGAGGGTCCAACATATCTAGCGAATACAATAGAGTTTGATACATAGTGGTAGGCTCATAGGCCAGAGCCATTGATAGACCTTGATCAATGGGAAGTACTTGATCGGTGGTCAGTGATTCCTCAAGTGCGGCGGGTAGGACAAGGAGGTAGGGATGGTGGTAGGGGGAGAGGGAGAGATGGAAGTAGAGGAGACAGGGGGAGGGGTGGGGGAGATGGGGGTGGAGGAGACAGAGGGGGTGGAGGGAGGATGAGGAGAGGAAGAGATGGTGGGAGGTAGGCTAGGAGGGTGCAACAGTTTGTTGAGCAAGCACCACTATCACCTATCCACAAGGTAGGTGAGGGAGGGGAGGAGGAGAGAGAGGAGGGCCATCAAGAGGAGGAGGTCAGAGCCGAGGGAAAGTAGCTAGTAAGGCAGCCAGAGGGAGAGGTGCCTAGGGAGGAGGGGGTGCATATAGGAGAGGAGGCAGTTGGTGGAGAGGAGGAGATTGGAGGAGATGATGAGGAGATTGACATTGGCAGGGATGATGACATGGATGAGGCTGAGAGGCAGTTGAGGGAGCAGATGGTGGATGGGGAGGAGGATACAACCAATAGGCCACCTTTGCTGTGGGATGCCATAGTTGACCAGAGGTTGGAGGACATGCAAAACTAATTTGATGAGGCCTCAACATAGATCAAGACCCTACAGGAAGAGTTAGAGGTGACATGGGTGGAGTAGGATCAGCCTATGATCATACAATAGGAGGCACAAAGCTGGTGTGTTGAGTTTTCACAGCGTATTATAGGGCCAATGGGTGAGATCGCCAGGGAGTTCACTAGGCTTAGCACTATATGGCGGGCAATACAAGATGCTATATGAGATGGAAGTGTTGGCAGAGCAGTGGGAGCCTAGTTTATCTCAGTCTTAGAGCAGGATAGGGAGTGGATGTAGCAGGAGCCACAATAGCTGCAGCCAGAGCAGTGTCAGTGGATCCACATCATCTAGACAGTCATTAGGTCATTGATCTCATCATAGTCACAGGCACTCCTTAGGCCACAAATCCATCCATATTCATGGTTCATCAGCTTTAGGACACAAGTCACAACATAGCTAGTAGCTTGTAACTGATCCATTAGCCTGTTGTGTCTTCACATATTCCATTAGTGCCAACCATAGGTCATCAGTCATCCTGTTCTTCATTATTTAGGGAATTTGTTATCTTGTTACATTTGAGACATTTGATATATTCACCATCGAGCATGCGAGCTCTATTTTTTGGGATTCCTCGAGAATCTATCCTATGACATGATTTTGAAATATATATTTATGATGCAGTTTTGGCACTGACTATATGTTATATGTTATGTGATGATGCATTATGATGTTACTATGCTTGTGTGATGTGGTTTATGTGATGATTCCTATGATGATACATATTATATCTTATGTGATGTATGCATTTATGATGGTTATTTATAATTATATGCCATGCTGATCCTATGTTATGTATGATGATTATATATTGTTGATGATGATGATGATGTTCTATATGTATGCTTAATGTTCTACATGTGATGCCATGTTTATGATGATGGATGCATTGATGTATGCTTATGTATGTATGGATAATGTGACATGTGATTTTTTATGTTATGACATATTTGCATTAATGTATGAATGATGTATGAAAAATGTTTAATGCACTTGGATGTTATGCAAATGAGTTGATGCAACTTATGTATTATGCTAAGGATGTAAATGCACATATGTGAATGGATATATGTAAATGTTTAATGAACTAATGCAATGTCTATATATAAGCATGTATAAAATTATATTTTTGTATGTCACAAGATATCATAAGGAGGTGGAAGAAGAGGAATGACTAGATAGAAGGGGATGGATGTTAGTGTAGAGAAAGAATCCTTCAATATATTGCCAAGAACTAATAGACATTTCTCTAATCATCATTGGGTGGATTATTGTAATGACCCAAAAAAACCATGATATGACATAGATCAATGGTGTGCAAGGTCGTACCATCACATAAAACAACTAGTCGGAGACAAGGATGATCATAACTTATACTAGGAGCACTGTTGCCCTAGTCTTTTTGTCACAACCATCCACAAACAAGAATGCCAAGAAATACAAGCCATGAAACATCATTGCTCCTCTAAATCTTGTTGTCAACACATCCTCAAGGAACTAGCAACATGAAAGTCTAAAAAAAGGACAAGACAATAAAATCATCATGATACATCATTGCTCCTCTAAATCATGTTGTTAGGATATCCTCGAGGAACTAGTAGCATGATGAAAAATTTAAGGACAAAAGTCAAAAGAAATTTTTTTCCAAAGTGTTTTCCAAGTGTGTCTAAATGTCAAGATGCCAGGTTTGATGAAGTCTAGATGAATTTTAGGTAATGCCAACTTCAGGAAGGACACATCCTAAATGATGTCAATGTCAAGAGGATCGATTCTCAAATGTCGTGAGAATACTTCAAAATTCCAAATGACAGTGATGATTCCTAGGAAGGACACATCCCAAGGCATAAATAAATGACAAGGGTTTTTCTTCAGTTGGATACATCCAAAGAATAACCAAGAGTTTGATAGATTGACTTGTTACGATAATTTGACCAAAGTTGACTAGGTGATAGAATTGATCGTATGCCCATGTCGACATGCTAATGCAATTGAAATGTTGATTAAATGATTGACAAAATTTATTTTAGGCATTTGTCTATTTTAGGATAATTTGTTTTATTTGAAGACATATGATGTGTGTTATAGTGCAATGTCATGAACCCTAATGGACTGACCTAGAGTAGCCTCAGGGGCTCATCGATTGATGGCCTTGCCTACGTCATACACTTAGAGACCTCATAGTTTGACACAACCAATGAATTTGTCTTGATTGATCAAGGATTGAGTCATGATTTTATTTGGACAAACCTAAAAGGACTAACCTAATGTCTCGGGGGCTCAAAGATGAGCCTTGCCTACGTAGCAAATGCATAGAGACAACATAGTTTGATGATGACAAAGACTGACAGACATGACTGACTATGACAAAATATGACTCTATTTTTGGGATCTTTGAGTGTTATTTGAATATTTTGTGTTTTTGACATATTTTGACTTTTTTGGATTTCTTCAAGAATTTTTAGGATTTTTTTCAAGACATTTTTGATTTTTTTGTCTTTTTTTAGGACTTTTTATGATTTTTTTGGCTTTTTTAGGACTTTTATGATTATTTTGTCCTTTTTAAGACTTTTTATGATTTTTATTGGATTTTTTCTTCAATAAATTTTATGATTTTTTTGGTTTTTTTAGGACTTTTACAGTTTTTGTCTTTTTTCACAACATTTTCAATTGACAGGACCATGTGCGATACCCACTACAATCACGGGATAAAATGGTTGCCCCTAGTCAGGTGAAGGACTAGCCAAGTTGGAGACAGAAAAGGAAATGCTTGGGGTGAAAGATGGATGGATGGTATGCAAAACTTGATGTCAACCATTGCCAGCCATGGAAAGAAATGGCGGGATGCTATGATGAATGTTAGAAAATGGGGTATTTATTATGGACCAAGGTAGATGGAGTGAAAGTAGATGGCAAAGAAAAGATTGACTACACATCATGCTTGTTTGCCAGGTTTTCACCATGGTACTTATCCAAAGCGCCTATTTACCAGGTTTTCACTATTGGATGAATTATTTCTCTTTACTATTTTTGTCATTTTTTTTTGTATCACCAAGATGCCTGTTTGCCAGGTTTTCATCAGGGTGACGATTTTTATTTTGTATTTTTTGTGGTTTTTAGCCTAGCTCTCTGATGCTATGTGTAGAATTTTTGAAGATGTAGACTATTAATGGATTCTATCAATTGTTCACTGTCTCGAGTAGCTAGCTAGTAAGCTATGGAACCAAATGAGGTAGTGATGATATAAGCACCCAGCCAATTGGGCTCAAACTTTCCATGTTTCTCTCTGTCAGACTGATTCTTAGGATTCTACATTAAGACCAAGTTGTCAATTTCAAACTTTTGGACCATGACTCTCTTGTTATAACTATGGAAAAGGCGATTTTGATATGACTGTAAGTGATTCAAGGAATTTTTTCTTCATTCTTCTAACATTTATAGCTCATGCAGTTGGTACTTTTTGTACTCTTTGTCATCGATCAAGCCCTTCAAGGAGACACTGAGAGAGGGAATTTCAACCTCGATGGGAAAGATGGCTTCGACTTCAAAGACCAAGGAAAAAGGTGTGGCTCTTATAGGCATGTAGATGCTGGTGAAGTAGGCTCATAAGGTTTAGTTGTAAATGCTAGTGACAACTAGCATCATTGACAGTCTTCTTAAGAATCTTGATAATTTTCTTATTGGATGCCTCAGCTTGACCATTTCCTTGGGGGTAGTAAGGCATGGAGAAATGGTGTTGAATGTTGAATCAATCACAAAGCTCATGAACATATTTATTTTTGAAGGGTCGGCCATTATCTGTGATGATGGATTGTGGAACACCATACCGACAGATGATATAGTTGAGAATGAATCTGGAAATCTGCTTGTTGGTTATGTATATAAGGGGGATGGCTTTGATCCACTTGGTGAAATACTCAGTGGTGGTGATAATGAATTTATGGCCATTAGAGGAGGTGGGATGGATTTTTCCCATGAGACCGAGTCCCCATTGTGCAAAGGTCCAAGGAGAAGTGATCGGTCGAAGTTCTTGTGCTAGTGCATGAATCAAATCACTATGTATTTGACATTGGTGACATGTTCTTAAAACTCAAGTGCATCTATTTCTATAGTTAACCAATAATACCCAAGTCTCATAATCTTCTTAGCTAGGGTTGGGCCACTTGAATGAGATCCACATATACCCTCATGTACCTCACATAAGTTTGTTTGTGCTTCGTCAGTGTCGAGACATCAAAGAAGGGTATTGTCAAAGTAGTGAAGGTATAAGGTGTCACTGATGATGGTGTAGTAGGTGGATTTTTGGATAAAGGATTTGCATTGATTTTTGGAAAGGTTAGGGAGGATTGTCTAGGATTGAAGGTAGTCATATATGTCTTGATACCATGGTGAACTAGGACCAACAAGCTCACAAACCATTTTTGACTTAGGAATATCATATGTAGGAACCAATAGCTACTCCACCAACAATTCAAATTGTGGTATGTTTCTAGGAATGTCTACTAAAGATCCAATTGTAGTCATTGCATTTGCTACCTTATTTTGTGCCCTAGGAATTTTCTCAAAAGTGAGTATGTGAAAATATGATTGAAAGCTATTAACCAGGTGTTTGTAGGGCATCAATTTTTCATCCTTGGTGTCATATTCATCATTGACCTAGTTGATGACCAACTAAGAATCGTCATAGACTAGGAGTGTTTTAATCTTCCATTTGATAGCCATTCAAAGTCTAGTGACAAGTGCCTCATATTCTGCAACATTATTTGTACAAGGGAAAGTGATTCAGAATTACTTAAGAATGGAGTCTCCTTGTGGTGTGATAAATAGTATACCTGCTCCCAAGCCATGACTAGTATGAGACCTGTCAAAGTAGAGCTTCCAAGGTGATTTAGGCTCCGTATGAAATATAAACTCATCAGGGAAGTCTATTATCAATGGATGATTTCCTTGCATGGGTGCATCTGCAATTTGATCAGCTATCATGTGTCCTTTTATAGCCTTGGATTCCACATATTATATGTCATATTCACTTAGTATCATAACCCATTTTTGCAATCAACCTGTCAATGTTGCTTGACTTAGGAGATACTTCAATGGATCAATCTTTGCTACTATTCGTGTCTTGTGGTTCAACATGTAGTGTCTCAACTTTTGGGTGGCAAAGATAACTGCTAGACAGGCATGTTCGATGGGTGTGCAGTTGACTTCATATCTGACCAATGTGTGATTGATGTAGTATATAGCTCTTTCTTTCTCATCATGATCATTTTGTGCAAGCAATGCCCCCAATGCTGAAGTGGTTGTAGAAATATACAAGATCAAAGGTTTTCCTCCAATGGGTGGCATTAGGACAAGTGGTGACAATAGATAGTCTTTGATTTTTTGGAAGGCCATTTGAAATTTATCAGTCCACACAAAGGATATTCCTTTGCGCAAGAGGTATTGAAATGGTTGGCACTTTTCTACTAGTTGTGCGATGAAACATCGAATAAACTTTAATCTACCTTGCAATGTCCTTAATTCACTGATTCCTTTTGGTGGAGGCAAGTCTAATATTGCTTTCATTTTACTAGGGTCTACTTCAATACCTCTACGAGAAACTATGTACCCCAAAAATTTTCCTGAAGTCACTCTAAAGACACATTTCTTAGGGTTCAAACAAACCTTGCATTCTTCTAGTCTTTTGAAAATTTTGTCTAGCACATTAAGATTCTCACTACGTGTCAAAGACTTAGCCAAGAGGTCATCCACATAGTCTTCCATAAAAGTGTGCATGAGATCATGAAATATTGTGGTCATGGCTAGTTGACATGTGGCACCTGCATTCTTGAGATGAAAAGGCATGACATTCCAATAATATGTTCCCCAAGGATAAGTGAATGTTGTTTAATGCTAATCTTCTAGGGAAATCTGAATTTGATTGTAACCTGAGAAACCATCCACAAGGTATAACATCTCATATCCTATTGTAAGATCCATAATGATGTCTATGTTTGGAAGTGGAAAGTCATCCTTCAAACATGCTTTGTTTAGATCACAAAAGTTCGTGCAGATGCATATTTAACCATTCGACTTAGTGACAGGTACACAATTTGAAATCCAATTGGCATAGTCTATTGATCTTATGAATCCCATGTCTAGAAATTTCTTGAGCTCAACTTTGACTAACAAGGAAATTTGTAGGTGCATCTTTCGTAGCTTCTATTTGACTAGTTTAGCATCTGGTAGCAAGGGAAAATGGTGCAGAACTAAAGTTGGATCTAGACTAGGCATATCAACATATGATCATGCAAAGTTAATCTTATGTTCTGCAAAGAAGTTTTGAAATTTGGGTTTTTCTTCCTTTGTCAAAGAAGCTACAAAGAGAACTATTTTGGGACCTTCTATTGTGGCTATATTAACTTCCATGGTGTCCTCAATGAGCATTGCTTATTTTTCTTGTGTGATAGGGATAAATTCCAATCCTCCATCCTTGGGCACCATGAAGAGGTTTTCACCCTCGGATACATCCTTTATTTTTACTTTTGTATCGTCAAAAGGTGCCTTGCGATTTTCACCTAAAGACGTGTCATTTTTTGTTTTATTTTTATTTTTATTATTTTTGCAACTAGAGGATTGTACAATCTCCTCCAAATATGCTACACAATCTAGATCAATAGAAAATCTAGCTTTGTGGTCCCCAATTGGTATGCCCTCATGAAGTCTCATGAATTCTGTAATAGCTTTGTCATTCTGAAAAATGTCCATAGTTGGTGGGCCTTGTTTATCCCAGTAAATGAGTTGTGGGTAGACAAGGGGGATACCATCATCAGTATTGGAAAATGGTGGGGATGATGTGAAAAGAATGCAGATGGAGGCAGAAAGGGTAAAGATGGAATTGTTTTCCTCAAAGTCCCATTTGGATTCTATTGAGTAGTTATCTTCATTAGGTAAATCGGGTTCATTGAGAAAATAGGGGACAAATGGATTGGAATCATGGTAAATAGTGTCATGTGGTGAGTCAAGCGAGTCTGAATGATGGTTAGTATTTTCAGATGGTCGTAAAAATGAGTCAGAATGATGGTCAGTGGGATCAGATGACGGCTTAGGTTTTTCATCGTCACGGGGCCAAAAGAGTCTTACCCATTCTTCTCTTTTCAATGGTACTTTAGGGGTGTCTTTAAGAAATCCAACCTTAAACATCTATTGGAATTTGTCATCAAAGGAAGGTTCACCAAAATCTAAAAAAATTTCATCAAGGCAACAGTGTAACACTCAAAAAACATACACATTCCACAATACATAAATTTCAATTATCATTGCACATCACAAGTAAGGGAAAGGAGATAACATGTATAACATTTATATCCATGCATGCTCAAAGGAAATTTCATTAAAGATACTCAGTACATATAAATTACTTCATTAATTTTTCAAAGGAACTTCATACATTAATGAGTTAGTATGTATATCAACACAAGGTCGTGCCTTTACCAAATCTAGCCATAAAGGCTTATACAAAGATACGTAAAACACATAAATTCAAATACTGTAATGCAAATTAAGGGAACAACAATATCATCAATGCATCCACAAAAGAGCCATAACACAAGAATTTCATGAGTGGAAAACCCTAGTAGGGATAAAAAACCACTCATAAAAGTGCTTCACTGGCTTAATAAAAAGCCTCATTGGCCGAGCCTTACTGGCTACAAGGTTTCAATGGTTAAAAGATGCCTCATGGGAAATGGTCATATTGTCTCATTTGACATGACCATTCATTACATATTTAGATATAACACAAGGATCATATTTAAGTTCTTTTACAAGTCACATAAATCTACAAGAAACATTTTCAAGTTTCACCAATGCATCTTCCTTGCATATGGAAGTAAGGTAGTGCCAACATTATCATGAATCACTCATAAGTATTTTCAAGTAAGACAATTTTACCTCCAATGACCTCTCATATACCACACAAGTACACTGAGTGCTATATGTCAATCACATAAGGCTTCATGAAAGTATTCCTAGGCATGCTAGAATGCATGCATGCCTATACATTTATAGCAAGAATGTTTACATCTAAAATCAATGATTCATAGAGGTCTTATTAATAAGAAAATAATACTATAAAAGAGTAAAATTCTAAGGTATAGCTCGTGTATGTATAAGAATACATATATAAGCTAATGAATATATATATGAGTATACATTCTTATGCAAATAAATCTCAAAATCAACTAAGTGAGGAAAATTCCTAATTTCTTCGAACATGTATAATGACCCATAATTCATGAGAAAAGTGTCATCATTGAAACTAACTCTCATAAGTAGTGTATGATTCAACATTTATTTATCTTTTAATTCAAAATGAAACATCCATAATATCATTTAACTAAGATCTACTAAGTATCATAATACATATCTAATTATTTCGCAACCTATTTTACCCATAGCTTTGAAATAGATAAAGTTACTTTGCTTGCTAATGCAATGATCCCATAAAGTAAATAAATACAAGATTAAATTCTTTTCTAAAAGTAATTCTCTACCCAAAAGTTATCCTATGTCATATTAATTTTAAAGACAAATCTCACCCATTCCTTTTTATTCACTATATATATACATCTAACATTATTAGTTTCCACAATATAATTTTATGAACCAAGTCCCTGTTTAAAGTACAATTTATTCTCTTGAATTTCCCTTAACCACTATGTAGGAAGCACCAAAGAAACTCTCATACTAACAAAGTATTTCCAAGGACATTTGCACATTCCAAGTAGGGTAAAAGTAAATCATGTATTTAACATTATCTATCCATAAGAGCTCAAAAGCAATCCAATGACTAGAAACAATTAAATGCACACATGTAAAACAATTAAATGCACACATGTAAATCTTTCTATTTTCTCACAAAGAATCCCATAATTTATTTCTAATTTTAATGGTTTAACTAAAATTTATAGTTTTATACCTAATCGAATTACATTTCAAAAATATATTTACATTTTAGAAAATAAGACTTACCCATTCACAAATATGCGTCAGTATATATTCAATAATACATCATTTAAAAATAGGAATACATTACTCTGTGTCATATTTTTATAACTATTCTTTTCAAGGTTTATTTCTATCCCTTACACATGATGCATATAGATATATAAAAGAATGTCACATTTACAACTAAAGTAATTGTATTTTCAATATATTCGTTAAAATAATAAACACTACCCAGGTTCGATAAATCTACAGCCCTATACATTCCATTATGTTTTTGCAGTGTTAAATTTCAATTAAATAATTCTTCATATGAGTTTATATATATTTATTTACTTCTGAATAGAAAATATATAGCCAATGTCTTAGATAACCATAGTGAATAGGGGCCTGAAGCAATGTTGATGGAAGCCACTACAAATTCCAAACGAGTTTTGACAATTTTAAAAAGGAAATACCATTTTTCAATGGGTCGATGCCCCTCCCATTGGGCAGGCGCTGCCTGTTGAGGGAAGCGCCCTCTCCATAGGCTATGGCCTGTGGAGGGTGCTTCCTCCATAGTGTAGCCCTCTCCCAATGGGGATGGGCATGGCTGTAAAGGCTCTAGACTTCCCTTTAAAATTTCATTCCCATACTTTAAATAGATTACGGTGATTTAATAATATATATTGATTTCAGTTTAAATATGTAAATTTTATATATTTAAAAAAATAGAAGGTACTCAATGCTCAAATAAAGAATAGCTCTTGCAGACTCAGGTGTATGAAAGGTAGATTAAAAATCCTAAGAAAGAATAGGAAGAGATATAGTGCTTGTATTCTGCACCCAGGAGGAGTTGGAATGAAGAAGCATTTTATCACAGAATGCTCAATACACAAGAACTCCAAAAGCAGATTCTATACTGCAACTACAGGGAGAGACATGAATAGAGAAACCTAGGAATCCCTGATACAAACCAATATAAGAAAAATTACATTGCACATGAACAAAGTTTATGGTCAATATCAGAACCCCCGCCCCCCACAATTAATTCTATTCAGAGTTAAACAACAGGGACTCCAATGAAACAAAACGAAATATTTCCCAGTTCAGCATAATAATATATAAAGGTTTATTCAATATATATATATATATATATATATATATATTGAATAAAAGAAAAATTATAGATGCATAGCCATGACATTACAGAGCAATTAAATACTAATTACATAATATCAAATAAAAGAAGAATTGGGGATTTTCAACGGAGTTCTTGTATGTAATACAGAGAGAATAACTAAATATAGTCTTGTTCAGCTGTAATATAAAATTTTCATATAGGACTTATACTTTTAAGCATTAAATACACAAATTCAACAGATAAGACAATTGAGGTTTCAAAAGAAGAAGAAGTTCAATCTTTCCAAAGGCAATCATCAATGTTCACATTTGAAATTGAAAAAATTTGGGATAGAATTCAACAACTTGGAAATCACTTTCAGTTGAGTTCCCTCTTCATATCATTATTCCTCTTTCTCCCACCATTCCTTCCCACCGTTCCTGCTTTGTTGAGCTTTCCAGAAAAAAACTTCTTGGAGCCCCAATTTTAGTTATATTTTGCAAAGAATACAAGAAGATTATGAAAGCTATTATTATTATCTATTTCCATTATAGTCTTCCTCTTTTTAAAGGTTTCACTTCCATTCCCTTACCCTAATCTTTAAAATCAAGAATAAATTATATTTCATGCATGATATTCATCTTTGATAAATAACAATAAAGAATTTTATTTTAATTGCAACTATGTAAATTATCCACAGTAAATAGTGAAGAAATGTCATCTTTAAATTGCAAAAGTAATATCTACCCTTAATAAGCAATAGAAAAATATTATTTACTTGCAAATTAAATATTAACTTTAAATAAATAATAAAGAAATTTCATTCAATTGGGAATAAAGTAGTTATTCTAAATAACCAAACATTACCCATAAATTGCCAAAAAGGAAATATTTAATTAATTTTTATTAATTCTTTTGTTTCTTTTCCCTCTTATTTGACTATAAATTAATTTAAATAAACACTCAGAAGTACGAACAATATAATCATTCAACTAAATTAAATACTAATACATCAAAATAGTATTATTGAATTATAAATTACTTGTTGAAAATAGGGGTCATGACAAACAGTCACTTAATGATCTTTGAGAACCAAATTCCCACTCGTGTGAGTCAATTTTGGTAGGTGAATCTTTGATAGTCTTAACACAATCAGAAGCATTCACGCTCTCACCTAAAAGTACATTGGTATGTTGGTCGTGAATTTCGGGTAGCCCAAATCCTAACCAAAGATACTTTGGTCTTCCAGAATGCATTATAGGTTCTCTCCTTTCAATTTTGTTTTTACCAAGGCTACTAGTTCCATCATAACCTTTTTCCTTCATTATGTCATAGCCTTTGCCATATTGTTGTACTAGTAATGGGGATGGGTCTTCTGGGTCTTTGTAAATCCAAGTTGATATGTCTTCAATGTCTTCTTTGTCCAGTTCTCACCATTTTGTAAAAGTCATTGTCAGAGAAACTTTGAAAATATCTTTGGGCTCCATTATGATGTAAGGTTTACCATAAGCATTTGGAGACTTGGGTATTTTAGTGATACAATAGGTTGTGTTCAATTTGTACTCTTTGCACCCTTTATCCTGGATCTTGATACTAGGGCCAGGTTTTGAGATAGTGGGAGATGATGTGGTGGAAGATGAAGGAATGGATGTGGATGGTTTGGCGAGTGTGGAAAGATCGATGTATTTGGATGAAGTGGATGTTGAAGCTTCTCAGTTAATTGCTTGGTGTTCTAAAATACCTCTCAAATTGGTGCAATACTAGAAGGGGTCTAGATCTCCATGTATGGTAATTTTGGTGCCATCAAAAGGAAACTTCAAGCATTGGTAGTAAGTGGATGGTACCACTTTTAAAGCATGGATCCAAGGTCGACCAAGTAAAATGTTATAAGGTAATTCAAGATCCAAGACCTGACATGTTGTATCCATAATGACCGGCCCCACATGAATAGGAAGTGTGATAATGCCCCTAGTGTGACAATGCTCTTGGTAGTGTCTACACAAGCATCAGAGAAGCCTAGTGCTTTAACCAATTTTAGGGAAAAAATATTCAATCCTGCTCTGCCATCTACTAAGACTCATCTAACCTTATATTTATGGATGAATACTTCAATGTGCAATGGCTTGGGTGATGAATAGTCTTGATCAGAAAAGGTAATGTGATGGGGAGTGGTCAAGTATCCCACCATGGCTTCGAATTGGTTGAAATCAATGTCATTAAGGATAGAAGACTCCTATAAGGTTTTGTCAATTATGGATTTGTGTGTAGGAGAGATGTGTAGCAGCTCGATTATGGATATTTGAGGCATTTTCCCCAATTGGTTAATGAGATTAAATTGTCCCTTAGGTTGTGACTTCTTGGAAAATGGACTGGGTATGGTGATCTTTGGTTGTCTAGTAGGAGGACCAACTATGGTGACTTTACCTCCATGGGTGGTGACATTACACTCAGGAATTTTCTTAATGGTAATAGTATTGACATGTTCATTGGCAACTCAGAGGTGGTTAATGATGGGTCCACCAGAATAATAAAAGGTGGTGTGAGTATAATTGGCTCGATTTTTATTATTCTTTGGACCTGATGTAGAGGGATTATTTGAACCATGTTCCTGCAGTGGGTTTTTATGAATTGTATCATCTGAATTTGAAGAAAATTGTTGACCATATAGCTCAATGGTATGATTCTCAATGAGATCCTGTACAAGATTTCTTAATTGTCGACAGGAGGAGGTTTTATGCCCTTTTTCTTGGTGGTAATCACAAAATGCATTATCATCCCACCAATGATGGCTTGAATTGTCCAGGGTCATATGGCTTAGGGTCCTTTAATGTGATGATGTTGTTTTGGAGGAGCTTCTTAAGGACCACTTCAATTGGTTCACCCAAGGCAATGTATGTGCGTCTCTTTGGAAATTGTTTGGTTTGATGTGGTTGCCCTTGTTTTTGATTGTTTTGATTGTTTTGGATGGCATTTGTAGTAGGTGTTTGTGGGGTCAATGTTGCATTTTTCGGTTGAGCTCCTTTGAGAGTGATTGTAGGACCTATTGCATTTACTACTTTAGCATCAACAATGTCGTCATTGGTGATGTGTTTTTTTTTACCCAATATTTGTTTTTGTCAGTAGGTGGGTTTGAATTTGTGTTCTTGTTGCCATATTTAAGTTCTCCTTTAGCAATAAGGGCCTTTTCAAGTTGCACTCCTTTTTCAACGAGGTCTGTGAAAGTGGTGCAACAATGAACTTGCAAATTATATTTCAATGGGCTCACAAGGTTTTGGACAAACATGTCTACCTTTTTCTTTTCTGGTATCTGAGCAAGGCATCGAATTTCTAAGCTTCTCCATCTTTGGAAGAATGGAATAAAGGTCTCTCCAGTTTCTTCTTGAGTAAGCATACATAAATTGCTAATGGTAACATTGGTGTCGATGTTATAGGTGTAATTTTACAAAAAATTATCACCAATTTCTTCCCATGACTTTATTCCTTTAGGCAAGGTAGCAAACCATTCAAGTGTGGGACCTATGAGACTTCTAGGAAAGAGTCTCATCAGATAGGTATGTTCATACACAACATCCACGCAATTGGTTGTAAATTCTCTTATGTGCTCAAGGGGATTTATTTTTCCTTTGTATTTGGTGAAGTTGGGTACTACATATCCAGGAGGGAACTATGGAATGTATAAACTCATGTCAAATGGGTATGGACATAAGTCGTATGATGTGTGGGTCTTTTTTTGTTGCAATTACATGTTCTCCATTTTTTTTGCAAGGTCGCAAGTTGAGTTGTGAGTGCATCAATTATAGGGTTGTTTGTAGCATCACACATGTTGGTGATGGGTATTCCATGAGTCCCCATTTGCTATGATGATGTGTTTTGATTTGGGATGTGATGTTGTGAAGTGTATGATGTGTTTTGGTTTGGAATTTGTTGGCATTAAGAATTCTGATTAGGAATATGTTGTTGTGTATGGATGTGTGATGCATATGTGAGAATGTGCACTCCAGTAGTGTTGGTCTATATGTGTGGAATATGTTGTCCTTGAGTGTTTTGATGTCCAAATGAAGTCATGTGTTTTGTAATTTGGTTGCCTTGTCCAAATTGGTAAATATGGCCATGTGGAATGTTTATGTTTTTTCTTTGGGGGATATTTGTGTTGGTATTGAGTTGTGACAAAGTGTTAACATTAGGTTGAGGTCCCAAAGGGGTTCAATGATTTTTCTCCCATGGCACTAGTTGAAAACCCAACTATGATGCTTGATGATGTTATTCCCGTAGCACTAGATGAAGCTACAAATAAAAGGTTTGATGAATTTGTCCCCATTGTTGAAGAAGATGTTGATATTAGAGGAATTGATTGTGTTGTGGCTTGTGATATGGTTGATGTTCCTCCAATGGATGTTGTGTTGTTTGTGTTGGAAGTATTTTGAGTGGAGGTGCCATTAGAGGTAGCATTGATGGTGTTTGTTGCAATTTGTGTTGTGGCACCAATGAAGGTATTGTTTACATTGTGTTACGGTGTTGAAAGGGGTTGATTGATGTTGGAGGTATTGTTTGCATTATTGTTTGAATTATGATTGGGAGATGTTGCTCGTAAAGTGTTAATGTCAAACCATCATGGCAATTTGGCCCCTTGGTCTAAAATCATGGCTAGGTATCTCTATGAATCTTGCAAGACTAATTCCTCCACAAAGGAAGCCACATCAAGATTTTGAGTGGGAGCTTCTAAGTCTTCCATGAATACATGTCCATTTTTGTCTCTATGTATAAACTGTTCAAAGGGATTGCATGAAGAAGATGGCATGCTCATGTCACTAAAAGGGTTGATGAAAGATTCTCCTATGTCTGTGTTTGGTTCATGTCATTAGAAAAGTTGTAGTGGTTGGTGTCTTTTCCAAAAGGGTCCATTTTCCTTATTTTCCTTTGAAGCCTAGTTTCAACCATATAAGGATTTTCTCAAATGAGAGAGAATGATAATGACAACTAAACCTAGGAATGGGGAGGATATGCCACTATGTTTTTGGATTTTTTGTATGAGGGATGCAATAATAGTCTAAAAGGGATGCCAAATGCAAAAAGATAATGAGGTCTAAAATGAAAATTAAAGGTATGAAACTACTATTTTTTTGGATTTTTGGAATAAGGGATGAAAGCAAATGCCAAATGATAATGAGGACTAAAATGAATGATGAGAGACTAAAAATGTGCAAAGGTCTAAGGTGCAATCAATTTTGATGAACTTTTAAGAAAGGTTTGCTAACCACTCAAAGCTTGATCAATGTCTCAATTTGGATTATCAAAGGACGTTTTGGTATGACTAAATGAAATGATAAGGTAACAAAGTGAGGTTTCCTAACTAGACTTTTGAGTTGGAAAGGTCTCACGAAAGGACAATGACAAAAGGAATGATTTTGACTAAGTCCAATGATAACCTACTTTTGAAGGAAAAGATTTGGCAAGGTATGGCATGTTTTCCTATTCCAATGTCTTCAAAAAATGACGACCTAAGAACTTATTTATGCTAGAAGATGATGGCTTCTAAAATGCAACTAAAAATTTTCAAAGGTGGACCTATGGTTAAATGCAAGATAAAAGATGCAACAAAGGAATATTTGAGAAATTCTTATTCTGATTTTGAACAAAGGCCACTAGAAAAAGATGTTTGACAACCGATTGAAAATTTGTGGTCTCGGGTTTGGACTGTAACATTGATTTTCCTAAATTCTAGGAAATTGCATCATTTCAGTTATCAAATGTATTGTAGGGGGTCAAATGCATCTCAGTTTTAGAAAATGCATTGTTATAGGTCACATATGCAGTTTAGGAAATCAATTGCAGTGTTCTGGAAAGAAAATGTGGTTCAGACCAGTCAGATGCATTGTTTAAACTAGAAAATGTGATTTAGTAGGTCGATTACATTGCAGAAAGTCTCAGATGTGGTTCAAGATGTTGAATGTGTTGCACAAAATAGCAAATGCATTGCATAGTGAATAAAAGTCTAGTTTCTTTGCAAATTTGGTAGATTTTTAGGATTGTTCTAGTTTGAGTGAGTGCTTCTAGATCTGTGAAGGATTTTTTATTTGTTCAATGTTTCAAAAAACACTTGGCAAACACAATTTTTTGTATTTGAATGTTGAAAACAAGCACAATCCTAGGTTAGGCAGGGACTATATCCACTGGATTCCACATGGGTTTTCCCAACCGCACTTATTCTTAGTAGGTGATCTAGAAGCTTGGCCACACTAGCTCCCCCTTACATTTCACTCACTTCTCAGGTCAACCAATCTTTGAGCCCTCATAACTCTCCCGTGATAGGCTCTTCACCTCTACTAAGAACTGCAAGAGTGTGGATGCCTTGGCAATGAACATTGTTGCACCAACGAATAGATGGGTTTTCGGCAACTACAAAAAGGTTTTTAGTTCAGGCTCCCATTTGAGTGGCCACACATGAGGCAAGATTAACTCTGATAAGGAGGAATTCCAACCTACAAATGTTACACTCCATAGGGTTTTGGGGAATTAACTTGTCTGTGCGACACATTTGAACTCCTAATCCTAAGTTTTCCATTAGGATTCACATTTGTATACCGGTTGGGAGTAGCTAGGCTAAAGAGCTTCATTTCCGGTTTGAGTCACCTTGGGGTGAGTAATTTTGCCACCAAGGAAGGCCCAATTCCTAGAGTCAATAACAATTTATATTGCAGCCAAGATTGCACAAGTACGCAAGGGGAGAGGATACTTCTATTATTGAATTGAGGTTACACAAATTGAAAGCACTTGTTCATTTTAATTATCCAAATTGTAATGTGGGGAAAATGCATTCAACACTTTGTTCATTTTAAACCCAACTAAGTGAGACAAAAAAGGTTCATTTTAAGCCCATATCATGAAAATGAATGTAAATTTTAACCTTGAGGAGTGTCAATGCAAGATTGTGTTCATTTTAAACCCATGAGTGAATGCATGTTCATTTTAGCCAATGAAATGTGAATGCAAGTTTTAGATTGTTTGTTTGCTTGATTTAAGATTATAAAGGAATTAAAAACAAAATAAACAAAGGTTAGACTTCTTTTCCAACTTGCCACATGCTGTAAACAACCAAATAGTAACCCAAAATCTCTAACCTACTAAACAGAAAAGAGAAATAATGGAAATTTTGTAAAACCCCAAAAATAATTTTTTACCAGGCAATTGCATCATTCTGCAAAGCAAATGTGTCACAAAACAAAAAGCTAGAATTTACCAAGCAAATGTGTTGTTCTATAGAGAAAATGCGTCAGACCTGCATATGCATCATTTGAACCTACAAATGTGTTTCAGTAGAGCGAATGCATCATTCGGGTTAGCAAAAGAGTCATATGAAAATCTATAAAAATGAGTGTTTTGGTGTCAGGTTCACTAATGTAACTTAAGGAAAATATTAGGTTAGCATTATAAAGCATAAAAAATAAAAACCCTAAGTAGTGAAGAACAATGGGAGAAAATAGCATGAAAATAAGGAAAGATCTCACCAAGTCTTCAAAACCTCCATGAATCACCTTCATTGCACCTTCTCCATTTGCTACAAGTAGATGTTTTCCCTCGGATTTTGGATGAGAAACCTATGACTATGACAATTTCCTAAGCAAATATTGAAGGATTCTAATCTAAAAGCCTCAAATGCAAGTATGCAAGTATGAAGCAAGCCTAAATTATGGGGAAAATAGCCTATGAAGTATGAAGTCACAATGCCAAGAGCTTAAGAGATTAAGAGACGTCTAAATGAGGCTAAAATTTCCTTCTGATAAAAAAGTCAATTTTAGGTGAATGGCCAAGATTATAAATTGAGAGGTGCCCTAATATCAATGGCTGAAATTAAATGTGACAACCTACAATTAGGGTTAGGGAAACATTAGGATGAAATTTGAAATGAATGGCTAAGATTTGATTTTAGAAAAATCAAATCAAGGGACAAGGTTGCATGTGACAAGAGAAAAAGTTGGGAATTCAAATAATAATTTAAATTATTTGAATTAAGACTGAGTTGACCTCTTGAATCAAAAATTAATTTAATTCAAAAGTGGTGGGACTATGTAATATTAAATAATTAATTTAAATTATTTACTTGGAGAGAAAATTAGAAAGTGGACAATAAATGTCTTTATTTAAAATTAGAAAAAGCCAAGGTGGATAACAATTAAATAAATTATAGAAATTTATTTAATTATGGAGGGACATAAGAAATTAGCGACGTATTTAAATAAATAAATATAATTTATTTATTTAAATAGTCAAGAGGAATAAAAGACATGAATTAATTTTTTTATTTTTTTTATTAGATTGGATGAATTGGGTAGCACGACCCCCTATAAACTGCAGTGTGCCTGGTAAACTTTTTAATGTGACCGGCGACGCTGGTGCAACACACCCTCCGATACCACGGGGGTGGGGGAGACTAGACCTCGTGACCAACCTCCTGCAACAGGAAAGATTTAGCCAACCGAGAAAGACATGAATTAATTAAATAATTGAGAATTATTTAATTAATAGTTGAAATTGGACCATAGGACATAATTAAATATTTTAATTATGTTGAGAAGAAATATGGAGAAAATAAAGTTCATAGGACTAGGTCAATTTTATGTGTCTATATTTAACATGAAAGCAAATAATAAAAGTTGAAACACATCAACACCATGCACAATAGAACACCAGATTTATGTGGAAAATATAAGAAGGGAAAAACCATGGTGAGGATTACCTCACAATATAAAGTAATCGCAACACCAAATATAATAGGATCACTGCTGGAGGGCTCATTGCCCTGAAGAAAGAAGGGATCATTGCCAATGGCTCACTACCAAATTACAGAAAAGAAGAAAGAAGAATGTTATAGTGAGAAATCCATCTCAATACAACAACAAAATTCAACCACAACATCACCAACACATTCACAGTCCTTCTGAAGATTGTAGACACCTTATGCTCATTACTTCTAGTAGTCTAACTCATTTAGGTTTATATTGCACTTCAAAACTTCACACTTCACACTTCTACAATTCACATGACACACTCTTCACACACAACCTCCATCAACACAACACTTATTTATACCTTCTTCAACCTTGAAAAAATTCTCTAAGGTCAGCTATGCACCTCAACTATGCAAATTTAAATTAGGTTGGCACCAAAACAATCACATAGTGAAAAGGAATGAAGTTGGAACACATCACTCCTTAACTCAAACCCAAATCATGCATATAGACCATGCCACTCTTCCACAATCATCGAATAAAATTCATAATTAGTGTAAAGACCCAAGGTTGGTTGAACTTGTGTAAACACAATTAACATTTTTCCTTTGATCCAAAGACAACTTGCAAATAACATAGATCACATGAACACACATTGAAATATTCCACAAACACCCTAAAATCTAATGAATTCCTTTGCAACAACTTTCACTTGAAGAAAAAACTCATCATGTTTACCCAAATAACCTTCCATACGCTATAACTTAGGAAATCAAATTTCAAAGCACCAAATGACAAAAAACTTTGGTTGAAGGTAGATATGATCATTATCAGCACACTTCCTAAACTACAAGAACAAAAACCAAACTGTGGAGAAATTCAAAGCAAAACCATTTCTCCTAGACACCATTGCAATACAATTCACACACTAGTGAACACAACTTTCTCTGCACAATGATCCATACCAAGAAATTATGGATATAGAACCTCTAAAAACCTCTAACCAACATATCTGAACCACACAAGCAGATCTTTTAACACGGAAGAAATGCAAAGAAAAACTAGAACACCAATCTATATACCAGAAAACCTCTTCAAAATACTACTTCCTCTTTTATTCATTTTTTTATCAAAAACACTTGGAAACCAAGTACTAGAGACACATACTCATTAATATTTAGCACTTCTTTATCACCACTAAGCCAACTACAACACTTTAACTCAACTATACATCCATAAACAAAATCTTATCAAAGTAACACTAGAGGTTGACACCAACAATACTTACTAATGAAAACATAATGCAACTAATCAAAGAATCAATAGTTGACACTAATGACAACACAAATAAGCTTTTTGACATCAATGACAACACCAACTACTCCTAATTGGAACACCAAGACTAGAAAACAAGAATGTGATAGGAACTAAATGGGTTTTTAGGAACACACTGAATGAGAATGAAGACGTTATTAGAAATAGGCTAGACCTGTGTTAAAGGGCTACTCACAAGTGGAAGGAATAGATTTTGAAGATACTTTTGGTTAAGTAGCAAGAATGGAATACATTAGGATTTTTTTTGCCTTTGTAACACATAAAGAATTCAAAGTGGATCAAATGGATGTCAAGTCTACATTCTTGAATGGTAAGTTAAAAGAAGAGGTGTACATTGAACAACTGAAAGGATTTTAGTTATAAGAAGATGTTGATATGGTCTACAGGTTGAAGAAATCATTAGTATGGACTAAAACATGATCCTAGAGTTTGGTATGCAAGATTGAATAGTACTTATTACAATAGGGATTCAAAAAGGGTATTGCAAATAGAAATCTTTACTTCAAATTTGAGAGAGACCAAATTTTAATTATGGTTGTGTATGTTGATGACATAATCTTTGGAGGAAATGAGTAAATGTGTAAAAGGTTTATAGAGGAGATGAAAAATGCTTTTGAAATGCCAATATTTAGGGAAATGAATTTCTTCCTTGGGCTAAAAATCAATCAATCTAATAAAAGTATATTCATCTCACAATAAAATTATGTTGAGGAAATGTTAAAGAAGTTTAGAATTGAGGAATCTAAACTAGTATGCACTCACATGGTTAGTAGTTGTAAGTTGAGAAAAAAAGATGAATCTCCTAAGATAGATTAGAGTACATATAGATCAATGATTGGTGGATTGCTACATCTAACTACTACTAGACCTGATATCATGCATGCAGTATGTATTGTGGGAAGATTTCAAGAAGATCCTAGAGAATCACATGTGGTAGAAGTAAAAAGGATATTCAGATATTTGAAAGGAACTTTGGACTTTGGTTTATGGTATCCTAGGGATACTAATTTCTCTTTGAGTGCCTATATAGATGCAAATTGTGTAGGTTGTAAACATAGCAGAAGAATTACAAGTGGAGGTTCTTTCTTTCTTGGAAGCAGATTGGTTTCTATTTGTTGTTTTTTACAAACCAATCAGATCTCGCCAAGTACCTATGAGTTTTCCAGAATCAATTCTTAAATACCTACAAGATAGCTAGCCAAAAAATGAGATGTAGCACTATTGCTCCTTCTCCTACACTTTGGGCTCTACAAAACATGGGAGGGTAGTCCCACAATGTATATCCAATGACTCTTCTAAATAATTAATAGATACATTGCATGATAAAGCAGATGTTTTCTCACCAGAGGCTAGGAAGATGAAATCCTTCAAGAAATTGGCATTTCCTTGAGATAATTACACATCTATAGCTAAGAATACGAAACAAAACCAACCACAAAAAATAATAGATTAATTTAAAGACTATTTATAAGTGGTGTTCTCAAATTGTATGACTGGGACCATAAGGATTTCTTATAAAATTTAAGATCAGTTCCATATCTATGGGCTAGGAGTCGAAGCAAATTAAACTGCAAGGTAAATTTAATCCTAAACATCCATGATCTACGTGAGGCTTCTTTGCAATTCACAAATTAATAATCATACTCTAAGACTACTTATCAGATGTAATCAACCTGCATATGAATCAACGATTTGATTTAAGCATTTTAACTAACCCTTTGAACCAGAGCTAAAATCAAAGCATACATCAAAGCACAATAATGATGAAGATTAATGAAATGATCTTTGATTAGAGTTTTCATTAATAATTAAGATACAAAGTAAAATTGGAGAGACTACAGACTCTGAAAAATTTCATTATCATTTAGATATGCTTAGGAAAAATACATTTAACAAAATTTACTAACTAGACTCAAAGTCTAAGATAAAGACTTCAAACATATTCGCTCTATGTTTACAAATTGCACAATTCAGATCCAAAATTCAACCAGAGACTTGCACTAATGGCCTTGAATTCCCTTTTATGGAAACAAGGGAGAAAAGAAAACTTCGGGCCAATAGTATACATGTCACATCCTAATTGGAATGCTACAAGACATGTTCCCTTTATAGTTATATTTAAGTTTTCCATTGGAGGGAATACACATGAGACAAAGATTGTTTCCATTTGCTGTGAGGAGAAAACCCACCCTCCAAAAGGCACATGTTGAAAAGAATATCCTTTAAGTCATTGTAGCACATCCATTCCATTGAGCACAATGAAAAAATTGCAAAGGAAAAATAAGTGAGCAAGCATCCCCATCAACACTCATATCATCAGCAATTAACACTCATATATAATACTCGCTATCAAGAAACATATATTTGTTACACATTACTCTTTCAAAGGCCAAACCTGTGTTATACTTGACCAATCATATATATTTCCCTTATTGTACTTACAAAACCAATTGATCAATATATATTCTCTTCCATTGTTCATATTCAACATAATATAGCCAATTGAAATCAATGATTTCATCCATCTTCTTCCTATATGCAGAATATTTGTCATTACTGAATTGGATTCCTTATCAAAATCATCCAAAAAGCTAATAATAAAAGATGGTTTCTCTAAAGTGTTGGTCAGAATATTAATATCAACCTTTTCATAAATAAGCTTTGCTTGAGAGGCAATGGTGTTGTCTATCTAGTTCTTCCATAAATGCAAGGATTTCACTTCATCATAAGTGTGTTGAATGTCTAGCAACAATGAAAAATCTGCCTAGTCATAATTAGTTTTCAATTCTCTTATTTTGTTCCAGTGGAGCAATATACCCTTGAAACCCTTGTTCATTAATTTCACTAACAAATCTATAAGTCAAGATAAACTTTAGGTATCTATCTTCTTGTTGATTATCTCCAACTACCATGAGCTTCAACTTCTTAGCTCTAGGAATCCATTTATCATGGAGTGGGGTAGCAAACTCCTTATCCCTATAATATAACCTTATTGCTCACAACATGAAGGAATAATTGGCATGAACAATAGTCAATTTACTCTAAATCTTTCTATTCAAGTGCTTCAAGACAATATGGACAATGCTTGAATTGTTCTCATACATTGTGTCCTATGTCTATTCAAGCAATTCTTATACACTTCAATATGTGTGAGGAGTTGTGCTCTTGTAGGATTATTTGATGGGATGGCACCTGATGTGCTTGTCTTCTCTATTGTGAGTGGTTCCTACCCAAAATTATATCACACTATTGCCAAAGATTTATCTGGTGAGGGAGATTGAGAATGTCCAGTTGGAGAAGTCAGTGGTGCATGACTTGAACTAGTTTTCCCCTGATTTCTTCATACTTCTACCTATTGATTATAAAATGCTGCCTCAATTTCTAACATGGACACCTTTTGCTTACTCTTATCATATTCACCTATAAGATTATTATATTTGTTCCTATAATCATCTCTATCAAGAGTACGGTCTTCCACTATTTCCTTCATAAATTTTGTAACATTCACAGCCATATCAACTATCTCTAATGCTAGGGTGTCAGTGACTCTCTTTATCATCAAATTTTCACTAAAATCTAATGGTTTAGCCACAACTAGCTTCCCGGATCCCAGATATAATGACCAAATTGCTAATGCATCCCATTCTTCACTGAATGTTGATCCTCAAAGTGCCATCTTTGCTTCTTCTTCAGTTTGCAGAAAGGGCTTTTCATATCTCCTTATAGTATCAATCACTATAGTGTCAACAATGTCCCATTCAGGTAACAACAATACACCACTCTTCTTCACAAGATCTCTGCCCTCTTTTACAGTCATATTCTAGAATTCAACCTTCATAGCCTTCCTTACATTTGCCTAAATGATACTTTCAGGGAGTTCCAAATGTAAGCTCCTCTTAATAGAAACCTTCTATGCACATTCTCAAGCTTTAGCTCTCCATACAAAATCTTTGAATGCCCTTGTTTCAAAAAAAAGAGTCATCCTCTATAAATGCTTTGCAGGCCTCAATCATTAAATCATTTGCACTATTTAGACCTCTAAGGTCAGCCTTTCCCAATCTAAGGTTATCCTCCCTTGAGCTTGAAGAAACTTCCCTTATGGGAGAGGGAATTCCCTGTTGTATCTCCTCATAAGTGACAAGGACATCATCATCCTTTGTATCAGGATAATCCACTACTCCTCTTACCTCAGTCTTTTTCCTTTTAAGGGGTGCTTTCTCCAATGGAGCAAGACTTTTTGTACGTGATTCAACACCAATCACAATAGGAGGGACCTATTTTGGAGGTGATGGTACTAATATCTCAGGAGAAACTTCCCCTGTTTCCTTAGAAGTGGCAGGGGGTGGCAATGTTTGCTCCTTATCTGTTGTCTTCTTCTTCCTAGAGTAAATTCTTATTTTCTTGGATGGCTAATAAGTAGGCCTCTCTTCGAGTACCACAATATTATCTTCTTCAGTTTCCACTGCTTTTCCTTTATCTCTGATCACTTGTTCTCTTCTCATGATACCCACTATATCCTCAAAATTATTCAAAACATGCATAATCCCATTGAATGTATTTTGTATATTGGGCATAGGGTCATACTTAGGATCTCTCCTTCAATCCCTCTCCATCATCTTATTGAAAGAAATATATTTAGACTTCCTTTCATCTTGTTTTGGGAAGTCATAAATGTTCCTGATTACATCCTCCAAATAGTAGAAATTGTGCACAAAAGTACCAAGCCTTTTCTCTACCTTCAATACATTAATAAAACTTTCAAGATCATGATTCCTTGGGCACACATGATCCAATTTCTATGGTGCTAGAAAATGAAACAACTCCTCCCATGCTCCCTTTACCATAACAAAGTCAGCAAACACAGTCCATTCTGGGAGAAATGAGCCCTTCTTTGCTATAGTAGGCAGGTGTGTCGCTTGGGAGGCTCTCAATTGCATTATAACTTCAAGAAACCCAATCCTCAATGGCACATCTCTTGAAAAAACAAATGGGTCTATGTTAGTGCCATAACCTTTGAAGATTATTGTATCTAGGTATAAGATTAAGTCTCCCTAATTATGGTCCAAATTCAAATCAGTTCTCTTCTCCATAGGCCTCAAGAACTCATGTATTTCCTTGGGAATCCTTGGTGGGTCATAGACCATATATCTTCTCAATTATGATGTGAAAGCATTATGGAACACCACATAGTTATATTTCTGGTAATCCTTATCAATAATCCGAGTCCAACATTGGACAGGCAAGTCAATACCATCCTCCGTCTTTCTCAATGTCATATCCTTCTTAAAATTCCTTTCCCCTTTAAATAAGAACATATGAATCAACATGTAATACCACCAAAATTTCACCCAATCCTTTCCTCCTTTCAACTCAACTAGGCCTTTATGGATATTCTTTGCCAATATGTGGCATAGTCATAGACAATGTTGAAGGTTGGATGTTATATATGTGATGCCATGTAACTATACTGCCTTTGCAATGTGCCAGGTGGAGAGAAACCAATAATTTGGCACAAGGAGTATATAGTCTTTCTGAAGTAACTTGCAAAATACCTCATTGGGAAAGTTTCTAACTCATCTTTACCAATCCTTATTTGCTTTCTATTTTTCCCAGAACCAGTGCTCACAGGATGTGTAGGTAGTATTATCATCTTGATCAACACTTTGGTGTTCTCATACTCTTTTCTAATGACATTCATATTAAGAGGAACCATATCAATGTTCCATTCATGCAACTAGAAAATTTCTGCAATTTCTTCTTTGGTTATCCTCAACATATCCTTCCCATCAAATTTTTTGATTACCCTTGAAACTGGTTCATACCTTGAAGCAATGTCCTTCACCAAGTTAACATCCATATACACATTGGGAACCACTAGTTTTCCCATGTCTAATCTCCAAGGGTTGCAAATAATAACCCCAATATTTCTATTCCTGAACCAATGGTGAAATAACTACCATCCAATATAAGGTACTTCGACATCTTCGATAAAAAAACTGTCTGTAAAGTACCCCCTCCCTGACTACTAGGCCATGAAACAACATCCTACCATTGACCCTTTTATTTGTGTAGGGTTTTAGTAAATCTATTACATCCTAGGATAGTAGTCTGGATTGAGTTGCAAAAGTGGTGGTTTGTGCTTTGGGTTCCATTGGGAACAGATCAATCTTAGGCTAAGTTAGGGTTTTCAACACAAAAGGTTTCAATAACTAGATTCTCAATTCAAACCTAGGGCTTGACTCAAATACAAAATCTAAAAGGTCCTGAAGAATTACAACCTTTTAAAGACCAAATAAATCTAAATAAAGAAATTAAAACAAAGCATGGAAGCTCATTCAACAAGAAATGCAGTGAAAACCAATCCTAGTATAGAGAATTTGAATAAAGCATAAAAACTGTGTTTATTTTACTTATGGCTTTTTCCCATGAAAAACCCTAATGTTGACCATGCCACACTCTACAAAGATATTTTATTAATATCCTGTTGAGATGGCCTTTTGGATGACTTAGATTGAGTCAATTATGTTTGAATTCTAATCGTTGTCACACGTCAATACACTAACCAATGAAAATTTTCCAATTGGGTACTCATTCATCTGTCTATGGACTCCACCTTTCCTTGTTTGCTAGTGACCAAAGAAAACATGTGGCAGCTTCTCGCAGACCTCACAGCTTTTAACTAGCAAGCAACTTAATACTGTGAGATGGTGGGGAATGGTAGTGATTGACCCTACCATCACATCATAATCGTTGATTAGAGGATTGAGGATGTTGGATGGATAAAGTGGAGACTGGGCCCCACAGTCACGGTTGTACACATGTCAAAATCTCATAGACCACACAACAATTAACAAGTCATCCTTTGAAACTTGCAAGCTAGCAGGGAATGGCCCAGATCAATTCCAATGATTGAAGAATCTCCTAACCTACACACGCAATAAGATTAGTGCAAACAGGGCCATGACTAGGCCAATGACAATTTGACCCTTGGGAAGATAACTTAAATGTAAGTCATTTGAAAAATGTTATGGCCCAACTATAGGGAGCTTTTAAATGATTAACCTTATGTGATGACCAACTAACTTAGGACTTGGGGCCGATACAAAGAATGATTTCAATGGCTCAAATCATAACTTAAATGATCGATAATCAGATGTAGCAGGTCAACACAAAATTAAAAGGATGAATATTTAAGATTGATTACTATGAAGCGAGGTTTTTTTCAGCTAAAACCTTGAACCCTACTCATGGAAACAGAAGCCAAAAACCTCAACAGGAAAAATTATGCTAGAATTTTTTTCAAAATTTTCAGCAGCACTACCAGTTTTTTGGATGTGTAAGAAGCAAGATTTAGTGTCATTGTCTATTGTAGAGGTAAAATATATTGTAGGAGCATCTTTTTTCACATAGGTGTTGTGGATGAAGTAGATACTGAAGGATATTAGAGTATGTTGTGATGAATTTATTTCTATCTTGTGTGACAATACACGTGATATCAACATTTCAAAAAATATGATAACACATTCAAGGAAAAAGCATATCTCTATCTAGTATCACTTTCTAAGAGAGAAATTTATTGAAAATGAAGTGAAGTTAAAGTATGTGCCTACAAAAGACCAAATAATAGAAATTTTCATAAAGGCTCTTCCAAAAGATACATTTTAGTATCTCAGGTAGAAGCTAGGTGTTATTGCCCCTCCTTTCAACTAGATGCATGAGTCAGTACATTTGTCTAGGTGAGCAATTCAAGATTTATTGTTTATCCTAGACTAATGATGGATATCTCTCAAGGGGAGTAGGTAGTGGTTTTTTTGGTTGGTGTAGTCAGGGGGCATATCTTGTGCCCCTAAGGAGGAGAGAGAAGTGGAGAGAGAATATTGGAGAAAGTAAATGGGATAGAAAGTAGTTTGTAGGTGTTTCTTGAAGTGAAGCTTGCAAATGTTTCCCTTTTCCATTGATGTCAAAGGGGGAGAGAAAATCTAAAAAAAAAGGAGAAAGTGATGTCTAAAAAGAACTGGGGGAGAATGAAGCCTGAAGAAGAAAGGGGAAAAAATAATTCTAAAATGTAAGAAATGTCCAAGTAAGGGGGAGTCTTGCTTGATACAGGGTTTCTTTTGTTGTTGATTTTTTATAGAATTAGTGTTGCCATCAATGAGAAAGGGGGATATTGTTAGATATTGTTGCACTATGTTATCATTAGTGTTGTCATTGATGTCAACCTATGTCAACCTCTAGTGTGGTGTTGATTAGAAGATGTTTATGTTGGGGATATTGTTGCAATCTCTAGTGTGGTTGTGATGTGGAGGTATTTGTGGTGTTCAATAGGTGTTACAAATGCAGTTGTTTCACTTGTTTTCCAAGTGCTTTTGAGAAACTTGTATAAAGAGTGTATAAGGTGATAGAGATGTGCTTTTTGTTGTGATCTAAATTTCTTCATGGTTATAGATGTGATTGTAAAATTTGGATATTATGATTAAGGTGTTCATAAGTTCTATGTCTAGAGTTTTTGGTTCTGGATCATGCAATAGTGGAAGATGTCTAATAGTTTGTTTCCTATGAAGAAGGTTGTCTGGGAGAAATGGAATTTATCTGAATTTATCCACATTGAGGTTTCTTGTCTTCTACATTTGGTAACACGCTAATATATCTATATCTACCTTCCCCTAGGGTGCTTGGTGTTCAAGTGTTTCACAAGGTTGGTTAGTGAGTTGTATGTCTATGATAGTGTACTTGGTTGCTCAGGAAGATGGTATTCTTAGTTGTAGGTGGTTGTAGTAGTGTTTTTGAATATTCTGATGGTGTCAAAATATTTTAGGATGTTGTGTGATATTTCTTCATGGTCCACAGGGTTTTTCTAGAATTGAAGAAGTGTAAATGTGATTGTCTTTTAGCGTTAATGTAATTTTTCTTGATCTAGCATGTTAGCACTAATTATGGAGATGGTTTGTTGTGTTTGGAAGAATGGTGTAGCATGTTGGTGCATATTTGGATCCTAGCTAGCCCTTGGTATGGTCTATCTTCACTTCTTTCCATCACAAAAGTGTTTAGTGTTGACCTATTTGGTGATTCCATGATTGAGGTTCATAAGTTTCATTGAGGCCGACCTAGAGAAGGTTTTTTAGGTTACATAGGATATATAAGAAATGTTAATTGTTGGAGACATGTGTGGTGTGTTGTGTGATGCAAAATTATGTGAATGTGATTAGGTTTTGGGACCTAAGTGCAAGCTTAAACTCCTAAGACTACCAAAAGTAGTGAGAAGGTGTCTACATTTTTAGTGTACTTGAAGTTGTTGGAGGTAGTGAGCTAAAGGTTGTAGGTGGTGTAGAGTTGTGGTGGATCTTCTTGTTTCTTTGAGGTAATTAGCCTCCTTGTAATAGTCTTCTTCTATCTCTTCTATTCCAAACAATGAGACCTTAGGGCAATGAGCCCTTATTAGTGATTCATACTTTTCTTCTTGGAAATGAGCCCTTCTAGTAGTGCGCCTATTATATTTGATGTTGTTATTCATATATATGTGAGTTAATCCTCATCTTGGTTTTTCTTTGATTAGGGTTTTCCATGTAAATGTGGTTTTCTATTTTGTATGGTTTTTGATGTGTTGATGTTTCTGCTTGTTTGCATTCATGATAATGCTTAATAAGGGTTTGAAGATTAATGAGGGTTTAAATTTTTTAATGTACAACTAATTCACCCCCCTCTCTTAGATTTCCTATGTGTCCAAAATTTCTTGGTTATATACACTTGAGCCTCTAATACTTCCAATCATATTAGAAAATTAGTAAACCTCAGGTTTGGGTAGATGGGAAGTTTGATAAGGAAATATCAAGAGCATTTGATTCTAGTTGATATGACGACCTTAACCACCCCACATAGACCCTGCAAGGGAAAATAGGAACAAAAAAGATAAAAAAATGATAAGATAAATTAAGGGAAGACTTGCAATATAAATTAACAAAAGGGAGAGAAAGAAAAAGCACAAAAACCTAATGCAAACTATGTATAGGAGAGGAGACAAAACCTCTCTAGGATCCAAAATAATGTTTGAGGTACTAACCATTGATAGGAAGTGGGATAGGCTATCCATTCATAGTAATGATCCTAAATGTACTCTCCCTTAATCAATGTGGAACAATAGTACCTTTCCCTCAATATGCATCCTTAATAAATGTGGGACAATAGTACCTTTCCCTCAATATCTAGTGAGCAGTTGATTTTACTAAACCATGCCTTGTACCAAATTTATCATGAGCTTTTATTAAGATTGAGACAATATCATCTCTTTTCAGACATCCTAAATAGAATCCTTCATAATTCCTTCAATATAATGATTTAATTTTTATCATGTACACTTTTCTCTTCATCCTCAAGGCTCTTCTTTGGGTTGCATTTAGATTGTTGAAGCACTTGTTTTGAAAAACATAGTAGTCTATATCTCTATACCATGTGTTTAATGTAATATCTTCTTGAGGGTATTGTTGGCATATGAGTTGTCTATCAACTCTTTCTAAAGTATTTTAAAGCCCTTGGCCTCTCACTAGTTTTAAGTTATATTTCCATGTTCAATTCTTGAAGAATGGCTATCTATTTGCCTCTTTTTTCCCCTAGTTCATTCTGCATCAACATATATTGGTTGCTACATCAAGGACTATCACAATTACCTTGCTTCTTAAAATATAATGCTGAAATTTCTTTATGTCCTTTACTATGGTGAAGGATTTCTTATCCAAGTTTGGATATCTAATTTCTCTCTTTTTGAATAGGGAGCTCATTAAAGTTATTGGTATCTTGTCACCATCTTCTCCCTTTTGGGTTAGAATTTTAGCACAAGAGTGGTCCAAAGTGAATGTATAGATGTTAAAGGGCTTAGTGTAATATGGAATGGATAGTACAAGAGTGCTATTTTTAGCTTCTTTAATCTCTTTAAAGGAGTTCTTATCTTCTGAATTCCATTCAATTTTGGCATCCTTCTTTAACACATCATTCAAGGGGAAAATGATCTCCATAAAAATATTGATGAATTTCCTTATAAAATTGATTTTCTTGAAGGACTTCAACTCCTTTCTACTATTAGGTAGGCATAGCTTCAATATAGACTCAATTATTTTTGGGTTAATTGAAATATCATTTTTTAGATATTATGTTCCCCAAAAGTTTCCCTTCATTTACTTCAAAAATGCATTTCTTAATATTAAGGGAAATACCTAACTCCTTGCACCTTTGGAGGATTTTGTATAGGTCTTTTACATGGTCTACCCTTCCCTTTGAAAATACCATAATGTCATCCATGTATATAGTGATGCATTTTCTAATTAGTCCTTTGAATTCTATATCCATGGTTCTTTGGAAATTTTCCCCTATATTGATAAGTCCAAAAGGCATCTATCTATATGTGAATGTTCCCCACTTTGTGGTGAAAGTAGTTTTCAATATACCTTCTTCTTTGACCATAACCAGATTATATCTTGAGTATCCATCCAAAAATGAGATCATTTGTGATCCATTAACTATTTGGACGACTTAATCTAGTGAAGGTAGTGGGTAGTTATCCTTTTTCAAAAGTCAGGTTGAGATTCCTAAAATCTACACAAAGTCTAATTTCTCCATTTTTCTTCCTTACTATCACCAAAATAGTTACCTAGGTTGAATATCACATTAGATATATGATCCTAATACTTAATATATTTTTTACTTCTTTATGTATTAAAGGCTCTAGTTATGCATTAAATGTACATTGCCTCTATCTAAAAGGTTTATCCCCTAGGTTCAAAGGAATAGTATGAGTAATCACCAAATTATCACACATCTTTGGTTTTTTGCATCTCCAAGTGATGACCTCCCTATAATATTTCAAGGCTATTACTATCCCATTATTTTCCTCTATGGTACAAACTATTCTAATAAGGATCTCCCTCTTATCATGATTATCTCCCAAGTTGTAAAAATAATATTACTTTCCTTCTTCTAAATTGGGAGAAGTATTCTTAGCCTTTGTTACATCATCTTGATCAAATATTCCTTCTAATGACACCATACCCTTGGGGATGGTGTTGGTCTTTATATTTATGATGCCCTAATCCACCATTTCAAAAGGGTATTTGTTGCACTTGTCTAAGAAATTAGTAGCAAAATTTGAGTGTTTGTGATGGACTTGAGGATGTGTTGATCATCCTTGAATACTTGAAATTTCATGATGTTATCTAGAATTGATGGTGATGACATCATATCCATAGAAAATATCTTTAGTCGATATCTCGACATACGTTATAAGGATTTAGTTGAAGGAACAAGGTCATATACAATATGATTCTTTCTCTTAGGGATTGATCGTATGTTGAAAGCATCAAAATCTTCAATCAAGTCCCACACCCTATTCCTATAGACTACCGACCTTTTTATCATTGCATGCATATTGGATCCTAATTTATATTATTATCAGTTAGTGGTCCCATTCTAAAAATAGGTACTTCATTCTCTTTTGGTGTGCCAATAGCAACCTTCTAATTAATGCCTCATATTTAGTCATATTATTTATGTATTTGAAATATAACCTAAAGGATCCTATGAAGGATTTTCCTTGAGAATTAACCAATTTGATCCCAAAACCATTTCCATATTTGCATTTGGGTCCATAAAATATGAGCTTCTACATTACTTTTTTTTCCATGTTTTGGAAATTTAGTTTTATAGTAGGGATGTTTCATTAAATAAATGTGTTGGGACCTTTTTTTGTATCTGGTTCAAGTTAATTTGGTCCTTCATCCCTAGGTAGAAGATTCTCTTTCACTTGTTATGTTTAGTGAGTAGTCTTAAATTATTTTTCAATTGATTTAGGCCCAACTTTAAATGTTCCTCGATCATGATTTTCATCAATCCTTTCAAGACCAGTGTTACCTTTCGAGGTAAAATTCCCTATTTGTAAATTTCCCTTTTCTTCTTGAGAATGGACTAGAGTTTAAAGCTATCCATTGCATTTTGGTAGGAAGGATAGGGGAATTCATATTGACTTTGATTATGGATTATGCACCATCTTGCGAGGAGGATTAATGAAGCATCAACATACTCTCCAATATTAGTCATATTGTCACACATCCTATGAAGAAATTCTTGAAATTTTTAATCAAAAGATTCAAACTCTTGCAATCCCTTAATAGGGTTATCTTCTCTTATGCATTCCTAAGAAACCAAATATATCATCATAGTATCATTCCTCCTATGTACTCCTAAATCCATTTCTATTAAGTCTAATTATTTTGGTTCATTGTACTTGGTGATCATATGATTAATCTTAGGATTTGCATTGATTTTGATTTGGTTATTTAGGCCTCTCCATGGCAGCCACAACTGAGTAAAGTGTTTGAAAAAATAGACCATTAAACACTTAGTCCATTCCCTACTAAGAAAAATACCATACATCTCTTGGATGTCTACAACATGTTCTAAACACGGGGTCTGAAGCTAGTTACATGTGTATATTTTTATTTCATCAATGACTTTGACCTCAATTTTTTCAAGTTGCAGAACTACTTTATTGATTGGTTTTTGGAGTCATTCCTAGATTTTGACATATTGAAAATGGCATAACATTGCATGAAGCCCCTGAGTCCACCAAACAATTGTGTAAGTTTTTTCCAAATATTCTGACACTTACTAGACATGATGGAACTCTAGTCTTACCCTTGAATATAGTTTCCATTGCATTAGAGGAATTCAAAGATTGACCTTTTTCCTCTTGATGAGTAATGAAGTGCCCTACTTGCGACGTGCCCTATTCTGACACTTACTAGACATGATGGAACTCTAGTCTTACACCGGATATTGGGAAACTAGGATTCTAGAGTTTAAGCATGCAACAAAGAAGTGTATCCATTCTGGGGCTTGCTCATTCCTAAAATGTTCAAATTGAGGATGAACCTAAATGTAGGAATGGAAATTTCACCTAATCATTTTGAATATATGGTAAGTTCCTACATTATTTTTGAGCAGATTTTTTTGGTTCCAAGAAGGAACCTTGATAATAAAAGATAAAGCCTAAAGTGCTTCAACATGCGATTAGGGTTGACCTTCACTGACTTTGGTTGTAATTCTCTTACCATTCACAATATTCCACATACCTTGATGTAATTCATCCCTTGGATTTCCTCTCATGTATTTTTCTTATCCTATCTATGCCTTACTTCTATAAAGTGCCAGCGGATACTTCTTTTTTAAGTTAAGTTCAAAATTTGTGGATGTCGGAAGAGCCAAAACATCTCTAAGTTTTGTTATTTTTTCCTATTTTCTGAATCATTCTGGTCTACAAACTTGTATGAACATAGATATTAATCAATATTAGATCCAATTTGATAGCTACCTATCTCATGAATCTTTTTAGTTGGTTTTGTTAGTTCAACCAAACAAGACTGTGTTGCGTCATTTAAGGGTGCATACAGAACCTACTCGGTGTCCAAACTAAAACTCCTCTCTTTAAAAGATCACACCATTTTATATGTAGATGTGAAGAAATCTAGTGAAGTATAAAATGGTTTGCTTTGATTTGATTAATTCTTTGGGGCATGCATGGAGAATAAATAGGAGAAATTTTAATTTTTAGTATTTTTTTATGCTTTATTTTAGAATAGATGTTTAAATTCTAGAAAATGTTTCAAAAAATAGATGAATGAATGGAAATTTATTGAAAATCTTTTATTTTCCATGATATTATTGAATGCTTAAAGCTAAATCTACTTAAGTGATAGCAAAATTGTTGACGTTCATGAAATATTATTTCAAATCTTTTGATTTCATGATATTGTTTTATGATCTAACTAAAAATTTAGTGTCTAACACATATGATTTAAAAAAAGCATATTCCCTTTGATATTAATAGCAATATCACATCACACCCTGAAGTGAACCTAGTATTGTCAAGACCTGACTACCTGTGACTTGGGATTGAACTAGTCCAACCTTTATCCTATCATACAAATCTCCTAAGTTGCCTTTGGTTAAGTTTTTCAAGAAGGATAGTATCTTCACGGTTTATTTGTGAAGAATTTATTTACCCTATTGTTGTGAGTAGCATCATCATCAACATGAATTGGCACTAGAAAGAGGGCGATATATTGAAATTTGTATTAGTCTCGAGTTTAAGGAGAAAGCTTGTAAAGTGAAAATTTAGTGCAAGATGGTATTTCAATATGGAAGTTGAGAAACTTTGGAAAAAATTTAGCCAAAGATTACATCCTTTGAGTTTTCCCACTTCTGGTAGAGTTGCTGAGTGTGGAATTCATGATACAACTGATCATGTTGAACTTGATTGTGAAATTTTATTAACTAGGGTAAGTTTAGATACATGCAAAGTGATTTCATTAATAGAAGAAGTTCTAACTGCTACAAGAAAGGAATTGTTAATGAGAAATGCATTCAACCCTAGTGGAATTAGAAATATTAAAAAAATGGTTGGTACATCAAAACGGTTTGACAACTGTAATTATTATAAAGAAAATCCTAACATTTTGTAGGAAAATAGGAAAGAATGTTGAGATTTAGAGACATTGCATTATAAACAAGGAAATGGTATTGATGAGTCATCATTCTCCTTATATGTGGAAAATGAAAATGAAGAGGAGTGGGAAAATCGAGTGGGAGATGCATGTATTTTGCTCCAAGTTGAAAATTCACAAGTTAAAAAAGGAAATTTTCCTAATTCTATGCAAGATACAGAGTATCAAATTTTTACTTTTTCTCTCTCTGATAACAATATAAATTGTGGTATATCTTGGTTGAACAAAGTGCAAAGTGAAGACAAGACCAAAGACACAAAGATTTTTGGAGGAGAAGAAAGCTAAGAAATGGACACAGTCATTCATGGAAACGAACAAAGTAAAGAGACAAACCATGAACTAGGGCTGAAAGAAGGTAGAGGATGGTCACATCAGATGAAGTTTGTGCAATCAACCTTTAATGAGGCCATTTCCATACATATGAGCCAAGTTATTGGTAAGTACGCTTTTAAATTTATGATTATTAAAAAAAAAAATTAGAAGAATTCATTGTTACAATAGAACTTTTGAAATTTGTTTGAATGAATTTGAAGGATAAACCTGTTGTAATTCATACCAAAGCAACAATGGAAATAGTCATTGAAATCAAAATTAGTTGTTTTTTTAGGGTTAATCGTTTATTAAATTAGAAGTTTGGTTAGTTAAGGTTAGTTTTATTTTCTTAGGGTTTGTTTTGTTTTGCTTTTTTTTTCTTAGTTGTCACTTTTCTATTTTTATTTTTCTTTTATTTTCCATTTGGCCTTTGCATTAACAAGTTTTAATTAACTTATATTACACATGAGATTTAATTCATTGGTAAAATAGCACTATGAAATGTAAAATGATAAAACCATGCACAGTAAATGTTAGAAACCACGATCACCTGCATGCAATCACCTATCACATGCAAAAGACATGAAGAACCAAAGAAGTTGTTCTATAAACCTCAAAGTAAAAATGCATTATTGAGAATCAATTATTACAAAGAGATCAATCCTTATGAAGGAGATCAAGAAACCCTAAAAGGGAAAACCTAAATGAAACCCTAGTGTGCACACTTAATAATTAATCAATTATTAATGTGCCTAAGTTTAGCTTAAGTAAATAAAGGAATAAGTGACTTAATTAATTAACCAATATGATATAATTAATTAATTGGAATAACTTATTACTCTAACACCCCCCCTTAAGAAGAACTTAGGAAGAAGCTAAAATACTAGAATAAGATGCATGAAAGCAAAGATGGGTCCCAACAAAAAAGGCCTGATCAGGTACCCATTTACAAATGAAAGAATGAGGTAGAGAAGGAAAAACCCAGTGGGACAAAACCCCCCTACAATGAGATGACTGCTGCAAGAAGCACTGGAAGATCACTGTAGAGTAACACTGGAACCTGATACTGGCAAGCAAGGAAAGATTCTTTTGTTTACTACTAAAACCAGATGAGAGTCACTAATTGACTCAAGGAATCATGATAAAGTAGCAGTAGACCCGATGCCACGAAACACTCGAAAACTCCAAACGGGAACAACCCTAGAATCTATGAAGCAGCAAGCAATTATTGAATGATGTATTACTGAAAATGAAGTACAAAGATGCAAGGTGCACTCTCCCAACTGCCAAAAACTCCAAGTAATCTCCAAAACACCCATCGGGCCAAATCTGGATTAAGCGATCAATCTGGGATAGATATAGAAAAAGTGCATGGACAACAACATAGAGCTTCTCAATACCTTTCCAACGCGGCAAAGATAGCGAAAATCGAACATCGTGGAAAAAAGTTATGAGCTCGGAAGCATAAAATAAACATCTGACTTCAAACAACAATAAATACAGTAAAATAGAAAAAGAAAAGTTTGCATGAAATGTGCAAATTGATATATTTGAAGTACCAATTAATTACAAGAGATAATTTTCTTTATAAAAGCAAAGATGCCTAAACCTAATCTTATCTTGAGCAACAAGATAGCTTGATAAGATAAGGATAAAATATATAACTGAGGAATTAAATAAAGCCTAAGTAAGCTTATGCTAAGTGTAATTAATAATTAATTACACCAACAGTAAATGCACACTTTAAGATGTACTACAAAGCTATATATGTGTGTGTATATCATGTATATACATGGAGTATCAAAATTCTTGCTTCAAAAGATCAAAAAAAGAAAAAGAGTGAGTCGAGTTGTAGATAGGAGTAGCCATCCAGTCGATATCGGATGCCTCATCTATCAGGGCCAAATACCCTATATAGGTGAGTTCCTAGTGAACTTCAAAGTCATGAATATGGAGGTCAGCGAGGAAAGGCCAGAGTGGAACCACTTTCTCGTGTTCCAAGAATCGAGGAATATCATCCATGGAAGGGATTCCAATGGTCAGGTGTGCAACAAACATTTGAGTATCCAGATTCTCCAAATATTTATGCCTTACTATTAGATTGGTAGTTGAGAAAACATCTTCAACAAGAAGCCCAATATCTAGAAGTGACACTACAATGTGAGAAGCCACATCAAAATAGAACTGAAAGTAGCAGCTAGATTCTACATACTTTTCCCCAAAGACTAAGCACAAATTTGGTACAGTGAAACTGGAAGTCCAAATGAAGAAAACCTTTTCAAGCCTTTACAGTATGATTCTTCCTAAGAAAACATTCTGGCGGTGAGAGTAGGCCAAGAAAATTGGAGTATCCATAACCTAGAAGCAAGCAAGAATGAGTAGAGCAAGAAATGTAGAATAACAAGAAAGCTAAGTAAAAGTGTGAAGAATTTGAGAAGTGCAGAGTTTATAGAAATTCATGAGGAAGTTACGGTACATGGTTTCCTTGAGTGAAGTGTTGGAAGTCATAAGAAAGGTGGCAACCGGATTATTTTCTTCAGAGCGGAATGTTAAATCAAATTAATTCTTTACACATAGTTGGTGATAAATTGATTCAAATTTCATCAATACGAATATTTTGAATCAAGAAAGTTGAAGATTTTGAAGTTAATAGTGGTCATTTCATGTTTTTTTTAATTTTTATTAATTATGGAGGTACATGTGTGTGTCAAGTAGAAAGGAAAATTAAGCTGGTAAGGTAGCACATGTCATCACCTGGGTAATTTGGAAGAAGTAATACATGCGAGTTGAGGCATGCGAATTTAATGCAGAATAATGTGATCATGTTTCAATGTCATCATGACATTTTTGATCCATTAATGTGGTGCAACGTTGTCAAATTGTAAGTGCTAGTTGAGTATTTAGCAATTTCCATAAAATTTAATCAGAAGGGTGGTGACTAATGGTTCTAAATTTAGATTTAAATTTGGTGATTAAATTGTTTGTTGCTAAATTTTAATTTATGTATATTTTCTAACACATAGCAAGTTGTTGTTAGCAAGGATTTGGCATAAATGTTGGAAAAAAAGGATAGACAACTAAGAGGGGGGGTGAATCAGTTGTCATAGAATATTTAAAATTTTCAAACTTAACTTAATCTCAGGTCTGATGAATGAACAATAAACCACAAACAATCAGCACATCAGAAACACAGAGAACACCAATATTTTTTATGTAGAAACCCTATTAGGGGAAAAACCACAGTGGATGTCAGTCCACAATATTATACCTTGTTAAAAGTATAATTAAGAATAATGGGAATGCACATGCATTTAGGCACACTACCTAGAGCTCACTGCTCAAATACAAGAGAGCTCACTGCCCAAAGAAGGCACACTATCTTACAACAATTTGGATTAGATCTGTAGGGTATGAACTAAGAAAATAGCTTCTACAAAACCCTGATTATAGTTTCGATTAAGCACAAAAACACTCCTTCACACTTTGCTCAAACTTCTTCACACTTTGCTCTGCAATCGAATGATTTGATCACTATTCACACACCTGCTCTTTCTCTGGCACTTCTTCCTTACATAATTTCTCACAAAAAATCACTCTTATATATCTACAACATGGAATTACATCAACAACTTTGTTGGCCAAACTAAAATAAAATATATACATAATGTTGGCCCAAATTTACAAGTAAATTTTCAATTTGAATCATACACCGATGGCCACATCATAATGAAGACCTAAAACAATATCCTCAAGTGAGCCAAACATTCAAATTTTAACCTCCAAGGATCCACAACACATTACAACCACCATGTCGGCCAAGAACATAAAAACCCAAACACAAAAGAGAAAAATCACTGACCACGAGCACACGGATCAACACGGACGTGCAAAAAAGATAGATCATGATCTAGAAACATCCACAAGCATCATGAATCATTAGAGAAGCATCCACAACAACTGAAATTACTAGAATTACATTAAATTCAATCAGGAACACTAACTGAATTCACATAAAAACTATCAGAACACAACTATTCATAACACGATTAAATCTTCATGCAGACCTCTGAAAATTTTGGTGGATAAACTAGATATACTCCCCAATAAACCCTTTATTCCACAATGACTGATCATCAACGTACTAATCAAGACACCTTCATGACCTTCACTGTTCCATTATCAACCTACAACTCTTTCTTTAACAATTTTCTCAATATCCTAGACATATGCAACCTACAATACATCAATGCTAATAGTGTTGACATCAGTGAAAACCACATATCAATAACACAACCACAACATCCAAAAATATCCCCCTTTGGCATTGATGGCAACACATGATGTGAAAAACACCATCAATGCAACTAACTTTTGACACTTACTCCCCCTTAGACTTTGACTCATTTTCTCCTCAACTTCTTCCACATGATCTTTTCCCCACAAGGCTCTTCTCCCTAGATAATTCACAATTTTTCACAGGAATCTTCTCCTCATGCTATTTTTCACATTGCTCTTCTCCCCCTTTGACATCAATGGCAAAGATAAGCATTATCTTTCCACATACAAGCTCTGAACCACATATCTACACATATGACTACTCCCCCTAAGTAGCAGCCATGAAAACATCAATCTGGATCAAAATATAGCTATGAATCACATAGATTGATGCAAGTAGATGCATCTCTAGTTCTTATCAAGATGGGTAATCACCCCTAGCATCCCTTTCAGATACTCAAAAGTATCCTTTGGCAACGGCTTGGTAAAAATCTCTGCAATTTGTTCTTTGGTAGGCACATACTCCAATCTGACTTCTTTCTCACTCACTTTCTCCCCCAGGAAGTGAAACTTGATTGATATATGCTTGGTCTTAGAGTGTAGCACCAGATTCTTTGATATGTTTATTGCACTTGAGTTGTCACAGTATATTGCAATAGGCTCATCATATACTACTCTAATATCTTTCAACATCTATTTCATCCATAGTACTTGAGTATAATTATTTGTAGCAACAATATACTCTGCCTTAGCAATAGTTAGGTATATGGAATTCTACATTTTACTCAACCAAGACACCAACTTCTTCCCTAGGAAGAAGGCACCACCACTAGTGCTTTTCCTGTCATCTACATCTCCTGCCCAATCCACATCAGTATAGGCACTCAAGGTAAGATCATCATCTTTAGGATACCAAAGCCCAAAATCAAGTATTCCTTTCAAGTATCTAAAAATTCTCTTTATAACAGTCACATGAGATTCTTTTAGATCAACTTGATATCTAGCAACCATACACACAACATTCATGATGTTTGGTCTGGTATGAGTTAAGTAGAGAAATTTTCCAATCATTGACCTGTATCTTGTTTGATTTTCCTTAGGATAATCATCATTTTGTGTTAACTTGCATCCGGTTACCATGGGTATACCAACAGGCTTTGAGTCTTTCATCCCAAACTTCTTCAGCAACTCTCTTACATATTTGGACTGAGATATGAAAATCCCATTGCCTTGCAATCCTAGAAATAACTTGATCTATCCAATCATACTCATTTCAAATTCACTTTTCATTTCATTAGCAAAGTTCATACATAGATCATCATCACCTCCAAAAATAATTTCATCAACAAAGACTTCAATAATAAATTCTTTGTCATGATCCAACTTAAAATACAAGTTGTTAGTAGTACCTTTATTGAATCCAAGATTTAGTAAGTATTTATCCAGTCTAGTATACCAGGCTTTGGGGGCTTTCTTGAGTCCATACAAAGCTTTCTTCAATCAAAAAACCATGTCTTCCTTATCAGTCAGTTGAAATCCATCCAGCTATTCAACATATATCTCTTCTTCTAACTCACCATTTAGAAAGGCTGACTTCACATCCATTTGATAGAATTTGTAGTTCTTATATGTGGCATAAGAAAGAAATAATCTTACAGCTTCAATTCTGGCAATAGGGGAAAAGGTTTCTTCAAAATCAATACCTTCCATTTGTGAATACCCTTTACATACCAGTCTTTCTTTATTCCAAACCACTTCACCTTGCTCATTCAACTTATTCTGAAAGACCCATTTAGTAACAATCACATTTTTATCTTTAGGTTTCGGAACAAGAATCCATGTATCATTCTTTTCAATCTGCATCAGTTCATCCTTCATAGCTTCCATCCAATGTTCATCATTACAAGCTTCATTGACATTGTTAGGCTCAATCTTGGAAATCAGATAATACTCTTCTACAATCCTTCTTCTAGTCTGCACACCTTTATTCTTATCTCCTATAATTTTATCTTCAGAATAATTTAGCTTTACATACCTTAGAATTTTAAAATTCTCTCGCAATTCAATTCTTCTATTCTTTCTTCTTCACTTCCACTTGTCTCTCCTTCCTTACTTTCTTAATTTACCGAAACAATTTGAACTTGATTGTGTGTCTAAGCATTCTTCCTTTTGTCTGCACTATCTTGCTGGTCATCTGAATCATATCCACAGTATCTAGATGATCTAGCAGATTCCTCATCAACTCTAACATTTTCACTTTCAACCATTTTTCTCAATCTTCTATTATAGCACCAGTAAGCCTTGATTTTAGTAGAGTAACCTAGAAATATTCCTTCATCACTCCTTGCATCAAACTTACCTATGTCCTCATCTCTCTTAATACAAAACTTGCTTCCAAAGATTTTGAAATATTTAACAGTAGGCTTATAACCAAACCACAACTCAAAAGGAGTCTTAACGTAAATAACATTGACATTTACCTAGTTTAGAGTGTACAAAGCAATTCTTATAGCTTCTCTCCAATAGATGTGAGGTACATTTCCTTCCAACATCATTGTTCTAGCAGCATCCAGAATTGTTCTGTTCTTTCTCTCTACAACTCCATTCTGTTGAGGGGTTCGGGGAGCAGATAATTTTCTTTTGATTCCATGCTCTTCACAAAAATAATTGAACTCTCAGGAGGTGAACTCACCACCTCTATCTGACCTTAGGCATTTGATCTTCAGACTTGTGTCATTCTCTACCATAGCTTTGAAAATCTTGAACTTCTCTAATGCTTCACATTTTTCTATTAAGAAAGCAACCCATATCATCCTATAGTAATCATCAATAAGTAGCATAAAGTACCTTTCTCCTTGTAGACTTCTGATTATGGAGGGACCACACAGATCAGTATGCTCTAGCTCCAGTACTCCATTAGAATGATGTTGTTTTCTTTGAAAAGAAACTTTAGTTTGTTTTCCCATTTGACATTCCTTTCATATTGTGTTAGTAGGCTTCACTAGCTTAGGTAGATCTCTTACTGCTTGAGTGGAGCTTACCTTGACAATGTTATCTAAATTCACATGACACAGCCTCCTATGCCATAACCAGCTTTCATCTACTTGAGAAATTAAACAACTTTCATTAGTAGCATTTAGGTGAAAAATATTACCTCTTGTCTTTGTACCTAAAGAAATTGCATTTCTAGAGCTTCCAAGTATCCTACATCTTCCATCATTGAACTAAAGATTGTAACCCTTATCCACCATCTCTCCAACACTCAACAGGCTATGCTTCAAGCCTTTAACATAAAGGATATCATCAGTGTTATGTTTACCACCAAGACAAATAGATCCTCTACCACGAATCATTGTTATCCCTGAATCTTACAACCCCACCATCATATTCCTCTAGACTTAAAAAATTTCTTTTGTCACTAGTCATATTATGTGAGCATCTATTGTCAATAAACCATTCATCCTTTTCTTCAATTTGAGCTGCAAGAGCTTTCTCAACTTTAGCAGAGTCAATAGCCACTAAACCATTTTCCTTAAGAGTAATGAAAACCCATTCATCTTCATTTCCATTTTCTTTATCAAATTCTTCATTAGTCACACCTTCAGCAAAATAGTGTTTCTTTTGTAATCTAGGTTTGTTAGGCTTAGACCTAGGAACTCTTTCAGGACACCTTGAAGAAAAATGACCTATTTTACTACAAGAGAAACATTTAATAGGAAACTTTCCTTTATACTTACCTTTTCCTCTGCCTTCTTTCTTCACAATTAGTGCTTCCAGCTCTTCTACCTCTCTTTCTTCTCTTCAAGTTATTTCATCTCTTCCTCATACTTGAATGTATTTCTAGAAATTTCTCTTGAATCATTGTTTCTTCCGAATACAAATGCCTTAAATGCAGATTCAGTCTTGGGGGAAGCATCAGCAAATTCACTCAACTCAAAGGCAACAAGTATACCAATTAGCATATCTCTTGTCACATTTGTTACTATTTTGAGCTCTTCAATAGCACAAGCCTTTGATTTGTAAGAGGGAGGCAATGATATGAGCACTTTAGCCATAATTTCTTGTTCATCCAGGGTACCACCAGCACATATAATACCCATCATAATTTCAATTACTCTTTGCATAAAAGAAGAAATATTTTCATCTTCACCCATCTTCAAAGTTTCATAATTTCCTTTCAAACTTTGTAGCTTAGCAACCTTCACAAGTGCATCACCTTCATACAAAGTCTCCAACTTCTTCCAGATCTCATGAGCTATCTTCAGATCCATCACATTTGTCATTTCCAAATCTGTCGGAGCACTCAACAAAGCTTCAATAGCCCTGATGTTAATCTCAACCTCTTTAATCTCATTAGGAGGGGAAGGACCTTCAGAGGAATAACATATATGTTCTTTGTAATCTTCCAGAAGGGTTAACCAATACACCTCAAATGACACTCCATTCTAGATTTCAACATAGAGTATTTTTTTCCATCGAATCTAGGACTGTCCTTCTTGTATGATGCCATCTCAGATCACCTCAAGCTTTTAAAATTCTTCAGAGGAACCTTCTCTGATACCAATTGTTGGAAAAACAAGGATAGACAACTAAGAGGGGGGGTGAATCAGCTGTCATAGAATATTTAAACTTTTCAAACTTAACTTAACTTAATCTTAGATCTGGTCAATGAACAATAAACCATAAACAATTAGCACATCAGAAACATAGAGAACACAAAGATTTTTTATATGGAAACCCTGTTAGGGGAAAAATCACAGTGGATGTCAGTCCACAATATTATACCCTATTAAAAGTATAATGAAGAATAATGGGAATGCACATGCATTCAGACACACTTCCTAGAGCTCACTACTCAAATACAAGAGGGCTCACTACCTAAAGAAGACACACTATCTTACAGAAATTTGGATTAGATCCATAGGGTATGAACTGAGAACATAGCTTCTACAAAAGCCTGATTATAGTTCTGGTTAAGCACATAAACACTCCTTCACACTTCACTCAAACTTCTTCACACTCTACTCTATAATCGAATGATTTGATCACCATTTGCACACTTGATCTTTCTCTGGCACTTCTTCCTTACATAATTTTGCACAAACAATATCTCTTATATATCCGCAACATGGAATTGCATCAACAACTTCGTCAGCCAAAATAAAATAAAATATATACATAATGTCGGCCCAAATTTACAAGTAAATTTTTAATGTGAATCAAACTTTGATGACCACAACATAATGAATACCTAAAACAATATCCCCGAGTGGGCCAAACATTCAAATTTTAACCTCCAAGGATCCAGAACATGTTACAACCACCATGTCAGCCAAGAACATAAAAACCAAAACACACAAGAGAAAAATCACCGACCATGAGCACATGGATCAACGCGGACGTGAAACAAAAATAGAGCATGATCTAGAAACATCCACAAGCACCATGAATCATCAGAGAAGCATCCACAACAACTAAAATTAATAGAATCACATCAACATCAATCAGGAACATTAATTGAAGCCACAAAAAAATATCAGAACATAACTGTTCATAAGATGATTAAATATTCACATGGACCTCTAAAACTTTCAGTGGATAAACTAGATATAATCAAAAATAAAACCTTTAGTCCACAACTCATCATCAACATACTGAGCAAGACACCTTCATGACCTTCACTATTCCACTGCCAACCTACAACTCTTTCTTTAACAATTTTCTCAATATCCTCAACATATACAGCCTACAATACATCAATGCTAATAGTGTTGACATCAATGACAACCACATATTAAAAACACAACCAAAACACCCAATAATAAAGTGATTAAATTTTGCCGGTAATACGCACCAACAAGAAATTATTAAATGAGTTTTTGGGAAGTAGTGAATTTATGAAGGGATTTGCATAGAATGAAAAATAAAAAGGTAACCTTCACTACCACTATAATTCCAAACCTAATAGCAAGCTTCATTGCTTGCAAGTTGAAAAATGAGCTATCATTGCAATATCTAAAAAAAAATCAACTCTTTAGGCTATCCAAATATCTCTAACAGGGCTATGGACACTTGGTTGGAAGTAGAGCTATGTTTGAGGGGAATTATAGAGATAACCTTGTCGAGGCTATGGACGTTTGACTGGCAGCAAGACTTTATCCTTGGTTGGCTTTGGAGGATTACCAAATTATGTAGTTCAATGTCAATGAACTGATTCTTTTCACTAAATTCTGAAAACTAGAATTAATCAGAGCACACACGGATGTTTCTAGGAGGAGGTTTACTTTTCTATGCTAGAATATAGGTAAAGGTAAAATTTATTGATTTAAAATATGCATAAATTATAATTTACAACCTGTGATTTAATCTCAAGTTCTTGTTTAAATTTGGTTTTATTGGTTGCAAGTTGTTGTGTGGTCTCACAACACACCCCAAGACTGTAAGAATTGGGGACCCAAGTGAAAAAAAACTAACTCTTATGGTAGGAGCTAGCTAGTCGTAAAGATCACTAGAAGTGAAGAGAAAAGATAAATCTTTAATAAAAGAGTACATCATAGTGTAGTGTTTCAGGTACTGAATACCAGGAACCGAGAATGTTGAAAATGAAAAAGGTAATGCAAATATGAGTAGAATTTTTTCTGGTCTGATAGTTGAGGTTTGATAAGATGAAAGTTCCAATAAAACTGAAGTCTGAGGAAAATTCATGGGTAAAGTTGAATACCAGGTATTAGGTATCGAGTAGCGATGTAATGTGAAGTTTTAGAATTTTAAGTTTATCCATTGAGTCTAATAGTCCAATAACCTGGTATATAAAAGATAATCATGCAAGGATTTGTAATATGCTAGAAAGTATGTTATTTATGAGAAATTTATGATAACAATTGAATGATGGTTTTATTTACATGATATTTTATTTTATAAATGTTCCTTTTTTAAAAAGGGATTTAATGAGTGGAATTTTTTATTGTTGGAGATACAGAGTTCTGGTATGGATGGTCAAGAAAATCAAATTTGTAGGCAGATCTGATGGTGTTTCCAGGTTCAACAATACACTTTAAAATCTCATGCTAGAATAGAGTTTGTTGTGAAGATACACCAGATATCAGGAAACTAGGTCTCTAGAGTTTAACCATGTGACAAAGAAGTGTATCCATTCCAGGCATTGCTCATTCATGGAATGTTCAAACCAAGGATGAACCTGAATGTAGGAATGGAAATTCCACCTGATCATTCCAAATATATGGGAAGTTCCTACATTTTGTTGCTTCAATGTGTGATTGGGGTTGACCTTCATTGACTTCAGTTTCAATTCTCTTACTAGTCATTATATTCCATGTTCCTTGATGTGATTCATCCCTTGGATTTCCTCTCGTGTATTTTCCATATCCTATATGTGTCTTACTTCTATAAAATTCCAGAGGATACTTATTTTTTAACTTAAGTTTAGAATTTGTGGATGTTGAAATATGAATCATTCTAGTCTAAACATGTATGCACATAGATATTAATCAATATCAGAGCCAATTTGATAGCTACCTATCTCATGAATCTTTGTAGTTGGTTTTGTTAGTTTAGCCGAACAAGACTATGTTGTGTTGTTTAAGTGTGCATACAAAACCTACTTGGTGTCCAAACTAAAACCCCTCTCTTTAAAAGCTCGCACCATTTTATATGTAGTTGTGAAGTAATCTAGTGAAGTATAAAGTGGTTTTCTTTGATTTAGTTAATTCTTTGGGGCATGTGTGGAGAATAACCAAGAGAAATTTTAATTTTTAGTATTTTTTATACTTTATTTTAGAATAGATGTTTAAATTTTGGAAAATGTTTCAAACAATAGATGAATGAATGGAAACTTATTGAAAATATTTCATTTTCTATGAAATTGTTGAATGCTTAAAGCTAAATCTACTTAAGTGATAGAAAAATTGTTGATGTCATGAAATATTATTAAAAATATTTTAACTTCATCATATTGTTTTATGATCTAACTGAAAATTCAATGTCTAATATATATGATTTCAAACAAACATATTCCCTTTGAGATTAACAACAATATCACATCATACCCTGAAGTGAACCTAGTACTATCAAGACCTAACTACCAGAGACTTGGGATTGAACTAAGCCAACTTTTATCGTATCATATAGATCTCCTAAGTTGCCTTTGGTTAAGTTTTTCAAGAAGGATAGGCTCTTCACGGTTTGTTTGTGAATAATTTATTTGCCCTATTGTTGCAAGTAACACTGTCATCAACAATATCATAGATAGAAATGTTAGCCTTTATTATTTCCAAGTCTTCAATGACATTATACTTTTTCTCCTATATGATGGAATTTTTGTTAAATTGAGGACCACTTAGCTTGAAGGTACATCCAAAATGTCCTTTAAGAGCTATTGGCTTATTATTAGTTCTAGATCTTGACAAAATTCTATTGGTATGTGGTTCCCACTTACTCCTTAAGTTATAATTGTTTCTCCCCTATTAGAAAGTATAAATATTAGAACCCTCTAGCTCATTTTCATTTTCAAAAGAAAAGTTGAATTACTCTTCTAAAAATTAGCCCTAAATCCATTCACTAACTAGGGCATAGAAATATGCCACCATGGAATTCATGTTTTCAAGGGTGGATTATGGATTTCCCTAAATGATTTTGAATATTTTTTAAATCTCTGGATAGTTAGCTTCAACATGATCTAGAGTCTCATGGAACCTAATATCATTCATCATCAAATTCATATCTAAAAAATTGATGGTATTTTATTGTCTAGAGGATTAGGAACATATATATTATCATGTCTAGTGTTCCAAGGTTATTTTTTCTTTGTGGATTGAAGTTTATCCCTTGAAAACACTGACCATTCTGATTATTACTCTTAGAGCTATAATTTTGGTTATGGTTTTGTTTTTGGTTGTGGTTTTCTCCTTGATAGGGATTTATTCTCATACACATGAGCTCATTGGTGACCTAGGATAATGTTCTCTTCATGGATTCTAATTCAAATGTTAATTAGGAATTGGGATCTTGATTTGAATGGGCCCTTTGATTTTTTTGTTTGAAGAATTGGCTCCTAGGCTATGTTGTCCCATTAGTGATATTTACTTCATGTTGATTCCCAAGATAAGTAATCATGGGAATGGTGTGAGATTGGTGGTTAATAGTTTGATATGACAACAATTTTTGGGATGAACTCATCATGTATGGGATGTGGATAAATAATGACATGTGATTAGCCAATGTATTTTTTATAACTAGAATTTTATTAGGCATGATAGGTGAACCCAAGGAAAATAGTGAACCAAAAGGATTAACCACTTGTGAATCAATCTATTGGGAAAATATAACAAATTAATTGCATATATTTCCAAGGTATCCCAATTTTTTTTATGTAACCTCCTCAAAAATGAGCTATTCAAGGGGTCTAATGACCTAAAGTACGTCTATAAAGTAGTAGCCTTTCTCATAAGGTATGGGTTGGCCAACACCTTGTAAGTATTATAAAAGTAGGTATTGTAAATATCGATAGGTTCATTATATTCTTTCCTACATGATACAAATTGGTGATATAAAATAGTTGGATCTATGTAAACCTTGAGCTAAATTATAAATTTTGTTTCTAAATGACACCACTCTATGATGGCTCCTCGAGGAAGGTTCTTTGACTAGTTGTAAGAAAATTGTCCCAATGAATAAGGGAATAAACTATAGACCATATGTTGATGTCCAATTTTGGCTTTGTTGCAGACTTCTTTAAAAGTCCTTATATGGTCTTCAATCATTCTAGACTCCCCATAAATGAACTTGGGGAAAAAATTTATAGGACTTTTAGGTAATTCATGTAAGGCTCCTCCTATATTCAAGGGAGAACTCCCATATACTCTAAAATAATCCATCCTAAGAGGTGGGGGAGCAATAACTACTATGATGTGAGGTAAGGTTGGAATCATTGATATGGTTTGTAGGTTGGGATCTAGTGGAACTTTTATAGAATTCAAACCCTCTCCTCAACTATTTCCCATATCACTCCATTTCTTCCAGTGTTTGGATAATTATAAAATATCTCCATTGTTTGGGGTGGATCTAAGAACTCTTTTGTACATATGCAGACAAAAGGAGATAATATTTCCAAGCTTGTTTATTTCAAGCCCTCTTTCTAGTGAAATTTTTTTTATGGCGGTTTTAGCATAACCAATTTGCTAAGTAATAATAAATTAATACTCATCTTGAAAAGTAGGGATTCCCACTCCAATGTTCCTTTTAAGCTAGGTTTGGACCATGATGGATAGCGAAGTAGTTCATGTGAACTTGTTCAATAAGGGGCTTGAGTGATTTAGATATTATGAAAAATATATTCAATACATGCAAAAAAATAGAAAGATTTATTTCTTTGAATTTACAATTGATTGAATGTTAGTACATAATTTCCCGAGAAGATCTATATTATCACTATGCTCTTTTAAAGATTTGAAATATTGTAAAATTAAGATCAAAATATTTAGGGTTGAGAGATAGAATTTTAAAGAATAAACTTAAACTAACTAGACAAAGGAAAATCTCATTCTATTAATTAATTCTAAAATGGTCAATAAAAATCACAATAACCAATACTAAACTAATTAGTATCCACTCAATCACTATTAATACCAATGTTATATTCAAATTAAATTAATAATCATAATATTTTGAATTCATATCAAAATAGATTGCCATAAAACATGCCCAGGCTTGAGACAAGGCTCTTTTCAATATCATAGTTATTGGAAGAATGAAGAAGAATGGAATACTATATAGTTTTGGGTTCTCATTGATGTCACCATGTTGTATGGGTTGTTGACTACAAGACTAAGTTATTGTTTGATCTTGTATATGAACCGGTATATAGTCTACATCCTTTGGTATCTTGGTCCGCAATTCTCTGCAGTTGATAGTTGTTGCTTGCAGATTTGGAAAATAGTTTATGGATATAAAAAGCATGCATATTCAAAATCTCTCAAGCTCAAGTGCTTGTATGGTGTATCTACATTATTCTGTTGATTGCATTTTACTATTAAGTCCATCTTTGGCCGACTTCATGAATAATTGATGGCATGGTGAACTAATTTTATTTTTCGGATATATTTGTGACCTATCTTAGGTCTATGCCAACATGATGTAGCATGTTGAAAATTTGAATTATCTTTTGGAAGATCTTAAGAATCCTTGAAGCCAATAGTTGACATTTTGATAAATAATGGTTGAATCTAATTAGGCCAACCTAATTGATGCTTATGAATAGGTTAGATATATATGTTAGACAGTTTTGAAGATTAAAACATGGAAGAATGTGAAGAGAGTGAGGAATGAAATAGATGTGAATGCAAAGAAATGCTAAAATAATTAAGTGTGTTAAGTTATTTTATTAAGCATCATTAAAACTATATCAACACTTGTTAGGTTCACTCTCATTAGTTCATTTCAACTATGAAGATAAAAAAAAATTGTAATCCTTTTGTAGGCAGTGAGCCTCCTTGTAAGCAGTGAGCTTTTATATCTAGATAGTGAATCCTATTTTGGGTAGTGAGCCCTTGGAAGTGAGCTTCTTGTATTCAGTTTTGCTATTACTTTATATTGTGAGTTAACCCTCACTGTGGTTTTTCCCTTATTGGGTTTTCCATGTAAAATCTGGTGTTCATTGTGTTGATTTTTCTTTTTGCTATATGCATTACATGTTCATACTTAATAACAGAATAGTGTGGTTGTGAAGTTGATAAGTGTTTGAAGTTTTGTATTTGAATTTTGTGACAACTGATTCACCCCCCCTCTCAGTTGTCCTATGCCTTTTAACAATTGGTATCAGATATTTGATTCCTTGGTGAAGAGATTAACCACTTGAGGATGATCCTTAAGGTTGATCAAATGGATGATAAAGAAGAGCTTTGGGCTGCACTTGAAGATCTTGATAAAGCTGAAAATGTAAACAAAGATTTGAAATAAAATATTGAAGATGCAAATGAATGTGTCTAGAAATTAAAAGAGTAATTGATGAAATTCAAAGAAAGACATAGAGAAGTGAGTGTGTAGTTGAAACAAGAGATCATTGGATTGAAAGTGCAAGTAGAATTAAAGAAGAGAATTGGAGAATGTCTGAATACAATGGTGTAGAGCAAGACTGGTGAATGCACTAGACTTGAACAAGAGGTGGTGAATTTGAAAGTAGAACTGGAGAAAGAAAAACTCTGTTAAAACAATTTCAAATCTAGCTTTGACAAACTTGATGAGTTGATTGTAGGACATAAACCAAGTAAAGACAAAGATGGCTTGGGAAATGAAATAGGTGAAAGTTCAAAGGATAATCAAAAGACTCAAGACAAAGGGAAATAGAAAGGAAATTCAAGAAACTTTGCTAGAAGACCACCTGTGAGACAACCTAATGCTCAAAGGTATCCATATTTCAGTGGTGTCTAGTTGTCATGTAACAAATTTGGTCATAGGGAAACTGAGTGCAAAAGTAAATTCAATTAGTTTTCTGGATAGTGTTTTTCATGCAAGAAATTTGGACATAAAGCTACTGAATGTGGATCTCAAGTGAGAATGATTAGTCAAGTGATGATGAATAGGTTCAATGGAGGTAGAATGAATCAATCCTTTAATGGCTACTGCTATGCTTGTAACAAATTTAGACATAAAGCAAATCAATGTAGATCAAGGGTTAATGGAGGTCAGAAAAATCAAAAAAGTGTTTTTTGCTATAACTACAATAAACTTAGACATATCTCAAAAGTTTGCAGAAATAAGAAGGGAAAACAGTCTACTTCGGTAGAGAATAATGAGTCTGTGATGAAAATTGAAAAAGATGAGGTGAAACAAGAGATGAATGAGATATGGAGGAAGAAAGAAGAAGATCCACAGGAAACAGATGTGTTTGTTCCCTCATCTAGTACAGAAAATTCCTCCTGGAATTATACCTAGCATGGTCTTAGTGGGAGAATTAACAAAAAATTGTACAAACCCCCTAGATGTATGATGTGTCAAAAGTTGGAATGAGGATATATTGTAAAGAATGAGTAAATAGAGGTTATGGAAAAGAAACTGGAAGAAAAGGTGCAAGCATGTTCCTTTACAAACTGATTTAGGGTTTATGGTGCAGAGAAACAAGGTTTTTACCATCTTTTTGAAGTTTGTTGCATTTAATGTGAATTAGGGCAAACCGACAATGTATAAAGTAAAATTAATAAGTCTTCTTGTTCACTTGAAGAGTTTTAAGAATGACTTGGAGCAATCCTGAAGTAATCTCAAAGTGATTTGAAATAATTCTGAGGTAATTTGAAGGAAGTATTACTTATTTCTCAGTTCACGAAGGGGAAGAAGGGGAAAGGAAGAGGTTTTGATTGAACAATAATGAATTAAATAAAGATAAGAACAATTATGGATAGAGGATTGAGCGGAAATATTCCACTAAAGTTGAAGGGTGTTGAATTGGAAGAATTTGATCATATGACGATAAAGGAAATGGAACTAGGGTTGAAGATGAATGAATTGCAAAACATAAAAATCCTAGGTATGGATTTATGGGGAGAAATTTCCCTAGTTTGTAGATAAAGAATCTATCTTATTATTCTTAAGTTGATTCAAAAAAAATAGCATTATGTTGGACAAACCCTACTTGATCACGAAGGAAGCAATCGAAGTGATTACTGGTTTATGTAGTGTTTGGGATCTCCATGGGAAGAAAACTATAAAATATAGAGATGTGGAGGAACTTATTGGTATTGACAAAGACCCTTGAGCTCTATTTATAAATACTATTGTAGATTCTATTGTAAGGTATGTTCCATATGACATTTCTTATGAAATCTATTTCAAAAATCATGAAGGTTCGACTTCGGCTATTGTTGTATATCTTGCATACATGATGGTTAAGGAAAACAAGCAATTTGATTTGTGTAGCTTATTACTAGAAAAACTAATTAAGAAGATCAAAATGTCTTTGGTTGAGAGCTATCCTTTTTGGTTTGGGTCTTTTCTCATATGTTTTATATTTTACTTTTTGAGATCGCTACCATGAAAAGAGAATGTTGAGTGGGAATTCAGTATTCCTATTGGAAAACAAGTTTACAGGTATTTGGAATCGATGGAGGAAAATGTAATTGTTTGCATAATCTATTTTGCATCCCTGAAGACAAATCTGTGCTCCTCTATGTCAGTGCCTAGTCAGTTTGAAGTAGGATCCTCCTCCAATAAGAGAGAATTGGAAGTTTTCATTAGTGAATCCCCTTCGAAATCTAAAAGGGGAAATCTATCTCAGAAGATGTTATCCCTATCCTAGAAGAAGAGAATAATGAAGAAGAATTCCCACCTGGATCTAAATCCTTTGATCTAGAGGATATACAAATGATGTTAAATAAAGGTGATATGAATAAGATTGGTGAAATGTGGAGTACATGCTCTCTAGTTGAAAGACTTAATATTGATGATGTACTAGTTGATTATTTTCTCAATAAGGTTATTCCAATCTCAAATGTATCTGATTTATTACTGAATGATCTAGTTGAGGTTATTGAAGAAAGAACATTGTTGGAAGGCCTTGAAGGACATAAATTCAAAGATATGATTGAAAGGAGATGTGTAAAATCCAAACTAGTGTTATCTAAACACATTAATTAGACAAGAGAATGCATCAAAGAAGCATTTTACATCTATAGGTATTGTCTCCGGTGGCCAATAGCTGTTGAAAATTTTAGAAGTAGAATTGAAGCCATTGAATCTGAGATGAATAGTATTGGAAATAATTTTGATTTCTTCAAAGAAAGGAATGGAAAACAAAGAATAAGAGTTGGTGAATTGCAAGTGGAACTACTGATTTCTCAGAGGCAAAGAGAAGACTTAGTTAGCACCTTTTGGCTGTTGAAAGAAATTGTTGAGGTCTGGTTGGATCATCTCTTCAGAATACTCTCTGATATAGAAGAATGTGAACGAAATTTTTTGTCTTCGGACTAGACATCCTCTTTTACAAATTTGTCCTTATTGGATGGTATGAGTGCAAGGATGAATTCAGCTATGCTTGCTTGGAAAAAGGATTATTTCGATTATAAGAGATAGGCACAAGAAAATATTTCATGTAAAAAGTGTAATTTTCACTTGAATGATTGAAATGGGGAGTTGGAATTTTTGTGTATATACAATATTACCATGTACATACGTTTACATCCTACTTTTTGTTCGCCCTTTTCCATTGATGTCAAAGTAGGAGAGAGTCATGTGAAGAATACTAGTGATAGGAGAAGAGAAATTTTCGGCACATGTTGTCATCAATGACAAAAGGGGGAGATTGTTGGAAGAATGAAGAAGAATGGCCTACTATACAGTTTTGTGTTTTCATTGACATCACCATGTTATATGGGTTGTTGACTACAATACTAAGTTATTGTTTGATCTGGTATTTTTGGTCTAGTATCTAAATTGATATACAGTCTACATCCTCCAGTATCTTGGTCTGCAATTCTCCATGGTTGATAGTTGTTGTTTGCAGATTTGGAAAATAGTTAATGGATATTGAAAGAATGTATATTCAAAATCTATCATGCTCAAGTGCTCGTATGGTGTATCAACATTATTTTGTTGATTGAATTTTTCTATTAAGTCCATCTTTGGCCGACTTCATGAATAATTGATGGTATGGTGAATTAATTTTGTTTTGAGGATATATGTGTGACCTATCTTAGGTCTATGCCAACATGATGTAGAGTGTTGAACATTTGAATTGTATTTTGAAAGATCTTGAGAATGCTTGAAGCCGACAGTTGACATTTTGATAAATAAGGGTTGCATCCAATTAGGCCAACCTAATTGATGCTTATAAATAGGTCAGATGCATATGTTAGACATTTTTGAAGATTGAAACACAAACGAATGTGAAGAGAGTGAGTAATGACATAGATGGGAATGTAAAGAAGTGCTAAAATAATGAAGTGTGTTAAGTCTTTATATTGAGCATCACTGTAACTATATCAACACTTGTTAGGTACACTCTCATCAGTTCATTACGACTATGAAGCCAAAACAAATTTGTAATCCTTTTGTAGGTAGTGAGCCTCCTTGTAAGTAGTGAGCTTTTGTGTCTAGACAGTGAGTCATATTATAGGCAGTGAACCCTTGGCAGTGAGTCTCTTGTATTTGGTTTTGCTATTACCTTATATTGTGAGTTAACCCTCACCATGGTTATTCCCTTATTGGGTTTTCCATGTAAAATCTAGTATTCATTGTGTTGATTTTGCTTTCTATTATATGCATTACATGTTCATACTAAATAACAAAATAGTGTGGTTGTGAAGTTGATAAGTGTTTGAAGTTTTGTATTTGAATTTGGTGACAACTGATTCACCCCCCTCTTAGTTGTCCTATGCCTTTTAACAATAGTAACAAGATTTATTTTACCAATTTATTCAATTTAGATAAATAAATTAAGCATACAATCACCAATGATCAAGATCCATATGCAAATAATAGACGTAATCCTTATATTTTTTAAAATTCTCATAAAATTTAGTAAGAAATTTTTCACTAAAATTGTATTAGTTTATTACAAATACAATAGTTTCTAATGATTAAAATTCCAAAACATCCAAAATATATAATACCATGCATCCCATTATGTATGGATCCAAAAAAAATTAACTAAAAGTGCAACTAGGGCGATCAACCCTTATATGAAAATCAAATTTACTAAACTAAACAACTCATTTTTGAATTAATTTATAACTAAAAGTTCAATGCCATATTGGTGGTTCACCACCTATGCATTGATTTAAAATACAATAAAGCTCAGTAGTTCAATTTAATCAACACGAGGAAATGTTGATGAGTGTTTTTCCACTACACAATGCAAGAAAAACATGAGGTGCTCTATATGTTTTGAAAGGAAAATTTCCTCAAAAAACTTTAGAAAATAACCCCAAGGCTTCATATTTTAGGTCTTGACTTTACATAAACGGCTCAGTAGTTGATGTTTTGTTGGTTTCATAAGGGGAATTTATGGTTCAACAAAGGTTGGAAACTTATAAGATTGAGGGTTTGTAAAATCTAAGGACTATTTAAAACCCTAACTGTATTTGCAGATTTGAAACCTAAAAGTGACTATAGATCAGTAAATATGGTAGCTTTATGATTCTTTTCTTCCCAAAACTAACCCAAATTTATAAAAAATATCAAAATATTGAAGGGTTTAATTCTGAAAACCTAAGGAAAATCATAACAATGGTTGATAGTATAGGTAGACAAATCCTCTAGTAAACTAATTCCTGCTTACTCAGGGTTAAATCCACAATGCCATAGAAATAGTAGAATCTTCAAAGAAAAAGTGAAATATTTTTATATTGCAAACATTTAGACATGTACCCAATTTTTGGCATAACATGTACAAACCTTCATAGTTGAACTATTTCAATAAAAGCCTCAGACTAACCATACACTGTAGTTTACAATCATCAAACCACAAATGGTATGAGGAGGATATCAATCAAATACCTTAATAATTTTTCATCATCACAATTGAACTAAAAATAAAACTAAGAATAATGCTAGAAGAAGGAACCATGCATGCATTAAAAAATAACAAGTAAATTCACCAACACTTCAATGCCTTTGTTTGTATTACTTTCAAAATGTTCTTACAACAATTCATGTTCAACCCCTTACAAATGAGAGGAGGATTCCTTTTATAGAGAAGATATAAAAAATTAATGGTGGAGATTAACTCAACACTAATGTCCTAGATTAAATTTGCATTTAATATTTGGGATGCATTAAATATTTGTAAAACTACCCCCTGATTACAATTGTATCGATATGAAACTAGGGAGATGTAAAATATATTAATACATTTTGGCATGAAATATATTCTAAAAACTCCCATAAAATTTGGGTGACACACACTTTTATGTAACTAACTATAGCTAACTAGAATTTTACATAAATTTATCATCAATCATAATATTTTGAGCTTCTTTTTTCTTAACAACATATTTAACAAAATTGGTGAGGATAGTTGTCAATTGTTAATCTAGAAGAGGTTGTGTAGCATGAATTTTGTATCCAAGGACCTCATACTCCACCAACTACCTGTGCAAGTCTATACAGGGTCTTCTCTTCTTAATTACTTCCTTAGATCACACCAAAAACTATCCAACAACATCCAAAAATTATTTGCTTAAGTTGTCGATGGGATATTTTTGTATAAATTTCTACCAACTTTGATTTAACCCCACCTCATACAACTTTTCTACAACAATAGAAGGAACACCAACCATTTCACTAAGAAATTAATTGAAATCAATAAGAAACTCAATAATTCTCTCTGCGACTTCACCCATCTCCATAAAATCTTGAGTTATGATTTCCTTACGAAAATCTAATGTGTGCATCCAAAATGATATTTCCTTAACCTTGTGCTTAGGTAGTATATTTTCCTTCTCCAAAACCTATAAAAATAGAGTTTTGATCACCTATAACTTAGGATAAGTCAAATCATAGTACTTTAGGTAGGCAATACAATACTCAATTTCTTTGTCTACCTCCACTTTCAAAATCAATAAGTTATTGTCCATCTCTACTACTACACCAATTGCTTTATCACTAGTAGTAGCTATGTTTTCAATCCATTCCACAGTCATCTACGCCCATGAATTCATTTGCTCCATATTATCCACATCATCCTTTGACAAAATAATAGGAGTAGCCACCTTACTTGGGACACTTCGAATGGGAGCTACCAATTGCTAAATGAAAGCCATCAACTTAGCAACCTGCACCTTGAGCTTCTTCTTTGTCACTTGATATTTATCTAGCCTATTCAAAAAATTAGAAATAGAGCCCTAAAGCTGCTCAATCTCTTGAGCTCTATTATTTGGGCCAAATTAACATAAGAGATTAAATTTTGTTGGAAAAATTGTTGTGGCGTCTTTATCTATTGTAGTTGTAGCTATATGCATATTCTAGGGTTTAGAGGCATCCTTGGTTATGTCATATTTAACCTTATCCTTCTTTACTTCCTTTGTCTTCCCTACATGATCCAAGATTGCTTCAAAACTATCCTATGGATCCTTGATGACAAGAGCCTTTTCCTTCAATTGTTCTTCCAGCCATTCTGGAGCTGTCATTTGAGAGGAAGAAGAGGGTGGCTCTATATACTTTTCTTTCACAACCTCATGGTTTGTTGACTCCACTGTATGTTCCTCTTTTTTCTTCTCTTCTATTTTGGTCACCTTCTATGCTTGTGTTTTTTCTTCTTTTTCAATATTTTCTTATTCAAGCAACTCTTCATCTCTAACTTCTTTTTTTCTCCTCTTCTTTGGGTTCTATAATTTTAATGTTGCCTCCCTCAGTATGCTCATTGTGCTCAATTGTAGTAGATGTTTCTTCATTTGCAATCATATCCTCCTAATTTAGTCATCCTTTTTTTTACATTTCTTGTAAAATCTTATCTACACTCTCCATAGAGGGTGGCTCTAGGACTAGTTGAGAAGGAGAGAGAGGAGAGGAAAAAGTAAGTTGGTTTATTAAAGCTCTATTCTTTTGGGATAACAAGACATGTGACAGGGTATGTGTAGGATCATCATGGAAAAAATGGGCCCTTAAGTGGCAAAAAATTTAGAAAAATCAGAGTTAGGCAACTTGACGTAAAAGTTTGAATAAGTTATCTATATTATTTAAAAAATATGTAAGAATAGAATCTATAGCAAATTGAATGTAGTTTCTAAACTACTAGGTTTATTTAAAAAAAAAAATCTATTTGGTGAAAATTTGAAATTTCAATGGTAGTACTTAAATTTCGGGAAAAATAAGAAGTAGGTGTTTGTCGACCACCTAACCACAATAAAATAATAATATATTTTTTAAGATTTTATATATAAGTAGAGGACTCGTGTCGATGTGATACATATTTTTTTGTAATTTTTTCCAAGTAAATAATTAATTATGATTTTTTATTACAAATTTTAAAATATAAAAACTCATATGTTTGACCACCTTAACTTGGTCAAAACTTCATGATTTTTTTTTTTTAATCCTATAGTATGCAAAGCATAGAATGTGACGCATGTTTCAGATTCAAAAAATGTGATACTATTTGAATGCTATAGATGTTTTTCAATTAGCCTATCAATTAGGACTTTAGTCATAATTCAAATAGAAAATGAATAATAATTATTTATTAAATTCAAAGTAAAGCATAATTTATATTGGTGTAAATTTGAGAATCTCCTTTAAAAACCCTTTTTGTTTCATCAATTTTGGGTAAAAAGAAATTCATCAGCCACATACCCTACAAATACCCATCATATCACCACTTTTTGGCCCATCATGATCCTACACATACCCAACACTAGTTTTGGAAAAATTATCAATGAGCCAAGAAAGATTTTGACAAGATCAAGGAAGAGAAGGAAGTGATGGAAGGGATGGTAGGTGCTAAGGTTGAGATGGTGAATTGAGGCATAGAAAACGAGGAGAAAGAAGGAGAAGAAGTGATGGAGGATGAAGGTGAAGAATCCATTAGGATGGAAGAGGTGGAAGGGGTGGAATATGTGAGATGAATGAGAAGATCAATGGTGGGTGGAGGGTAAAGGATGGAAGGATGGTGGGGTTAAATTTCGCCACTCTTAAAAAAGGCTTCAAAAAAGGGGTCATAAGGTTCTAAAATTAACTTTTAAACCTGTGAAATTATGCCCATGTCCTATCCTTATGACCTAGGGTCATGAAAACACCTTAAAACATAAATAAAACACATTAAATCAACATTAAAACTTGGAGTGAATATGCCACTATAATCCATTTACACAAGACTACACTGAACATTAACATAATAATCCTTACTACCACATGATGCACATAGTAATCACATCACATAAATTCATGACATATAAGACTATAACCTCTCCAATGAGTTAGGTCGATTTCACAAGAATGCATATGTCACCTTGGTATTTCCCTAGGTCCACTGGTCATGGACTAAACCTACACACTTAAGTTGCAATAGTTAATCCATAATTAATAATAAAATTGAAGTATAAAATAAACAATATGATATATTAATGACATCTCAAAATTAAACATTTCTTTGTATATATTCATCTCATGTAACTAATATCATAACATTAGTAAAATCAAATTTAGAGATAATTGAACATAAATGCACTACATGTGGTATTACTCATAATCTATCTAATCATAAAATCACACTCATAGCATAACAATAACAAGGTCATTAGGTTAGTTTTATCCTTCACAAATTACCACAAAACCATAATCTATGAAGGTAAGCATGTATGAAAGTGTATCATGTAAATGAGATAACACCAAGGTATCTTCAATCAAACTACATGGTAACATCATAATCCTTGACAAAACCATCCAAGAGAATTGAAAAAATCAACATTACACACATAAATCTCTAGCACTGGAAGGTAGGTCTCATAGAACACTTTCCTAACACATGAACACAATTTAGTATTGACACTACCCCAACTATACTATCTCTATAACATGAAACAATCTATTATTATCAACATGTAACAAATCATACCATCAAGGAAGAACCCTTAACCAATAAAATTACTTTCCATAGAGTCATTAACAAGTTGCAAATCACTAACCAAATGCAATGTTGTCACTAGTAATATAAAAAATCAAATTAATGAGTCAACAATTGAATAAAAATAAAGTGCAGTTATAAAAATAGAAACTGGATGCTAAATTTGATAAAACTAAATAAGATATGGAGATTCAAGAACAAGTCATTGTGATTCAAGTAAAAAAAGGAAGGAGAAGTAAAAAATGAAATTGAATATAATATTTAATAGAGAATTGGATACAAGTATAAAGACACAACCACAGTACAAAACAAAGAAAGAACCCCTCATATAGACATTACTAGACATAGAAAAACCCTACTATACATTTGTTTACTACTCCTTGCTCTTCTACTATCTTCTAAAATATACTTTTTATTGTGTACCTAAATATCATTTTAACTATCACTTAATAAATATACCCAACCTACATTCACAATGTTGTACTTGATGTATAATCATTAATGTGTGTACATTCCTTCAATGTCCATAATAGCTTGAATTGGGGTTTGTGCACCCATTTGATGAGTGTTAAAAGGTTGAAACTTCCATTCACCACACTAATGATAAACCTAATTCAACATCACCTAAGACATTGACAAATCATACCTCTCATTGTAATAAGACCTAAAACATTGATAACCATTAAAATTAAGAATGTCTTCAACCATTTATTGACTTGTGTTCTGCTCCAATATGTCCATTTGAATTACTTATGTCCCCATTAAATTTTTATGATAAAATAGTAGTTTTACATTATAAGCAATATCTCACAATTTAAAATTAACATATTCATAATCAATATAATGCCAAACATCCATCGTTAAAGGTCAAAATTGCATGTGCCTTGCCTATGCTCCTCCAAGTCCTTTAGAAATCTCTTTGGTTGCTTGATAATTATAGAGATTTGTATGACATAAATGGAGGATAGAGATGAAGTGTAATGGGAGGTTTGTATGATAATTATAGAGATTTGTTTGACTAGATAAAATTGACACTATCACTATGTCATCATTCTTAGTTTTCTTAATGATTTATCAATGCCCTATAATCTCTTACATGTTTTGGTTATTGGTATTGCTTCATTAGTAACCTTTAACTATTGAGTCCTCCCTCTCACACCCTACATGAGTGTGGTTAATGTTGTGAATCTGAAACATTGCATTATTACCTATAGTTGAAACCTAATGTGCCTATAAACCTACACATGTTGTGAAAATTTATCCTCTTAGATCGAGTGGTTTATAATTTTTATGTACTAGTTTCTTTTATGTTCAATTATGTGATAGCTTTTGTATTTTATTTACTATAGTGTTACTCCATTCATTAGAGTGTTAAAACATGTGTTTTCCTTTTATTCTTGGAGGGTTTGTCTCTTGATTTTTGAAAATTACATACTTGCTAAAATATGTATTCCTTATTCCTAATGGTTGCATCAAAGAAAGGTTTCCTTAATGGAAAAAAAATCTTTTACAGCTATCTTGATGAACTAGTCAATTTATGTCTATTATCTATTGAAATAACTATCACAAATAGTATTTTTCTATTATTCTTTTATTTAGAATTTCTTAATACTGTCGCAATAGTTAATGTTCTACCTATTTATTTATTTTAAATAATTTAAATGAAGGGTGAAACCACACCTCTAGTTGCATTAAAACACAAAGAATATAGAACCAAAAAAAATTACTCTTGAGAAATTGTAGGAGTTATTATTTTATAGTGCATACCATTTTTCTATTGTAAAGCTCACTCACTTTTATGTGTCAAACCTAGTGATGAGTTTTATCATATTTAGGGTATGTGTAGGATCGTCGTGGAAAAAATAGGCCCTTAAGTGGCAAAAAATTTAGAAAAATCAGAGTTAGGAAACTTGACATAAAAATTTGAATAAGTTATCTATATTATTTCAAAAATATGTAAGAATAGAATCTGTAGAAAATTGAATTTAGTTTCTAAACTACTAGGTTTATTTAGAAAAATTCTATTTGGTGCAAATTTGAAATTTCAATGCAGAGTACTTAAATTTTAGGAAAAATAAGAAGTGGGTGTTTGTCGACCAGTGACCACAATAAAATGATAATATTTTTTATAAGATTTTATATATAAGTAGAGGACTCATGTCCCAATGTGATGCATATTTTTGTAATTTTTTCCAAGTAAATAATTAATTATGAATTGTTTATTACAAATTTTAAAAAATATAAAACATTGTATGTTTGACCACCTTAACTTGGTCAAAACTTCATGAAATTCATTTTTTAAAATTCTATAGTATGTGAAGCATATAATGTGACACATGTTTTGATTCAAAAATGTGATACCATTTGAAAGCTATAGATGTTTTTCAATTAGCCTATCAATCAAGACTTTAGTCGTAATTCAAATAGAAAATGAATAATAATTATTTATTAAATTCAAAGTAAAGCATAATTTATATTGGTGGAAAGCTAAGAATCTCCTTTAAAAACCCTTTTCATTTCATCGATTTTGGGTAAAAAGTCGTCAGCCACATACCCTACACATACCCATCATATCGCCACTTTTTGGCCCATCATGATCCTGCACATACCCTTTATTTTGTATTCAAATTTCAAATAATTATTGAATCATGTTATACTTCAAAAAAGCCATATATCCAATATGCCCATTTAGTTAGGAATTGTCTGTGGCAACATCAAATGATAAACAAGTAAAAATGATTATATTTAGTCTTATATTTTTATCTATTCTTCATACATGTAGACTTCTTAAATATCCACACCAATTATTATTAGATTGATGTGTGTGTTTCACGTGAATTCTCTCTGCCATGCTATTATGTTTATAGTTTAATATTAATTTTCAGGATGAAGCATTTATTTGATTATAATATAAGGTTTGATAATAGGATAAATTCCTCTGTAGCTCTTTTCTATAATTTCACTATATATGGAGAGGTGTCATAGATTAACCATTGTTGTCTATTATATGTATTTATTATGCAATAGTGAAACCAATTGTGAGTTAAACCTAGATGATAAATATAGTTGATTGACCAACCCAATTTATGTTGAAGTTATAGTTGTCGAACTATGATTCCTTTGTGTGTCATGTAGGTAAGACCATTAGATATGAGCCCCCAAGGAATTAGGTATGGCCCCTTAGGTTCCCCCATAGTTGCCTGAAAATAATAATTTTGTGAGTTGGTCTTGTGTTGTGAGATAAATTTTTTGGTATTTTTGTTATGTCCTTAGTTGATTGTGTTGGAAATTTTTGGGAATTACATAGGACCAAAAAGTTCTGTATGCACCAAATCCAACAGTCTAATAGTAGATTGTTCATTGACTTTAAAACTTCTACTTGCTTGCTTCCCAATCTGATATTCTTTGCAAACAACAATATTGATGTCTTTGTAATCTTTGGTAGATCTCTCACAACTTTAACTGAACTGATTCTTACTAGGCTATCAAAATTGATGTGACACATTCTTCTATTCCATATCCAAATTTCATTCATCTAGATCATAAGGCAATGACCATCAACACGTATAAGCTAATAGAAATTTCCATCTATCCTTGCTCCAACAACAACCATAGTTATGGAGCCTTTTTTGATCTCACATCCATCATCTTGAAACATAAGATTATATCCTTTGCTACACATTTATCCAATGCTCAAGAGATTATGCCTTAGACCCTTGACATAAAGAACATCATTTGTATTATTCTTACAATCAAAACTGATAGAACCTTTTCCACATATCTTAGTAGATGTATCGTCACCAAACTTGACAAGACCTCCTTCATATTTCTCAAGTCTAACAAACTTACTTTTGTCACTGGTCATATGATTTGAGAATCCACTTTCAATAATCTTATAGTTCTTCTCCTCTCTAGCATGAAAATCCATCACCATAACATTATGACCATCTTTCAAAGAACTTTCCTTCATACACCTCTCAGAGTTAGCAGAATTATATTTAACTTTTATAGCCATGAACAATCATTCACTATATTTGTCATCCACATAGTCAGATTCATCATTAGATATACTAGCATCTTCTCTAACATAATAAATTTTCTTAATTGTTTTACCTTTGTTCTCCTTATTCTTGTCATTTAAAGCTTTTTTTGGATATCTTGAAGAATAATTACCTATCTTTCCACAACTGAAACATTTGAAAGGTAACTTACCTATATAATTTCTAGTACCCTTTTTAATTCTCCTCAAAAAAATTTCTTCAACATCATCAAGATCCTCCTGATCAGATTCCTTGGTCTTCTCCAATTTCCTAGCCTTAAAAGCAATCTCAACTTTTGTATTACTTGAACCAAACTCTCTTAATTCAAAAGTAGTCAAAGTGTCAAGTAGCTGATCTCTAGAGTAATTATTTAGATTTTGAAATTCCTCAATAGCAGAAATGTTATGACTATAGGATTTAGGCAGAGTTCTCAATACCTTCTTTACCACCTCATCATCTTCAAGAATTCTAACAAGCCCTCTAATGAAATTGAAAAATTCATCCACTTTCTATACATGTAGCTTGTAATGTTTTCATCCTCGGACATACACATATTTTCAAAAATGATCTTTAAATTCTACATCGTAGCTTGCTTGACCTTATCATTTCCTTTATAAATGCTTTCCAATTTTGTTTGAATCTCTTTACCAGTTTTTAGATTCATAGCTTTCACAAGTTCAGTATTAGAAATAACACTTAAAAGAGCATACCTTGCTTTACCATTGTTTTCATAAGCCTTGATTTCATCATCACTACTTAGACCATTTGTAGGTATAATGTATCTAGTCACAATAGAATTTCAGACTCTACATCCAAGGGATACCAAAATACCTTCCATCCTTGTCTTCCAAAATGCATAATCTGATCCATCAAACAGTGGAGCATCTCTCTTGTGCACCATCTTGGATCTACCTCAAGACGTATTTATGCTTTCTTCCAAGGAACCTTGATCTGATATTTCATTTTTTGAATGCACAAGACAGTTGAGAGGTGGGTGAATCAGTTGTACATTAAAACATCAAATCCTTTATTAACATTTAGATCCACATCAACTTAATAACCTCTAATCTATTAGAATGATTTACAATGAAATAAAATAACAAAAAATAAAACACATCAACACCATACACAATAGAATATCATATTTATGTTGAAAAACCAAGAAGAGAAAAACCCTGGTGAGGATTAGCTCACAATATAAATTAATTAAAACAATGAATACAATAGGTTCACTACCAGAGGTCTCACTTCCCAGATGAAATAAGGGCTTACTGCCAATGGATCACTAATAGATTATAGAAAAGAAGAAGAGAAGATTGTTACATTGAGAAATCTATCTCAATGCAACATAAAATTCCACCACAGCTTCAACAACAATTTTGTAGCCTTGCTAAAGATTGTAGACACCTTCTACTCCTTTCATCCATTAATCTAATTCATTGAATCTCACATTACACTTCACAAATTTGCTACGCACACATCCTCCATAAACACCACTTATTTATACCTTCTTCAACCTTGAAAACATTCTCAAAGATTGGCTATGCACCTCAACCATTCAAATTCAAATTATATCAACACCAAAACATTCCCACAGTGGAAAGGAATGGAGGCTAACCATATCACACCTTAACTCAGACCTAAATTCACTCATACATGTCATGCCATGCTTCCATAATCATCAAAGAAAATTTGTAATTAGTATAAACACCCAAGGTTGATTGAACCTATGTAAACACCATTAAACAATAAAGTAGACACTTCCTTTAATCCAAATATGACTCACAAAAAACAAATATCACTTGAACACAATCTAAAATATTCCACAAACATCCTAAAATCTAACAAATTCCTTCATAATAGCTTCTAGCTAAAGAAAAAACTCATCTTGTACACCCAAATAATATTCCACACATTGTAACTCAAGAAATCAACTTGCAAAGAACCAAACTATGAACAACTTCAATTAAAGGTAGATATGAATCTTATCAACATACTTCAAAAATAGCAAGACTAAAAACCAAATTGCTAAGAAATGCAGAGCAAAACCCTTTCTCCTAGACACCACTACAATACAGTTCACAGACTAGCGAACAAAAATTTCTTTGCACAATGATTTAGACCAAGAAACTCTAGATATAATAGCTATGAACACCTTTGATCAACATATCTGAATCACCCAAGTAGATCTTCAACATAGAAGAAATGCGAAGCAAAACTAGAACACCACTCTATATACCAAAACACCTCTACAACACACTATTTCCTATTTTATTCAAATAAAGAAATAGAAACACATTTTCATCATCTTCACTGCTTCCTCATCATCACCAACCCAACTACAACACAACAACTCAAATAACATCCACAAACAAAACTTATCAAAGCAAGACTAGAGGTTGACACTAGTAACACTTACTAATTACAACATAATGAAACTAATCAAAGCAACACCACAACTTCTCAACCAACAATAGACTTCCAAAAATCAATAATATAACTAGTTGACATTAATGACAAAAAAAAAAAAATCCTATTGATATCAATGACAACACCAACTACTCATAATTGCAACACATATTAGAGTGCTCTAGTGGGGGACTTTAGAAGGGGGTGACTATAATTGCAACAACTAGATTCTTTGATTCATTAGTGATGTGTATTACCCCTTTTGCATCATCATTACTAATTAGTGATATTAAAAATGATATAAGTTCTATTTATTTTTAACCCATATATTTATGGGTAACTCCTACTTTAGCTATCATTTCTATTTTTTTAAATTGACATAATTAATAGTCATTAATATATCCTCTTGATGACTATAAATTATTCCAATATAAAAGTTAGTGACCATAAGGATTTGAAAATATATAGATATTTAAATGATTTTAATTGTTCCATTAGAATCTCTTCAATTATTAATTATATCTATTTTAAAAAAATATCTTAGATCTCATAAATCAAGAACTAAGATTTTCACATATACAAGCCTTACCTATACCATACAATCAATTGAATTTTCCAAATTTTACTACTTTAAAAACCCTTCAATTACTATATGTAGTGATCCCAATTGGCTCAACTTTAAAAAAAAACTTTAAAAAAAATGTACAATTAGTAGCATTTTAAAATTAATAATTAGGAGAAATGATTAGAATAATTAACATGGAAAAAAGGAAATAAGAAATATATATGACTCAATTAAGAATTAGGAAATAAACTCCATATCAATTAAAAATAATACATAATAGACAACTATTTGAGTGGCACTATAATATTAATTAATTACTCTCTAATATAAGTCACACAACATACACAAAGTTTATATACTTTTGGTTAGAGCACAGAGAAGATCAAAAAAAAAAAAAAATTACCTTCACTTACCAAAGCAAGAGATTTCCTTCATTGAGTGGGTTTTTTCATGATTATGAGTGAAGTATTAGTTCTTTGGATTTTTCAAGATCTTTACAGTATTTTCCTGTAAGTGTATGCATTATGTTTTTTCTTGATGTGCCTTACACTTCATGTGCCCTTGATGAGTGCATGATGTACATGAGGAGATTTCATGAGGAGTGATGAAAGATTTGAGAGATTAATTTATATGTGCTTTAGTGGAGACATGAATGGTGAAAATGCACTTGAAGCATTGGATCATGTGCAAGGGACCATTTTTAATTTAATTTAATTATTTTAGATGGATGAAATGAACTTATTTATTCAAATTTTAGAGTGATGGATTTATCTTTTGTATTTGTTTATTTAATTCAGTGAGAAGTGGAAATATTTAATTTAATTTAATAATGATGTGGAAGTAGGTTTAATCTATTTTATTCAAATAATGAGATGAAAATAGATTTAATTCAATTTGATATAATTTAAATAATGAGTAATGTGTATCTAATTAGTGGAGTGACTTGTGGATAAAATTTATTAATTATTGTGATGAGGTGAATTTTAGATGTATACAATCTTATTGATCAATTATTAAATCCTAGGTACTCCATGGGGAAAATCAATGCCTTTCATAACACCTATCTTGGGAAGATATATGTAAATCCAATTTTGATATTTTAAAGTAGCATTCATATTGAATGCATTCTTTCATAATATTCCAAGTATCTTACAAAATAAAAAATAAATAAATAACTTCCCCACCTCACACGAGCATCCCATGTTCCTAGTGCATGATGTTTAGAGATTGTATATATTATTCGTTGACTATATAATTAAGTATAATTAACAAGACTTTTTATTTTTATGGTGAATGGTGCACCTAATACTAACATTATCATACATCAATTTAATGTTAGAATGGTGAGGGTATGTGTAGGATCATGATGGGTATGTGGCTGACAACTTTTTTTTACCCAAAATTGATGAAACGAAAAGGGTTTTAAAAGGAGATTCTCAACTTTCCACAAATATAAATTATGCTTTACTTTGAATTTAATAAATAATTATTATTCATTTTCTATTTGAATTATGACTAAAGTCCTGATTGATAGGCTAATTGAAAAACATCTATAGCTTTCAAACAATATCATATTTTTTGAATCTGAAGCATGTGTCACATTCTATGCTTCACATACTATAGGATTAAAAAAAAAAAATTCAGGAAGTTTTTGACAAAGTTAAGGTGATCAGACATACGATTTTTTTATATTTTTTAAAAGTTGTAATAAAAAACTCATAATTAATTATTTACTTGGAAAAAAATTACAAAAAAATATGCATCACATTGGAACATGAGTCCTCTACTTATATCTAAAATCTTATAAAAAAATATTATCATTTTATTTGTTAGGGTGGTCAAAACACCTTATTTTTCCTTAAAATTTAAGTACTACTACATTGAAATTTCAAACTTTCACCAAATAGATTTTAAAAAAAAAAAAACCTAGTAGTTTAGAAACTAAATTCAATTTGTTACAAATTATATTCTTACATATTTTTGAAATAATATAGATAACTTATTCAAATTTTTACGTCAAGTTGCATAACTTTGATTTTTCTGAATTTTTCACCACTAAAGGGCCTATTTTTTCCATGATGATCTTGCACATACCCATGACCTATGCAAAAATAAATTTATTCTACTTGTTTACTACACATGGAATTAGAACTTTTCATTTCATCATTCCTATTCACATCTCTTACACATGGATCACTATAATATCATTGACTACATTGTTGAAAGAACAAGACAATTGAGAGGGGGGAGGTGAATTAGCTATATCTAATCAAAACATCAAAACCCTCAATAGTAATCAGATTCACATGCTTTCATTAAACTCTGTTATAATGATTAAACATGAAATGCAGATAACAAAAATTGAAATAGTAACACCATACACAAGAGAACACCATATTTACATGGAAAACCCAATGAGAGAAAAACCATAGTGAGGATTAGCTCACAATATAAGTAATTATAGAACCGGTATAAAAGGGATCACTTGCAAAATAGGACACACTATCCAAGAAGGCTCACAACCAGGGCTCACTGCCACAGAAAGAAATATAAGAAGATAGAAGAAAAATGTTACACAGAGAACACTTTCTCAATAAAAAAAAGAATCCACCACAATGCTCCAACAATCTCATAACCTTGCTCAAATGATTTTGGACACCTTTAGCTCACTGCTTTCAAAAATCCAAATACTTGAAATTTGCAATGCTCTACTCAAATTTCCATCACACTCATCACACACATAACTTACATCAATCTCACATCTATCTTGCTTCTTTCTTGATTATTTATTACAACTCACAACATCACCACTCTTATTTATATCAACCTCAACCTCAATCACCTTCTCCAAGGTCAACAACTATCTATTATACTTTACAAATTCAAATAAGGTCGGAACCTAAACATTCTCATAGTGGATAAGAATGAAAGGGGACCAAAGAAACACTTAACTAGATCCAAAATTAAATCTTACATGCCATGCTATGCTTCCATTAATACTTGAATATTTCTAAGCGTAGTGTAGAAACGAAGTCAGTTATTACCCACAAAAACACATTAAACATTAAGTACATGCTTCTGAAGCTTCTGATATGCCTAACTAAAAATTATCTTGACACAAGAGAACAACACCATTAACTCTCCTTCAAAGCCACAATTCCTAAAAAAAATCTACGTAGAAATGTGGAGAAAATACATTTCTCCCTGACACCTTTGTACAACACTACAAAACTAGTTCACATAATGGTGAACACCAATTCATCTGAATAACAATCCAGAACCCAAAATTCTGAATATAGCAACCTTAAACAACCTCAAACAACATATCAAATCCACATAGGCATAGCCTCAACATAGAATAAATTTAAAGCACAATCCGAAGCACATTCTAAACACTTGCACAACTCTATTTTCTCTATTTATCAAATTTTCTCAAAGCACTTGGAAACCAAGTACCAAAGACATCATCTCAACTCATTACATCATTTCAACTCATCTCCAAAAACTATAATAAAAAGATAGCTCCATTTACTCACAACACTTCCTCAATATCTCAACTACACATGTACAACCTACAACAACTTGTTCTTCTCTTTTTCACAATTTTCTTAATATCCCTGACATCTTCATGATGCAACAACTTCATTAACACATAGTTGACATCAATGGAAACACTAGTCAATAGACTACCTATTGAAATCAATTACAACACCTTCATACTTGCAAAAATCTCCCCCTTTGTCATTGATGACAACACAAGATGTGAAAAACCATCTAAGACAACATAATAGTTCTGAACACACTTTCCTTTCTCCCTCTAAATGATTTGATAGTATACACAAATTTATCTTGCACTTTTTCACATGATACTTTCTCCCCCTTTGACATCAATGGAAAAGGATAAAAAATTTAGTTATTCTCCCCCTTTTCCATTGATCCATGACACTTGCTATGAATACTCCCCCTTATGAGTACATCCAGTCAAGTCAACAACTCTAAAACAATGACAGCACATGACACTACCTACTCCCCTTGAGAGGTAGCCACTAATCATTAGTCTAGAAAAGAGTTAGATCCATAGATCCACTAGAATAATGCATCTTCATATGCATCCAGTTCAACAAAGGAGGGGAAATAACCCCCAACTTTTCCCAAAGATACTCAAAATTATCCTTAGGAAAAGCCTTAGTAAATATTTCAACAATCTGATCTTTTGTAGGAACATACTCAAGCTTCACTTCATTCTCCATAACCTTCTCTATCAGAAAGTGATACCTGATAGATATATGCTTTATCCTTGAATGCATCACTAGATTATTTGAAATGTTAATTACACTTGTATTGTCACAAAAGATAGAAATAGGCTCGTCATATACAACTCTAATATCCTTCAATATTTTCTCATCCACAAAACCAATGTACAACATGATGCTACTGCAATATACTCAACTTTAGTAGTTGATAAAGAAACTAAATCTTACTTCTTACTTAACCATGACACCAATCTACATCCAAGAAAGAATGCACCACCACTTGTATGAGATATCCCACCCATGTTTGAGATATTTGCTAATTGATTTCTACCTTTTCTGGTTGGTTTTGGTTTTATTATTTTTTGTGTGCTTTTGAAGTTTTTGACTATATTTTTTCAAGTATTGCATGAAATATAAAAATAGTTGCAAAAATAAAGAAAATATTGGAAACAAATACTGAAAGATATCAAATTAGATTTATTAATTATTTTCTTTTACATTATGATCATACCCAATGAGCCAAAGCATATAATAATATAAGTTTTAAACACATTATCAACAAGGTAGAAACCATTGAAATTGGATGCATCCTTCAATGAGCTGATCTCTCCACCACAAAATTGATGCACAATGGTTGTCAAGTTCTAGCCATCCAAAGTGATGAAGGAAACTAGTTGAAATGCCAAGAAATTCACCCTAGAGAGCTCATGCCTTGGATAGAGTATGTATGGTTGGGTTTAGAAATTATATGACCAACATAAATGAGTCTCCTACATGCCTTAAAAAATGTGCACAAATAGCAGCAATGATGGAAGCTGATATAAACTTCTAGTTTGAGCAATTATATTCTAAAAATTTGAATAAAAACAACTCCAATCTGCACAAATGTGACCTTGAGTTGAAGCCACCTATATGAGAAAACGTTGGGTGTTATTTCACACCTATAAAATGCTTGAATCTAAGACAAAATACATTCTTCAAGATCAAATTGCAACAAGAAACCCTTGCTTCTCCTCTTCTCAACAAAAGAAACAAATTGACAAAGTTTTGAATAATGAATGATGAATGAATGTTTTTTCAAATATTTTTATACCTCTCCCAAAGTGGCACAATTTATAATGCACCTTTTAATCATTAAATATAATGAAATATATTTTATTTTTTTGTATTATAATATGTCTCAAGTGGGCACCCAATTTAATGACCAAATGATTTGACTTATGTTATGAAATACACCTTTAATATAAAGTCAATAAACTCATTAAATGATATTCACTTTTATAATTAATTATTATTAAAGTATCACTTTAATAATAATTAAGATATCATAATTCCATCAATAATCAACATTGAAGCAGTAGCAACCTATCATGGCATCAAGTTGGCTAGGGAGAAGGGGATCGCTAAGTTATGGGTTGAAGGGGACTCTTTGAATATAATTAACTGCCTAAGGAATTGTTCACCTCCATTGTGGTCAATTGAAAGATTTATTTTGGATGCCTAGTCTATGTTGTATGATTTTGATAGGTGTATATTTCCCATGCATTTCGTGAGGAAAATGGGGTGGTGGATTTGATGGAAATGTTGGGATGACTTCACCTAGATCTTAGGAGGCTAATGATAACCTGTCCATCAAATTAATTGCCTTACTTAATAATGACAACTCCTAGCTCATTGGAGGAAACTGTCTCTTTGGCTAAAGGCTTGAGTGGTAATCATGTTCAACTCAAGTTGATTGGACATCTTATGCTTGTGATGATCATTGGAATTTTTGGGTATCCCATTTGTAAATGCAAGGGGCTTCTGGCCATTATTATCTTCAGTACCTTGGTTGGTAGGCCCACATGCTTTTTGGGTTCTTTTCTTTCTCTTGCCTTGGTGTTTAGTTGCAATTGTATGTCGTAAGTTGTTGCATTTGTGAAGTGCTTGAATTTGATGATGGGTGGGGATAGGTGTAGGACTTAGCCTATTTCATGTGACGAGTTCAAATCTAATGCTGAAGTTTGGGAAATTTTATAGAAGGGTGGGTTTACCCCTTTCATGGAGAAACTACATGGTTTTAAAATGAATGTCTTTAAGGATTTTCTCGATGCTTTGCATGGCTGGGAATTGAGCATGTTTGGAAAGGATACCACTATCAGTGATGAATTCATCATGGAAGTCACTAGGATGTCGATTGAAGGAAGAAAATTTTACAGGGACAAAGCTTTGTCAAGGGTTGCTAGATTTAATTTTCTTCGGGACAGGGAGAGAGCCAAAATGGTGAGGCTTGATTGTGGGGTTATGATCAATCCAAAATCAAACCTATCTCACGTAAGGATTCCATGGCGTTGATGTGTTATTTCTCCTTGGACGGGAGGTATTTAGCTCTATATGTCCATAATTTTGTGATGCTCAATCACTTCTGTCATGGTAAGCTCATTTCTTTCCCTTTCTATCTTATTCTTTCTTTAGAAGAGGGGATTGTGAACTATAGAAAGAATCTGAGGAACCCTTTCTTACATGAGGGTTTAATGTTTCTAATTATGGATCGTATAAAGGTTAACTATGTTATTGAGTCCCCTATTCCTATTAATTTTGTTAAGTCAAAGAAGAGAGAGAAGGGGAATGAGAAATGTCAGATTGAGGAGGTGGATGAGAGTGTGGGTATGGAAATTGAGGATTCTAGTGCATGGTCAAATGGTTACCACACATACTTGGATCACACCCCTTCTTCTGGTGGGAAGAAATGCTCTGATAAAAAGTTGAAACCCTCCAATCCACATGTTAAATGCAAAATTCAGGAGCCTTGCGATGAAGAGGTTGTGGAGCATAAAGGTAGTAGGAGGAAGATCATGAAACAGAGGCTGGTGTGTTCCAAGGATGATGAGGAAAATCTTCCAGAGGTTTTAGGGATTAATCATGTCGGTGAGGTGAAAAATTTAGGGAATAAGGACCTAGGTCATGGTGATGATGGGGTGGCCCCTGTTGCTGGGAAAGTGAAAAGTGTGGTGGATGTGGATGAGTGTCCTGATGTGTCTGTTTCTAAAGACAAGGGTAAGATCAAGGTTGATTTTACTTTGGGTTTTCAAGAAGATGATCCACCCATGAGTTCCCATCAGGGGAGGGGCTTGTTTTGGGGTGCCATGGACTACACACATGCCTCTAGTCTAGTTAATGAAGGGGCTGATATTTCCTTTAATTTTCTTATGTGGTTGGTTTAGTAGGTTCAAGACCTCCATAACAAACATGACATGATTTCTTGGTGCAATATTTCTACTCTCAAAAGCCTAAAGGAAAATGATTCCATCTTTAGTTTGGTTAGATCACTTAAATCCATCCTTAGCCTTACGATGGAGGACATGGATGATTTGAAGAGAGATTATGGTCTGAGGTTGTCAAAATTGGAGAGGAACTATGTGTTACTACATAAAGATCTTAACATGCTAATCAACCTTAGCAAGGAGAAGCTTGAATCCTTGACTGAAGGTCTTGTGTTCCTGAATGAGAAGGCAAGGGAATGGATTGGAAGATCTTTGTTTAGTGAGCCAATGAATAAGGAGGTGGGGGAGGATGTTGATAAGGAGTTGCAAGTTGTGGACTTGGGCATGGTGCTGATCATTTACACATAGAGCAAAACCAAGAAGAGAAAGATGGTACCAAGGTAGGAAGTGGAGGAGATCATGGAAATGCACAACAAGGTGATATCTAAGGATCTGGAAGTAGCTAGAATGCTTAAGGAAATTCTCTAAATTCTACTTGTTTAGTTCTCTTTTTGTCTATTTTTGTTGTTTTGGCTAGTTGTTATCTATTGATGGGGTGTTGATTGTTCTATAATCAGCATATTTTTGGTGTTGGTAGGGAAACCAATTTTCTTTATCTTTGCTACCTTTTCTATTTTTTATATAGGGTTTTAGGGCCCCTTCAAAACCTGTTTATCGCTAATAAAAAACATTCATTAATTCTATCAACGCGAGAAGGTAGTCCACTGATTCCTGATTGGACCCCAACATCTAAGTGACTTACTAAAAATAGTAAGTATGCATAAACAAAGACCAAAACCCCTCTAAAAGGAAAACCCTAAATATCACAAAGTACTGGAGAAGGAAACACCATAATCTACCATTTGAAGAGTTAGATAACACCCTCACAAGGCCCTCTAATCACCATCATTAGCCTACAAGGACCTGATGATAGGCTAATCCAACATAGAAATTAGCTAAAAAGGGGACATTACATTGTACTTTTCCTCTCATCAACACAACCAGCCCAATCTGCATCTGTATAAGCACTTAATGTGAGATCAATATCCCTAAGATACCACAAGCCATAATTTGGAGTTCCTTTTAAGTATCTGAACATCCTCTTCATAGTTGCAACATGTGTTTCTTTCAGATCTTCTTGAAATATAACCGCAAGAAAAAATGCATGCATGATATCTAGTCTAGTAGTAGTTAGATATAGCAGTCCACCAATTATAGATCTATATTTTCTTTGATCAACCTTAGGTGAATCATCATCCTTGCTCAGTTCACAATAAGTCACCATGGGAGTGCATACTAGTTTGGAGTCATCCATTCCAAACTTCTTTAACATCTCTTTGGCATACTTAGATTGTGAAATAAAAATCCCTTTATCTGTTTGATTGATTTGTAGCCCAATGAAGAAATTCATCTCCACAAGCACTGACATTTCAAAATATTTCTACATTTCTTCAAAAAAAATCTTACACATAGCTTTATTTCCTCCAAAGATAATATCATCCGCATACACAAATACTATCAAGATTTTTTCTTCCTCAATTTTGAAGTAAAAATTACTATCCTCAATGCCTTTACTGAATCCTTGTTGTATCAAATACCTATACAATGTTTCATACTAAGGTCTGAGAGCTTGATTCAATCCATATAATGCCTTCTTGAATTTACATACCATATCTGGTTGACCTGATAACTAAAATCCTTCCAGTTGTTCCATGTAAACTTCTTCTTTCAATTCACCATTCAGAAAATAGACTTGACATTCATTTAATAAAATTTAAAGTCCTTATGTGTTGTAAATTCCAAAAAAAAATTGATAGCTTCCATCCTAGCCACAAGAGAAAATGTCTCCTTAAAGGCTATTCATTCAACTTGTGAGTAACCCTTACACACAAGTCTTTCTTTATTTCTTATTGCTTCTCCATTCTCATTCAACTTACTTCTAAATACCCACTTAGTTCCAATTATGTTCTTTTTTTTCTATCTAGGAACAAATTCCCAAGTCTGATATTTCTCAACTTGCATGTTCTTCTTTCATTGCCTTCATCCAATGTTCATCTTTACATGCTTCACTCACTATTTTAAGTTCATCTTTAGAAAGTAAACACAAATTTACCTCAACTTTAGCAGCTTTTCTTCTTGTCAATAATCATTTCCCCTTATCTACAATGATTTGTCCTTTGGAATTATTCTTTTGCACATACTTAGGGTTTTAGGTGTCTTCTCTAGATGTACTTCCTATTCATTCTACACTTCTTTTTCATCAGCCTTTTCTTCTTCTACTTCTCTTCAGTTAGGTTCATCTGACACATATCCATCTACTACAATTGAATTTGACAAATTCTCATCAACCTTAACATTTGCACTTTCAATTATCTTTCTTAGCCTTTTTTTGTAAAATCTATAAGCTTTGCTTTTAGTAGAATATCTAAGGAAGATAACTTCATTAGATCTTGCATCAAACTTTCCTAAGTTTTCTTCTTCTCTTTTGATATAACATTTTTTTCCAAATGCTCTAAAGTACTTGACAATAGTAATTCTTCCATAACATAACTCATAGGGAGTCTTTGTACTGTTAGCATTGGCTTGTACTCTATTAATTATGTAAACAATAGTATGAATTGCTTCTCTCCAGTAGACTTCTGGTATATTTTCTTCTCTCATCATGGTCCTAGTAGCTTCTTGAATAGTTCTACTTTTCCTTTCAAAAAATCCATTTTTCTGAGGAGTTCTAGGGGAAAACAAATCCCTTTTTATTCAATGAACTTCACAAAGAATGTTAAACTCATTGGAGGTGAATTCACCACCTCTACATATCTGAAACTTTTAATTTTCATATCCATTTCATTCTCAATTTGATAGCTTTAAATGCCTTGAATTTATCTAGTGCATTAGATTTTTCTCTAAGAAAGGTAACCCATGTCATTCTAGAATAATCATCAATCAAAAGAATGAAATATCTATCACCTTGTAAAATTATCATTCTTGTAGGACCACAAAGATCTTTATGTACTAACTCTAGTAGTTTAGTAGCAGATTATTCCTTTCCCTTGAAACTACTCCTTGTTTGTTTTCCAAACTGACAACTCTAAAAAATAGCATTGATAGGCTTTGTGATTCTTGGTAGGTCTCTCATTGCATGAACTGAACTAATTCTTTCCAGATTATCAAAGTTCATGTGACGCATCCTCTAATTCCATAACCAACTATCACTAATCTGAGACATAAAGTAATGTCCATCAACACCCTTAAGCTTACAAATGTTTCCATCTATCCTTTTACCAGTAGCAATCACTATTCTAAACCCTTCTCTAATCTCACATGTTTTATCCTTAAACACAAGATTATATCCCTTACTACACATTTTTCCAACACTTAAATGGTTATTCCTTAAACCCTTAACATATCAAACACTATCAATATTATGATTTCCATAAAAAATGATTGAACCTATTCCATAAATCTCATCTCCTGAATAATCTGCAAATTTAGCTAAACCTCCATCATATTTTTCAAGTTTAAAAAACTTTCTTTTTTCTCTAGTCATGTGAATAGAGCATCCACTATCAACAACCCAGTAATTCTCATCTTCTTTAACATGAAAGGAAGATACAAAATTACCTTCAACTTTCTCCTTCTTCAGATCACTTTCCTTCACATATCTTTCAGAGTTAGCAAAACTAGATTCATCTTTGATGGCCAAGAACAAGCATTCATTGCCATCAAAGTCTCCATAATCAGATTCATCATCAGAAATACGAAAATCTTCTCTAACATAGTAAGCTTTCTTAATTATTTTTCCTTTGTTCTCCTTACTCTTATTGTTTATATCTCTTTTCATACATCTTGAAGCATAATGACCTATATCACCACATCTAAAACATTTGAAAGGTAATTTACCCTTATACTTACTGGTGACCTTCTTCATTCTTCTTACGAAGTTAGCTTCCATATCAATATTTTCTAATACTCTAGCCTTGAAAGTAGTTTCTATGCCATTTATACCATTTTTCAAGCCCTTTTTCCTCATTTCAAAAGAAGTTAGTGTACCAATCATGTAATCTCTAGAATAAGTATCAAGATCTACAATTTTCTCAATAGCAGATACCTTTTCACTATAGGAATTAGGAAGAGATATGAGAACTTTCTTTACCACTTTAGATTCTTTGACTTGTGCACCAAGACCTCTCATTGTGATTACTAGATCATCAATAATCTGCATGTAGATTTTGATTGTTTCATCTTCAAACATATGTAGGGTCTCAAATTGTGCCTTCAAATTCAACAGTTTTTCTTATTTGACTTTTACATCTCCTTCATAAATTCTTTCTATATAATCCAAACTGTCTTTAGTATACTTAAAACTCATACATTTTACTAATTTATTTTTTGAAAGACTTCAAAATGATACATCTTTCCTTAGTTTTTGTACTTGTACTTGGACCATTTGCAGGTGGAGTATATTGATTCTTTATTGCCATTTCAATTTCATATACATGAGCTACCAGATATCCTTCTATATTTATCTTCTAGAATACATAATCTATGCCATCAAATCTAGGGCATTCCAAAGAAACCTTGTTCATCATCCTAGATCTACCTCAAGCGGTTCAACTCTTTTCCAAGGAACCTTACTCTGATACCAATTGTTGAATGAAAAATAAAACTAAGAGGGGAGGGTGAATCAATTGTATCTATCAAAACATCAAAACCCTCAATAGTAATCAACTCCACATGCATTCATTAAACCCTTATTATGTTAGAATTATTAAACATGAAATGCAAATAACAAAAATTGAAATAACAACACCATACAAAAGAGAACACTTGATTTACGTGGAAAACCCAAAGAGGGAAAAACCACAGTGAGGATTAGTTCACAATAGAAGTAATTGCAAAACCAGTACAAAAGGGTTCACTACTAGAATAGGACACATTGTCTAGAAAGGCTCACAACTAGAGATCACTGCCACAAAAAGAAATAAAAGAAGATAGAGGAGAAATGTTACATAGAAAACACTTTCTCAATGCAATAAATAATTCACTACAATGCTCCAACAATCTCGCGGCCTTTTTTGAATGATTTTGGACACCTTCAACTCACTACTTTTTAAAATCCAAATACTTGAAATTCACATTGCTCTACTCAAATTTAAATCACACTCATCACACACATCACTTGCATCAATTTTGAATCTATCTTGCTTCTCTCTTGATTATTTCTTGCAACTCACAACATCACCACTCTTATTGATATCAACCTCAACTTCAAACACCTTATTGAAGGTCGACAACTATCCGTTGTACTTTACAAATTCAAAAAAGGTCAGAACCTAAACATTCTCGTGATGGATATGAATGTAAGGGGACCAAAGCAACACTTAATTGAGATCCAAAATGAAATCTTACATTCCATGTTATGCTTCCATCAATACTTGAACATTTTTGAATGTAGTGTAGATGCCAAGTCGTTTGTTACCCATGAAAACACATTAAAAATTAAGTACACACTTCTAAAGCTTCTGATATACCTAACAACAAATTATCTTGACACAAGCAAGAGAAAACACCATTAACTCTCCTTCAAAGCCACAAGTCCTGAAAAGAAACTATGGAAAAATGTGGAGCAAATATATTTCTCCCCAACACCTTTGTACAACACTGCAAAACCAGTTTGCATACTAGTGAACACCAATTCCTTTGACTAACAATCCAAAACCCAAAATTCTGAATATAACAACCTTAAACAACCTTGAACAACATACCAAATTTGTACATGCATAGCCTCAACATAAAAGAAATGTGAAGCACAATCCAGAGCACATTTTGAACACTTGCACAACACTGTTTTCTTTGTTTATCAAATTTTCTCAAGCACTTGGAAACCAAGTACCAGAAACATCACCTCAGTTCATTACATCATTCCAATTCATCTCCAAACATTGCAATAAAAATATAGCTCCATGTACTCACAACACTTCCTCAATATCCCAACTACACATGTACAACTTGCAACAACCTGTTCTTCTCTTTTTCACAAATTTCTCAATATCCTTGACATCTTCATCATGAAACAACTTCGTTAACACATAGTTGACATCAATGACAACCAGTTAGTATACTTCCTATTGAAATCAATCACAACACCTTCATACTTGCAACATACATTACCTAGGTCACCAATCACCTTACTAGGATTTATAAAGTCATTAAAATATAAAAAATGTATCCACTTATGTTATTTTTCATCTCGCTCCTTAGCTATGTAAACCCTTAAAATGGTTTTTTTTCCTTAAATAACCTATGGGCACAAAAATTCAACTAAATCATTTGAAATTTGGTGTTAGATATGTAATGTGTATGAATACACTTAGAAATGGACAATTGAATCCTTAATACACAAGGTAGATTTGTGCACTTTTTGTTTCACCATTTGGCCATTGCTAACCATTTGCATAGGTATCCCTCATTGAAATACCAACTACTTATTGAAATATAGTCTAGCGCTACTAAGTGGGTCAATGCAGGATCATGGGGGTCCAAACTAGGCCCTTAAGTAGCAATGAAATTTAAAAAAAATAGAGTTCGGCAAGTAAACATAAAAATATGAATAGGCTATTAACATAAGTTGAAAAATATGTAAAAACAAAACTTGTAGAAAATTGAATGTAGTTTCTAGGCTACTAGTCCTTTTTTGGAAAAAAGTAAATCTACTTTGTGAAAATTTGAAATTTCAATGCAGTGGTACTAAATTTTTAGGAAAAGGATAAAAGAAGGTGTATGTTTGACCACTTGAAGTACAAGAAAAAAATAATTTTTTTTTTCTAAAACTCTCAATATATGTAGAGGACACATGCCCAGATGTGTTGGATTCTTTTTGTAATTTTTTTTCATGTAAATAATTAGTTATGATTTTTTTATTAGAACATTTCAAAATTATTAAAACATGTTTGTCTAACCACCATAACCTAGTAAAAAATCTATGAAATTCAATTTTTTTTATCCTATAGTATGTGAAGCATAAAATGTGACACATCTTTTAGATTCAAAAAATGTGAAATAGTTTGAAAATTATAGAAGTTTTTCAATCAACCTATCAATTAGGAATTTAGTCATAATGTATGTAAAAAATCAATAATAATTATTTATTAAATTCAAAATAAGGCATATCTTATATTTGTGGAAAGCTGACAATTTTTTCTATAAACACTTTTTGTTTCATCAAATTCAGATAAAAAAAAGTTGTCAGCCACAAGGGAGAACTTGAAAAATCTAAGGAAATTTCGTAAAAACATTTTTTGAGTTGACTTTCTAGGTTTGGCTATCCCGAACTAAATCTTGAGCCAAATCTCGAGCCTACTGATTTTGTCAGAAAAAATGGATATCCATTTCAAATGGATATCTATTACTTTTATTATTTATAATACATAATATTTAATATATTAATATATACTAATATACTAATATCTTATATATATTATATATTACATATTATGTATTATATATTATATTATATATTATTATATTATAGATTATATTATTATATTATATACTATATACTACATATATTTTATATAGTATATTATATTAATATTATGTAATGTATATTAATATATATATATATATATATATTATAATATATTATATTCTACATTATAATATATATATATATAGTGAGATAGAGAGAGGGGGTGTGAGAGATAGAGGGAGGGAGAGACAAAGAGACTTGAGAGAGAGAGAGAGAGACCTGAGAGAGAGTTTTGTCTAGGTAGAGTTCGTAAGGGAGAGACCTAAGAGAGAGGGGGTAGGAGGGATAGAGGTAGGAAGAGACCTGAGAGGGAGAGATATGGATTGAGAG
>VDFB02271358.1:651286499-651303408 GCA_007258455.2 Sequoia sempervirens
ATTGAAGAATTTCTGATTGAACAATTTAATTAATTCAATTGTTCCTCTTTCTAATGATGAATCACTAAGTGTGATCCGAAACGTCGAAACAAAAAACATATGCAGTTGAATCCAAAAGCTTACTAACTAATTCAATGTATTTTGTTTTTATTTTAAGCCTTTACAGATACTTTATTTTGAGATTGAAATAATATAGCCATATTCAGAGGGCTATGAGCATTTCATCATAAATTTATTGAAGATAGAAGGATATCTAAAGCAGGAATTATTCATACAAATATATGTGGTTAGCAAAACAAACACAATTGACAGTAAAAGCAAATCACATTAGAATGGATCGAGAAATTCAGTTGTTAAAATGACTCCTCTATTGGAGATTTGGGATCAATTATATATGAATTATCCTTCAGAATATTTCAATCATTTCTATCAATTTTCAACTGCTACTCCTTTTCCAAGAGATTAGCATACACACCAACCATAAACTTCTAAAAAGTTAGTAAGAAATATTATGGCAAATTATTTAAATCATATTTGTTATAATCCATTTTAGAGTCACATGTCTATAGGCACCATTGAAATATTTCATGAGTACAGAAGGTGGCAACTTATAATTTCAATCTGTTTTCATTTCCTCACAATTTTACTTCTAATTGGTAGGAGAGATGGAAGGTTATTTAACCACAATATTTGAGTAATATGTTGATACTCATTTCTTATATTTTTTAATAATTTTATATCCATTTAGAAATAATCAACCCAATAAATCTAAAATTTATGTTTTTGGATGTCTAATAATGTGTGTAAGAGGGCTTCTTTCTTTTTCTTGTATTATGGTTGTGTCTCTCTAGTTGTGTCCATGTCACTCTAATCTTCTATTCATTTTCTTTTTTACATTTTCTTCCTTTTTTTACTTGATCTCGATGACTTGTGTTTGAATCTCAACATCTTGTTTAGTTTTTTTAAAGTTAGCATCAAGTCTCTATTTTGAGTCACAATCTTGTGTTTGTTTGGTGATTAGAAACATGATAGTGATTCTATGGCAATAACATTATCGATGAAGGTTCCCTCCTAATGGTATGGGACGTTACATGTTGATAGTAATAAGTTGTTTCATGTTAGTGAGATAGTGTAGTTGGGGTAGTGTCAATATCATAGTGCATTGATGTGTTATGAAAGTGTTGGTAAAATCTCACATGTTTTAGAATATAGGTGGGCCTATGGGAGGGTGTTTGATCATTATTGATATGGATAGCACAAGGAGGTAATGCAAAAATTTCTTGTTGGTTAAATTTTGATAGATGGATCTTGTCAACATTATTTTATTCATAGCCAATGATCTGAGGTATCTAAGTCAAGTGTTTTGTGGGCCCATAATGGAAATTTATTAAGTTATGAAGGTGAGGAAGATTTGGTATATTTTGATTGGTTTTGGGTGGTATTCCTTCTACTAAAAGTTGAGTTTTTTTTCCTATTTATGACTCACCAAAATAATTATCATATTTTATTCACCTTGGATATATTATATCCTAAGTGTAATATTACACATATTTAATAAGTTTACTGAGGATAACTAGGATATTTAGTAATTCTCACATAAGTAGTTAATAATGACGTGCATAACTTGAAATGAGGTACACAAGTGCCACCACTACTTCAATAACCCTTGATCAATGGTAGTTAGGTGTCACATTTTCTCAATCAAGGTCACCTCTATCTCAATTACATTGAGTTAATAATTTATACATCTTGACATGTCATGTCCTTGATCTATGCATCCAAAAGACCTATATAGTTGTATGCTATTATTTATGTTGAATGCCCAAAAATAAGCTAGCAAAAATAACCCTGGAAATACTTTTTTTGACATATTATTCATGTGTGCACACCTTTCCAATCCAAAACATATGAATACTATCCTATGTGGTGCCACCTATTATGTTAGAGTGTGAAAATGAAGCATGTGACTTACAATTTAACAAAAATCTACAATCCTTGACAAAAATTCAACTTAGATGATGACAAGCCTCTACTCATTTGAGATCAAACTCTAGGGACTAGGGACTAGGGCCTTAGAACCATCTTAAACTATTTTGAAACAATAAATATATTTAATTAAATATTAAGATTAAACAAAGCTTGTGATAAATGAAGCTCGATATCCTACCCTAGTATCATTCATTAAATCATAATAGTTAATTTATTACACTAATCTATATTACTATTATAGTTAGCATTACTATGCCTACACCCATAACAATGTAATTAAATTTACTCGTATGATAGTAAAATACTTCATTAGGATCAAAATTCATATTTCAATAATTGATGATATTTCCTATAGGCATTAGCCTCCTTAATTTACTATAGAGATGTGAATCTACCATTCAAAAATAATAAAGTCAAAAGGGTTAGGTTTAATACTTATTCATCCTACTTAATTTATGCTTTAAAAAAACATATTATTAAAGGTTACTATGAACAAGATACTAATTGTACATATAACTTACCACCCTTATTTTCACTTGCATTTAATTAACTATTAATCCTCTCAAGCCACTTTGACAATCTTGATGACCATAATCCCACTCATGGGTGAACCCCTCATTAGAATTTAGATAAAAACATTAGTAATTATTTATACTAAATCTTGATACAACACCATTCCTTACTTCCTCTTCAACCAAGTTCACTCATTAAAGAATATCTCTCAAATTAAATTCAATCCCATATGATGACATGTCCAACCTTAACTAGGTTAGATAGTTGCTATTCTAAATTTAATAAAGTAAAATACATAGCATTAAATCTATAAGCTAAGTTTAAAGAGGTAGAATAACTAAGATGTAGTTAGTTGAATTGAGGAATATCTCTCAAGTGTAAAGATACATTGGGAGAGTTTGTGGTCTCCCATTATAGAAAATTCATAATACAATCTTTAATTCTTAGTAATATCATACATATTTATAATATGGTTCTTAGAGAGAGGGAGATAGAGTGTGTGTGATGTGCACGAGATTCAACAATGTGGTTATTGATATCCATACCTTACCACTTGAAAAGGTTATAAAATCTATCATTTTAATAGATTGTCTAACTAGCAATATTTGGACCCACCAAAATAAAAGGGAGTTGTAATAGTCAGACATAAGTCTAGGAATTACATTTCCCTCCCCTTAGATATAACTTACACTTGGAATTCCCTAAGGCTTGGAAACACAAGCCCAATATGGTACCACATGTATAAGAACTGTTGAGGATAACACGACTTATTTACTTAGTTGGTGATAAGGTTAAATCATAAATAAACAAGTATATAAATGAAGAATTTACTCCATAGGGTAAGAAACCTTAAATATAGAAGAAAAATACATACAATAGAACAATTCTATTCATTAAAATCATGATATGAGGGTGATAATACCATCCACATAGTTCATAAATTGGTACCTCGGCCATCTAGAATAAAATCACCCAAGTGTATACTAGAACCACATTAAATTTTTATCATTATCTACAAATTCAAGACATTTCCAACCAACAATAACCATCATGCATAATTTAAAAATTAACTAGATGTATCTTACAAAATTGTTTCACTCATCAACCATCATGATGTCATATCATGTCATATCTAGGGAAACATTTAATTGTTTTTTATTAGTTACTATTCTTCTAATATAGTTCATAAATCATTCCACATCACATTCACTTGTAATCACTTACATTCATCATAAATGACCCCCACAACTCACATCACAAGATTCATGCAATGAGATTTATGGGGATGAAATATGTCAAAATACCATTAACCATAAAGCCCTATTGTAGTAGATTTAGTAGTATTAAATTCCATGTAGATTTAGAACCATTGTGCCAACAATTGAGTAGCCACATAGCCACATAATGATGAATATAAGGGAAATAAAATATCACAAGTACCATAGATCCATGGAATCACTAGAAAAGAGGGTCTTGAGGCCCTTCTTGAGGACCCTTCTATACAAATCCTAGTACCTTCCCCAATTTTCTTCAGGGGGTTATCCTCAAAAAGGAAGGTACCTATAATTCACTCACATAGATCTAGGGGAAATGAATTATGACCATCCCATACTAGTCTCATTTGTAGCCCCCGTCCTTACAAGAAAATTCCCTAGGAAATCTACTCACCTATACAACCTACTAGGGAGTTCTACTAGATATACAAACTTAGACATGTCACATTATAGAACACATACTAGTAGTTGTAAACAATAAGAAATCCTTAAACCAAAAAATATAAGACTACAAGCCAAAATCCCAACAAAAGTACATCACAAAGGAAAATATAGAAAATTAATATTAAAGGTAGCAACATTGAAAAATATTAATTTCAAACCAAACATATAATTAAATAAGTCCATGAGGAGAAAAGGACCATTGCAAAATTAAAATAGATAAGTAGCCTAAGAATTAAAATTCAACAACTTTGGCTTAACACTTAAGAAAATAAATCATCAATAATTAAATTAATAACATTTTTTAATATTCTCACAAGAGTTTGCACATTATAGAAACCATGTAGCTTTGCTAAAGCTAGTTAAGAGGAGGAGGGGAATGGTGGTCTCAAACCATGTAAAGATAATAAAATTAAGTACCATGGTGGTCTCAAACCACATGGAAAATATAGTACGCAATATCTTATTGAACATGACCCTAAGTCTCACACAAGTTCAAATATACTATGCAATAAAGGTTATGCATCACTTGCTTGAAGTATTGGAATATACATAAGTTATTTATAGTCACCTATCACAAGGATCCCCTAATCCATATATATAACACCAATTTCCATTACAAGGTCAAGTCACCATTATAATAGCATGTTATCTATTAGAGTAATAAGGATAGTCACTTGATAATTAATTAATCATTAATTAATTATTAAGTCCCTTATTACTTTAGTTCACTTAAGCTAAAATTAGGAGTTCTTTTTATTATTAGTTTGAACTAAATATAGGACAAGTTGTCTCATTGCATGAAATTAGAACACTTGTCACTATCTAATCAAATCCCCATCTAGGGTTTTCTTTTGCATGCTTTTATAAAGCTTGCACATTCATTGTAATAATTAAATTCAGAACCATTTAGGTTAAAAATTTTGCACATATGAGTGCTCTTCTAGATTCAATATTTTCTCTCTTGGTTGCATAGAAAATCAATTGCTTTGATCTTTCTTTTGTCATAGGATAATTTCTTGCAGGTAATTTGAGTTCAATCATCAACTTCATCATGCTATCAAAGTTCTAGATCTATAGCTTCCTATTCAAATTTTTTTTTTTTGTTTGCAAAAAAAAAAACAAAAAAACAAAAAGAAAAAGAAAAAAATGAAAAAGCTTTTAAAAAATTCACCACCACTAGCCATAGGCCAAAGGTTTTTCTTTTGACCCTGGCCCCACTAGATAAATTGAAGTCCTTAACTTGGGCATACGGTGTCAAAATTGGGTAAACAAGATATTGTTGGAAAGCTAGTTCTGAGCTCTTTCTAGTGGTATAGGTATCATTATAATATTTTTCTTCTAGTTTATATTATTCTCAGTTAAGGTTAGATCTTCATTTTGCGCTTCAAAGCTCACAACTTTTTTCCTATATCTCTGATTTTTGCGATTCAAACAAAATTGAAAAGGTATTTGAGAGATATTCAGATCTATTCATGCACATTTTCTAGAATCTTCCCCAAGTACATTTTATTTTGTATTTTTTGTTTTCACATTCTACTTAATTACTTGGACGTATTGGCACCTGGAAAGGATTTTTTTGTGTGAGATGACATCATTTGATCTACTTTATCAATAATGAGGGTTTTAGTATCTGATTTTTCATTTGAGTGAGTATCATGGGTTTTTCTTTTCATCCTTTTATGATCAACTTGGACAAGGATAACTATGAGTCTTGGAAAAATGGCATCCTAAAACATCTCAAGTGGCTTGATATTTTACCTTATTTATATGGAATCATACCTACACTAGACACACCAAGGATTTTATTAGCATGGGGCATCATCAGAGATTATATTGTAGGGGTTATATGTCATAGTATTGATCATGACACAATATGTGTTGTATTGGACATTAAATGTCCCCACACACTTTGGAATCTACTTTGGGTGATCCATGGAGACCTTCATATCTCTCCATACCTAGAGGATCCTACTGCATATTGTCTCACCCCTCTTGCAGATGTAGATTCCATAACCTTTGATGAAAATAATTTAGAGGAGCTTGAGTATATCATAGGTCTTGCATGTTTTGATGGTTTAGAGACTTGTCTTCATGTTCCCACTCTTTAGATTGAGACTGCATCATCATCATATCCTATTGTTCCTTATCAGTTTGACATCGTCACATCTTTGGCCCCTATTGATTCAATGCAACATGACACACATCTTCCAAACATAGCTACTTGGAATTCATGTCTTGCAAGAATATCATCCTTGTTTCTAGAGTCCTATATAGAATATCTAGAGGATTCCTTTGAGTACATTCATCTCCTCTTTATTGACAGCCACATCAATGCTATTGGCCCACCATCTCCACCACCTTTACAACTTGTTCTATATTAGTCTGTTGATGACGATGTTACTCACAACAACGGGACGAATAAATTCTTCATAGACAAACTGTGAAGAGCCTATCCTTCTTGAAAGACTTAACCAAAGACAACCTAGGGGATCCATATGATAGGATAAAGGTTGTTTTAGTTCAATCCCAAGTCTCTGATAGTCAGGTCTTGATAGTACTAGGTTCACTTCAAGGTATGATGTGATATTTATCTTAATATCAAATGGAATATGGTTGTTTTTGGTTTCATTAAGAGTCATAAGTGTTTTACACAAGATTTCCAATTCAATCATAAAATAACATCACATGTGAAATCAAAAGATTTGAAAAAATACTTCATGAATATCAACAATTTTTCTATCACTTAAGTAGATTTAGCTTTAAGCATTCAACAATTTCATAGAAGATGAAAGATTTTTAATAAATTTTCATTCATTCATCTATTTTTTGAAACATTTTCCAGAATTTAAACATCTATTCTAAAATAAAGGATAAAAAAAAAACTAAAAATTAAAATTTCTCCCAGTTATTCCTCCATGCATACACACGAGAAGAATTAACAAATCAAAGAAAACCACTTTATACTTCCTTGCAGTTAGCTTCACAACTACATATAAAATGGATTTTTAATGTTAAAGGAGAGGGGTTTTTAGTTTGGACTACCCGAGTAAGTTTGTATGCATATAAATGGCCCATAACACAGGTCTTGTTTTGGATAAAACTATCAAAAACCAACTACAAAGATTCCTTAGAGATATAGGTAGCTATTAAATTAGCTTTGATATTAATTAATATCTACGTGCATACAAGTTTTTAGACTGAAATGATTCAGAAAATAGGAAAAAAGAACAAAACTTAGAGAAGTTTTGGCTCTTTCGACATCCACAAATTTTGAACTTAAAACAAAAATAAATCAGTAAACATCCTTTTATAGGAACAAGGCCCCAAGAGTTTAAACTTAAAATTTATCCAAAGAATCAGAAATAGCAAATCAAAATGTAGCATGTGGCATAAGCCAATTGTCATTTGAATATTCTAGACGAAGTCAAAGCTTTGACTTCTTCAATAGCAACACTTTTCACTTTCAAACTCTGGTACACAATACTTCGCATAAACCAAGGCTATCAACACTTTTTAGAATACCAGACGGGAAACATCTACCAGGACTAGGAACAACTTGCAAAACTCAAATACAACAAAAAAATATTTATGCGACACCTCCAGTATCCGATATTTGGTACATCCTTTCATTATTTAGGGATCGGGCTCCAGGATCTTTCTTCACCTTTCTTCAATTGGTATTTTTAGAAAGCATTCAATGTTTGATGCATACGTTCTTTTGAAATCCCTTGTATTTCCTTCCAAGTGAGCTTAAGCCTAGTTTATTCTTTTGATACCTGTAGTATACTAGCATTCCTTTGCAATTTGTCTATTTCATATCTAGCTATGGTTTTCCTACACTATATAATCTTATCAATGAGCACCTAATTTAATAATTGAATAGGGTCTCTATTTATCCTTTCAATCCATTCCTTGAAGGCTTTAGCTTATTTATCCTCCTATCCTAGCGTTTGGGGATCACAACCTTGATGTGCTAACATTTCAATAAAGTCTTGATCTTTATCAAGCAATTTTCTACATTTCATGGTGACCTTTTTAAATCCTTATAGATACATTGTATCAACATGTCACCTTCCCATTTCAACTGTTTCTTCCATTTTTCTAACAATGGAACTTCTTGCTCTGAAATTATATTTCTTTGTATTAATTCTTAGACATCCATTTGTATGAGAATTTCAACATTTTTCCTTTCAACATCAATCTATTCCTAGCAAACCTTGCATTCACTTCCAAATCGTCTAGATTTCTCAAACCAATGATATGCTTCCCTATTGAATTTGTAATAAATTCTTCTCCCTGCCTCACCCAATACTTGATCCATTCTTCAAATACATTCATTTTATGGTGAACTGCTGCAATTGCATCCACCCATTCTTGTGACATTAGTATTAGATGTTGGGGAAATTCAGTCTATGCTTGACCAGATAGGGTTAATGATTTTATAAAATTTTCCAAGGTAGCAACCTGTTCCTTCAATTCTCTTTTCTTCTTTTTATACTTCTATACTCTGGCAATAGTGGAATCCATCTTCATCTTTATTTCTTCCAACTTTTTCCTCCAAGATGAGTGTCCAAGATTAATACTTGTTATCTTGTACTCCTTAGGAGTTATCTCATGTATACTTTTTTTAGCTATTGGAGAAACTATATGGATGGTTCTATCTCCATCTACATTTTTCTGCACGACATGTGGGTATGTGCAGGATCATGATGGGCCAAAAAGTGGCAATATGATGGGTATGTGTAGGGTATGTGGCTGAAGACTTTTTTTTTACCCAAAATTGATGAAACGAAAAGGGTTTTTAAAGGAGATTCTCAAATTTCCACCAATATAAATTATGGTTTACTTTGAATTTAATAAATAATTATTATTAATTTTCTATTTAAATTAGGACTAAAGTCCCAATCTATAGGCTAATTGAAAAATATCTATAGCTTTCAAACAATACCACATTTTTTGAATCTGAAACATGTGTCACATTCTATGCTCTATATACTATAGGATTAAAAAAATAAAAATTGAATTTCATGAAGTTTTGACCAAGTTAAGGTGGTTGAACATATGAGTTTTTAATTTTTTTAAAATTTGTAATAAAAAATTCATAATTAATTATTTACTTGGAAAAAAATTACAAAAAAATATGCATCACATTGGGACATGAGTCCTCTAATTATATCTACAATCTTATAAAAAAATATTATCATTTTATTGTGGTTAGGGTGGTCAGACAGACACCGACTTCTTATTTTTTCCCTGAAATTTAAGTACTACTACATTGAAATTTCAAATTTTCACCAAATAGATTTTTTTTCTTTTTAAATAAGCCTAGTAGTTTAGAAACTACATTTAATTTTATATAGATTCTATTCTTACATATTTTTGAAATAATATAGATAACCTATTCAAATTTTTTCGTCAAGTTTCTAACTCTGGTTTTGGAAATTTTCATCCTTAAGGGGGCTATTTTTCCATGATGATACTACACATACCCATGTTTTGCTTTAGCTTCACTAGGCTTAGAATACTTCACAGGTATATGCGGGGATCATCATGGAAAAAAATAGGCAATCAACGAAACCGAGGAAAAATGGAGTGTTGAACAGCTTGATATGAATAAGGAATATCTATTTAATAGAATAATTTGTGAATAGTTTCTAAAAACTGCTAGGTGTTAAAAGTAAAATATCTATTTGCAGTGGCCCTAAATCTTGCAGGGTGATCGTGGATATGCGTCTACCAACCATAATAAATATTAATACATAATATTTTATATATAAGTAGATGACTCATGTCCGGATGTGATGCATATTTTTTTGTAATTTTTTTCCAATTAAATAATTAATTATGAAAATTTTATTACAACTTTTAAAAAATATAAAAACTCGTATGTCTGACCACCTTAACTTGGTCAAAACTTCATGAAATTTAATTTTTCTTTTTTAATCCTATATTGTGTGAAGCATAGAATGTGACGCATGTTTTGGATTCCAAAAATGTGACACTGTTTGAAAGTTATAGATGTTTTTCAATCATCCTATTGATTAGGACTTTAGTCATAATTCTAATAGAAAATAAATAATAATTATTTATTAAATTCAAATTAAAGCATAATTTATATTGATGGAAAGCTGAGAATCTCCTCTAAAAACCCTTTTCGTTTTATCAATTTTGGGTAAAAAAAAAGTCGTCAGCCACATTCCCTACAAATACTCATAATATTGCCACTGTTTGGCCCATCATGATCTTGCACATACCCTCCTATATAAAACTATTAAGATCCAGAGGCAATATTTCTACTTCCATTGGAGAAGCCAATTCCCTGATCAACCAATCAGGTGCATCCTCGTCATGCTCTACCTCTGCAACATTCCTTTGTTCTTGGTTTCCACTTGATTCAAAAACCTCTTCTCTTACTTCTTCAACTTTATTTGTTACATTCTTCGAAATAGGAATTTTTTCAACAATTTTTGGAATAGATTCAGGATTTTTGGGATTTAGCACTATCTCCTATGATTGAAGACTTATATTTTCCTCTCTATCTACATGTTCAACATCACCTTCCTAGATGTCACTTTCTTTGTATCCTGCTACACCAAGATTTTCTTTATTTCCAACTCCATCACCTGAAACCTATGTAGCTTCTTCTTTCTCAATCTCAACTTCAACCAGGTCCTTTTCTGATTCTTCAAAGACCTGTAGTTGTGCATTATCATTTGGATCATTCCCAAGTGAAGGCTAGGAATCAAAATATCTTCAATAACCATTTCATCAATAGTATCTCGCCCTGTAGTCTCCCCTGCTTCCATCTAAAGAATATCAGGGTTCCCTGTTTATGAAGTGAGTGTTCCTTGTATAAATTATTCTTCTTTAGTATTTGTAGGAGTTGACCCAGTATCTAGAATTTCTTCTACCACTGGTTGTACCATGGGTTTATCTTTAAACTTCTTTTATTTTACCTTTTCCCACATGGAACCCAATCTATCCATTTGTTCTTTAATTCTGGCTTCATCTGCTTCAAAAACTTCATCCAAAACCATAGGAGTTCATCCTAGTGCTTGTTTCACATTAGCCATATTAACAGAGGGAGGAGAAGTAAATAATGTTGTAGCTGTTTGAGATGCAGACCTTGTCTATGTACCAACATTTTCTATTACTTCCACCTCTTCATCAAAGGTAGGTTTAGGCATTGGCTTTGATGTAGAGGAAAAAGAACCTTTAGGTCTTACTTTTTATTTATCTTTACTTGGTTCTACATCTTTCTACTTATCAGTTGGCTTTAATGGAACTCACTGACTTGAAGCCTTAGGGGTTTTCTCTTCAATTCTTATACAAGGAGTAGATTTACTAGTTTTCCTTTTCTTCTTAGTAGGTTCCCCACTCTCAAACAAAGTTTCATTTCTTTGTTTTCTTCCTTTATCTTGTGAGAATGTGGGTTCAATTCCTTTTTATCTTAAAGCTTTACATAAATCATTTATCGAGTGTTGAGTGTGTAACAAAATAGGTGTAGAGAACTAATCAATTGATGTCATTTCTTCACCCTCGTAATCCAGGTCTGAGATGGATTCATCATACACTCTATCTTCATTTTAAGCTTTATTCAACACTTCTCCATCATCCTTTTCCAATTGATCTGGAATATCAGGAAGCATAAGAATTTGAGCATATTTTAAGAACAATCTTTCATATTTTGTTTTCCTTACTCTATGCTCATTTTCACAATTAAGCCAATAGTCTTCTAGGTGCTAGAGATGAGCATGGTAACCAGCTATGTTCTTGGAAATAATCCTCTCAATATCATAATACATTCTTTGAAGTGGAAAATATTCAAAATTATATGTTTTCAGTTCTTCTTCACACAAGTCAGCTATCTTGATCGCACTAAATTTATAATTCCCTATAACAATAGGAAATTTGAAGGTAGCCTTCTTATGAGCCTTGCTATAAAGAGCCTGAGATGGTTTTAATTGTCTCACCAATTCTAATAACATAATTTTGTCTGTAGGCTACTTGAGCAACATGAAAGGATTTCCATCAAACCCTTCCACCCTAATGTAGGAGAAAGTGGGAAACTAAATGTACTAGCCTCCCATTGGTTTGATAACATTTTGTGCCTCCAATGACAATATTTTGGCTTTGTCACTTTCCATCATTCTGACCAGCTACATAGAGAACACATCATTAACTCTTATGTAATGCTCTTTGTATCCATGGATAATGATTTGGGGTAAATGAGCATATATTAAACTATTTCCTACTTCTCTTCCCAGAGTATAGTTAATCTTCTTCAACCCTTGTTAACTTCCCCTTATGGCGCAGGAATAGATCACATATGAGGACATATAAAAACATCTAGTTTTGGGAAATGTAGTTATATGTTCCTGTAATTTGTCACTAATAAACTTTCCCCAATGTATTTGCACGAGATTACTCATTAGTCTTGATATTATCACAAGCATCCAGGGTTCAAATTTACTGGCATCTCATAACCCAGCTATCCTACTCAGCATGGTTATAACATATTGAACATCTTGGTTGAACATAGACCTTAGAATTTCTTTTTTCTATTTTGTAATTGGCTCTTGGCACCATTTGGTATACATAATTTCTCTATTGGGATCTTCGGCAATCTAATAAGTTTTTTCTTTTGCCCTCATATCAATATTATACATCTGGGTGAATATAGGAAGCTCAAATGTGTATATAATTCCTTTCTAGGAGAGATATGCATAAGTTCTTCCCTCCTCAATGATTCTTTTATTTGGGTCATAATGATTTATAAATTCCATGACCAATTCAGGGGCTTCCATTACTAGCCAAAACCCTCATGCTAAAAGTATACCAATTGCTATAACATTTCTGGTACATTGAGAAGCATTTTCCTACCATCCCTGAGTGTGAATTTTAACATTAGAAGATGACCCCATATGAGTATCTATAACTACCATGCTAATTGGTATTTCCTATGAACTACAATATTTAAATTCCTCTTCCGCTCTTGTGTCATAAGTACTCATTTTTGCTAGTGTGTTATGCATTTTCAAATGTGTTTCTTGTGTGTGAGTGAGGGTTAAATTTAACCAAATTTATTACAATTTTATAAAACTTTTAATTTACCTTTTGGCTAAATTCAAATCAAAAAATAATCAACACTTCAATTTCTAAAGGGAAAAACCATTTTTCAAGATTTTCATGTGTGAGAATGATTAACAGAATATTAGTTATCTAAAACATACTTGGTTCTGGTTGATGATGACAATCTTTTCATAATGGAGCTTCAAAACCCTTGGTAGTTGTGTTCTTAGTTTCTTGAAATTTACCTTTCCTTGTGCACCAACATTATTTCATTCGCTCAATGTCCTTTGCAAATTTGCAGCATGACATGAAGTGGAGTTTTATGAAAGAAATTGCATGCTTAAGGTGGTGCCAAGTACGAGAGTAGTTCACCACCTTCATTAATTACCTGTTATAATGCTTTAATTTCTTGAATAAAGGTGCAATCATTATGAATTAGGGTTCAAATTATGAATGCCTAGATTTCTACGAGAGCTCGCTACTAGAGGAGAAAGATGGCGCAATGATGTTACGTGGCACTCTGGTGTCACTTTGATTTTTGCGATGCATAAGCCATTAATAAATGTGATCAATTTGTGATCACTGGGATTAAAACTTCTGATACCAACTTTTGAGAAAAAATACTGGGAATAGGGGTGCTTACCTCCAAGCTTCAGAGAAAACTAGAACAAAATGAAAGACCAGGAACTAGATTCAAGAGAGATCAAACAGAATAAAAATGATTAAAACATTGCAAAAAAAAACTTCAATTTCTGAGTTTCGAATAGAGAAAATGAAATAAAAACTACCAAACTTTGATATAAGAAAATGATACTACCAGTATTAAAACTTTCGGTAGATGACTTACCAGACGAGGCTAGGACCAACTAAAGATAGAACTCACTTGATACAGCTGCACAACTTTGGGATTCTGGTTTTTGATAAAATATTAAACTTCATGAAAATATCGAAAGATCGAATCTGGGAAAGAATAAGGATAAAACAAAGACCAAGCAAATTGAAAATGAAGCCTACATTTGACCAAACCACAGAGCAATGTGAAAGCAAATGAAAATGAAAGGGAAAAAGAAAAAAAGGGCTCCACATTTTTGCAAGTAGAAAAATGGGGCCTGATGTGAGACCACACAACAACTAGCAACCAACAAAACTAAACAAAATAATAGAAAGTCAATTATGGATCTAACATTAGCATACCAACTCTTTTTAGTCTTCTTATTATAAATCATTGGATCCTCATTCAGACATTTAAATTTCACTTTAGCTAGCATGTAAGATTATGTATTACTGAGCTCACGTGTGTGCAATTGGTTATTTCCACCATAGTAAACTTAGAATATAACAATTATTTGCATTGACCTACATAATTTGGAAATTCCTTCAAAGCCAACTAGGGATAGAGCCTTCTTTCCAGTTAAATGTCCATAGCCCCAACAAATTTATCTTTGTAATTCCCCCAAACATAGATCTACTACCAGCTAGGCATCTATAGCCCCAGTAGAGATATTTGGATAGCCTAAAGAGTTGATTTTTTTTTTTGATATTGCAATAATATCTCATTTTTCTCTTTTCATTGATAGCTCATTTTTCAACTTGCAAGCAATGAAGCCCGCTATTAGGTTGGGAATTACAATGGTAGCAAAGGTAGTCTTTTATTTTTTCACTCAATGCAAAAAATTGCTATCCCAAATTTCAATAGAATGATTTAAATGTGTGTGTTTGTAGCTCAACATCAACTAAATGATTCATGCTAACTAGAGTAAAAAGAATCGAACAATTCTCAAATAATTTATAAGTAAAGGACTACTTCCGATCAGGAAATAGATTGAATTTCAAGAATTGATGTTATATTACTCTATTCAACTTCAAAGGTTACCATTCATTGTAAAGCCCAACGACATGACACCAAAAAAAAAAGCAAAACAAAAGCAAAAAACAACTATTTACATAACAACAGCAAAAACTATTTACTCATAAATGGAAATAATGCTTTAGAAACTGCCCATTAATGGGCAATGGAATATCCTCACCAATCAAAGACTTCAATCTATAAGTGTTGTCACCCAAGATTTCTTAAATTGATACGAGCCTGTCCATAACTTGTCAAACTTACCATGATCACCTTTTCACTCATGGGCTTTATTTCAGTATAGGACCAAGTCAGATATTCTAAAAGTCTTTAATCTAGCCCTTTTATCAAACCATCTTTTTACCATAGATTGATGTCTAGCAAAATGATCTATAGATCGAGTACATTTTTCATCTAGATGCATTAATTGCATTAACTGAGCTTCAGTCTGATCATCTAATCCAATGTATTCTTGGGTGAACTGCCAAGTAGGGATTTTCAAATTTATTGGTAATATAGGATCTACCCCATAAACTAAGTGATAAGGAGAATTCCCTAATGCAATTTTCATCCTAGTACGGTCTACCCAAAGGGAGAATTTCAACAAAGAATGTCATTCTCTAGGATTATTTTCAATCATTTTTTTAATTATATCCAACAAATTTTTATTTGATGGTTCAACTAATCCATTTCCTCATAGATAATAGTTAGATGAAAATTTTAATGATATACCATATTCAAATGCCCAATTGGAAAATTTTAATGAAGAAAGGCAGGGCCATTATCACATACCAGTGCGTATGGTACTCCAAACTTGGTGATGAGATTCTCTTCCAAAATTTTGATTACTACTTCTTTAGTGCATTGTTTTCTAGGACACGCCTCTGTCCATCTGGTGCAATAGTCTATAGCAGTTAATATAAATCTATGGCCTACAGATGATGGAGGATTAATAGTTCTAATAAAATCTAGTCCCCATTGTGAAAAGGGACGCATTTCCATCACTAGTTGTAATGGTTGAGCATTGAATCTTCCTTTATCTGATGCAGTTTGGCATGTGTAGTAGTGTTTGACATGTTCATATGTATCTTTGAAAATTGTTGGCCAGTAATAACCAACTCTCAAAATGAAGTGTGCGGTGGCTAATGGTGCTCCATGAGTTGTTCCAAATTTATCATGTAATTCATGCAACACTTTGTTCGCTTTTGTTCTATTCAAGCATCTTAAATAGATTCCTTCATTGTTTCTTTTGAATAGAGCTCCTCCTGTGATAATGTAACTTTGCAATTTTATCTTAAGATATCTTCTTTGATTTCTTTGCATATGATTGGGGCAAGTATGGCTGACCAGATAATGCCATATATCTGAATACTAGTCTTCTTGGTTTTTTACATCCAAGTATATTGTTGAATCAAAATTTGTGGATCTATTTCTACAATAGATTTGATCAAATCTTGTCCCCTAACCAATTTCATGGGTATAATTTCTAGATCGAATTCTTGTAGGATTGTAACCCATTTGGCTCTTTTTTCTTTGATCTCACTTTGTGTTAACAACATCTTGACTATAGAATAAGGAACAATAGATTTGACTACACTCCTGAGGATGTAATGCCTAAATTTTCGTACCACTTTGACCAAAGGAAAGGATTTTTTTTCAACATCTATGTATCTTAGCTCCGCTTCTTTAAATGGATCACTCATAAAAGAAATTGGCTTCTCTTCTTTTTTCTCACCCTTATGTGTTAGTACTACTGCACAAGTATGACCAG
>VDFB02271358.1:651303508-651379363 GCA_007258455.2 Sequoia sempervirens
TTGAAATGGGAAGGTGACATGTTGATACAATGTATAGAAGGATTTAAAAAGGTAATTATGGAATGTAGAAAATTGCTTGATAATGATCAAGACTTTATTGAAATGTTAGCAAGTCAAGGTTGTGATCCCCAAATGCTAGGACAAGAGGGTAAAGAAGCTAAAGCCTTCAAGGAATGGATTGAAAGGATAAATAGAGACCATGTTCAGTTATTAAATTTGGAGGTCATTGATAATATTATATAGTGCAGGAACACCATAGCTAGATATGAAACAAACAAAGTGCAAAGGAATGCTAGTATACTCTAGGTATCAAAAGAATACACTAGGATTAAGTTCACTTGGAAGGAAATACTGAGGGATTTCAAAAGAATGCATGCATAAAAAATTGAATTCTTTCTGAGAATATCAATTGAAGAAAGGTGGAGAAAGATCTCAGAACTTGAGCCCTAAATAATGAAAGGAAGTACCGGATATCGAATACTGGAGGTGTCACAAAAATATTTTTTTGTTGCATTTGAGTTTTGTAGGTTGCTCCTGGTCTCGGTAGATGTTTCCCATCTAGTATTCTAAAGGGTTCTAATAGCCTTGATTTACGCTAAGTATTCCATACCAGAGTTTGAAAGTGAAAAGTTCTTTTTGTGAGGAAGACAAAGCTTTGACTTCATGTAGAATATTCTGATGACAGTTGGCTTATGCCATGTACTACATTTTTATTTTTTATTTTTGATTCTCTAGATAAAGTTTAAGTTTAAACTCTTAGGGCCTTGTTCCTATAAAAGGTCGTTTACTGCATTATTTTGGCTTTAAGTTTAGAATTTGCGGATGTTGAAAGAGCCAAAAATTCTCTAAGTTTTATTCTTTTTTCCTATTTTCTGAATCATTCTGATCTAAAAACTTGTATGCACATAGATATTAATCAATATCATAGCTAATCTAATAGCTACCTATCTCATGAATCTTTGTAGCTGGTTTTGTTAGTTCAACTGAACAAGACTATGTGCTACACCTTTTAAGGGTGCATACAGAACCTACTAGGTGTCCAAACTAAAACCCCTCTCTTTAAAAGCTCACATCATTTTATATGTAGCTATGAAGCAATTTGGTGAAGTATAAAGCGGTTTGATTTGATTTGGTTAATTCTTTGGGGCATGCGTGGAGAATAACCAAGAGAAATTTTAATTTGTAGTTATCTTTTATGCTTTATTTTAGAATAGATGTTTAAATTCTTAAAAATGTTTCAAAAAATAGAGAATGAATGAAAATTTATTGAAAATATTTCATTTTCTATGAAATTGTTGAATGCTTAAAGCTAAATTGACTTAAGTGATAGCAAAATTATTGATATTCATGAAGTATTATTTCAAATCTTTCGATTTCATGATGTTATTTTATGATTGAATTGGAAATCTTGTGTAAAACGCTTATGATTCTTAATGAAACTAGAAACAACCGTATTCCCTTTGAGATTAATAACAATATCACATCATACCCTGAAGTGAACCTAGTAGTGTCAAGACCTAACTACCAGAGACTTGGGATTGAACTAAGACAACCTTTATCCTATCATACAGATCCCCTAGGTTTCCTTTTGTTCAGTCTTTCAAGAAGGATAAGCTCTTCATGGTTTTTCTATGAAGAATTTATTTGCCCTATTTTTGCAAGTAACATTGTCATCAACAAGAACTGGCACTAGGAGGGCCTCACTATTGTTCTATTGGTTTTGTTAGGTTTTACACTGAATTTACATAGAGTCACTAGATCTCGATCTGGTGATCCTCGTGTGACCTTAGTCGAGCTTAGTGGTGCAACATTGTCTAGACCTCAAAAGTCTAGAAGTGTAATTGGGAGTTTACATAATCTAACTGCTATTTTTCCACCATTGTTCCCCATAGCGATGACCTTGTTTAACGTAGAGTCACCAATTCAATTTTCCATGTACAATGATTTACCAAAAAATCCTGATAAGTTGTGTCCCAAATATTATCTCCACAAAGATGCAGAATAAAATATTAGTATCTTTAAGGATTCATGTTTTAGAGCAAGGATTCAACATGAATATGTCGTATGTAGGTTGTTCCCATACACCTTAAGTGATGAATTTTACCAGTGGTATATCAACCTACCTCGCAATTCTATCAAATCATGGAAAGATATGGAAATTGAATTTTTGTCCAAATTTAGAACACTGATTGGCCCTACTTTGTTGTATCAACAATTTGCTCAAATCAAGAGGTTCAAAGGAGAACCTATAACTACTTTTAATGACAGGTTTCAAAAGGCTTATTCTAGGCTGCAAGAACCTATGTAGTAGATAATTTGTCTGCTATTACAATTTATTATATAGCAGTAGATCCTTTAACTACTATGTTTGTAAAGCGAAGGGAAAATCCTCCTACTACTTTACTTGAATCCTATGTTGAAGCCATAAGTGTAAATTTAGAAATGAAACACGTTTAAAATGGATTGAATAATTATCCTACCCTGAGCGTAAATGGAGTCCCTTTGAATCACCCATGACTCCTAATGTTTATGCTTCAGTGGTCTAGAATGGTACATTTCCTTAGAATAATTTCTTTCAACCAAGAAATAGTCAAGCTTTAGTCCCTCACCCTAGTCTAGTTATCACAGAGCTACATCCTAATGGAAATTCTTTTCTCTTGCAAACTCAGGAAAATCAAAATGTAAAAATTTTAGAGGAAAAGGAAGACATTAAAGAAATTACAGCTCAACTCAAAAGGTTAACCATAGAGGTTACACAATTAAGAAATAAAAAAAATTATTCTTAAAACAACAACCAAAATTCACAAAATCATATGTATAATGCTCCCAAACCACCTAGACCTTGGAATACACAACCAAATAATGGAGGAGTGTCAACACCTTTGGATAACACTAATCCAACTAATGAAAGATCCATGTCGAAAGTGAATTTATCTGATCTTGTGATGAATAATTGGTGTACAATTCATAATACAAATACTCATGCTGAAGTAGACTGTTCACAGTTCAAAATTTCTTTAGACGTTTTTTAGCTGCTACACATTATAATGAATAGTGTGACTCTCATCCTCCTAAGGGAAATGAGTTGGTTCTAGTATGATATGATTCTGCTTTGGTTCTTGAAAGTTATGAACATGTCAAACCACCTATTGTTGTCACAAGTTACACTCATGAATATGAGGGAGAAAATTCAACTATGACTTTAGAAACGTATACATTTCCCTATCAAGATGTAAATGAACCTCAAGAAGAAATTGATGAAATTAATGCTTTCAATAGTATCAAAAAGGACATAATTATAACCTAAGAAGTAACACCAATGGTGGAAATAAATTCAATGGGCCATTAACTACATCGATCCTACCAAATAACTTTAATACTCCACCCAATAATAAATCAAACAATAACCCAACGTTACCTAAGGTAACCTCTCATTATAATTCATGAAATGTTTCAAGAAGCAAAAGGGTAGATTCTGCTAACCAAAACAATTTGACTAGCTATTTAGCAAAAGAAATAAAAAAGGTAAAGATCAACCTTTCTTTATCAAAATTGCTTAAAACACCTATGATTAGGAAAGCTTTCTTAAACAATCTAGAAGATCTTCCAAAAGAATGAAAATTTAAGGAATCTCAGGTGAAAAATAATTAGGCTAAGGTAAAAGATAAGAATATTGTTCTTATAGTAGATGTGCAAGTAGCCTTTTACAAAGGAAAATTAAAATCTCCACCATTTTTACTCACGTTGAGAATATTTTCTAAAAACCTTCATAATTGTTTAGTATACTTTACAACGTCTACTAACGTAATGCCTTTTTCCATATGTCAAATGCTAGGGTTAACTCTAGCAAGTTATTTAAAGAAAGTTACTCAACTCAATAAAAGGGAAGTAGATGTAATAAGAGAGTTGACTAATATTCACATGCAACTAGCGTCAGATCCTAGAATTCAATATTACATAGACATTCAAGTTGTTGAGATACCTGATACCTATGGTATGTTATTGAGTAGGGATTGGTCTAAAAATTTAAATGGATATATGGCTACTAATTTCTCACATATGTGGTTACCATGGAAGGGAGTTCCTAATCAAATCAGAATTGAAAGAGAACCACACATGAAATACATGATCACTTATTATGATCAGAAAAATGAAGTTAGATATATATTGATGTAGAACCAAGAGTTTATAAAATACGAAGTTCAAGAGTTAAAATAGAAGAATTATTTGCATGTAATTCTAAAAAACCTAATCGGCTAACTTTTGGAATAGATGTTTTGATTGAATCATATTGTGATTCTTCTGAAGAAGAAAATAGTCCTTATGATAAATTTCAGAAGAATATTGTAATAGAAGCTCAAAAGAGCGATAAAATTGAAATTTCACTAAAAAAATTGTTGTTGTAGGATTGGTGTAGGTTACATAATGTTGCACATTCAAAAAACAGTTGCATGATGTGCTTGGAAATAATTCATAAAATCGAGAACTAGTACTGTCTAGAACATGACGAGATTAAAAGATCTGAACCAGAAGTGCATAAAGATAGAATCCATGTTACACATATTGGAAAGACTAATTTGATGGTACCGAAGAATGGTAAATTACAAGCTATAGATGATCAAGCCTAGATTCTTAAATTTGATGGATCCAAATCAAAACAAGGAATTGGAATCAGAGTTGAACTCATCAACCGCAAGGTAAATCTTTTCTTGCTGCATATTGGTTACAATTTCAATGTACTAACAACGTGGCAAAATATGAAGCCCTTATACATGGCATGATCCTTGCAATCAAGAAGATAGTCAAAATTATTAAGGTGTTAAGTGATTCCAAATTAGTAGTTAGATAATTTTGAAAATAGTATATCTATCACTACAAGTGATTGTCTAATTATCGACACAGAGTATGGGATTTGATAGAATATTTTGATGCATTCAACATTACTCATATCCCAAGAAGATTCAATAAAAGAGCCGATGCTTTGGCTACTACTGCCAGTGCTCTAGAACCTCTAGATGCCTATGATTTGAAGAGATTCATAGTCGAGTTGGTGCAGATACCTTTGGTCCCTGATAATGTTACTAATTTGCAGGTGTTTGAAGATGATCGACATATATAAGAATTCATCACTAATTCTAGTATTTTTTAAGCACAAATAATTGAAGAGCTGAATCAATGTGATGGAAAAATTTAAGACTGTAAAGAATTAGCTCAAGTCAAAGATAATAAAATTTTGAAAGGAATAACTGAGTTAGAATGACTGTTTTACATTGATCAAATAATTAGGCAGAAAGATTTTCCTTGAAGTGATGGAGGACAATCTGAATTATACAATTTGAATACTAAAAAGGATCCTAAGAATGTGCTAATAGGAAAGGTCTGCACTGAGGAAGAGAAGAGAAATATTTCTCAGGCACTTAAATATTACTGGAAGGTTATAGCATGGACATATGAAGAACTGATGACTTATGACACTTCCATTATTACGCATATGATACCATTAAAGCCTGATGCAAAGCCTTTTCGGCAAAAAAACGTCTAGTAAATACACTTTTAGAACCATTAATTCAAAAGGAAGTCCAAAAAAATTTATCAACTAAAATAATTTTTCCTATCAGACATTCCACTTGGGTGGAAAATTTGGTTCCCGTGAGAAAGAAGAATGGAGATATACGGCTATGTGTAGATTTTCAAAACCTTAACAAGGCATCTAAGAAAGATAATTATCTACTACCCTCACTAGAAGAAGTGCTACAAATAGTCAATGGTTCACAGATGATGTCCGTTTTGGATGGATTCTTTGGATATAATCAAGTAATGGTAGCAAGGGAAGATCAGATGAAAACATCATTCACCATGAAGTGGGGAACTTTTCCTTATAGAAGGATGCCATTTGGATTAATAAATATTGGGGCTAAATACCAGAGAGCCATGGACTATGCTTTTCATGAGTTGATAGGAAAATGAATTATTATCTACATGGAAAACCTCACAGTATTTTTGAAAAATAGAGATCATGTTCGAGATCTCAAAGCAATATTGCAAAAGTGTGAAACCTGCAGATTTTCATTAAATCCTAAAAAGTGTATTTTCGGGGTAACTAAAGGTAAGCTATTGGGACATATTATTTGAAAAAGGTATTTCCATAGACCCAAACAGAGTGAGTGCATTGCTCAAGCTACAACCCCTGGGAAGCAAGAAATAATTGAAATCATTTTTTGGTAAGATTAATTTTGTCCAAAAACTTATTATCGGATTCGCCGAAATAGTGAAACCACTCAATGATATGTTAAAGAAAGATGCCAAGATAGAGTGGGAAAACGAAGCTAAAACCACCTTTGAAAGTATAAAGATTGCAATTACAGAAGCACCAATATTGGTAAGTCCAAATTAAGTTAAACCTTTTTATATTTACTATTTTGCTTCTGGTCATACTTGTGTAGTAGTACTAACACATAAGGGTGAGAAAAAAGAAGAGAATCCAATTGCTTTTATGAGTGATCCATTTAAAGAAGCGGAGCTAAGATACATATATGTTGAAAAAAAAGCCTTTGCTTTGGTCAAAGTGGTACGAAAATTTAGGCATTACATCCTCAGGAGTGTAGTCAAAGCTATTGTTCCTTATTGTACAGTCAAGATGTTGTTAACACAGAGTGAGCTCAAAGAAAAAAGAGCCAAATGGGTTACAATCCTACAATAATTTGATCTAGAAATTATACCCATGAAATTGGTTAGGGGACAAGGTTTGATCAAATCTATTGTAGAAATAGATCCATAAATTTTGAGTCAACAATATACTTTAGATCTAAAAGACCAAGAAGACTAGTATTCAGATATATGGCATTATCTGGTCAGCCATACTTGCCCCAATCATATGCAAAGAAATCAAAGAAGATCTCTTAAGTTAAAATTGCAAAGTTACATTATCAAAGGAGGAGCTCTATTCAAAAGAAACCATGAAGGAATCTATTTAAGATGCTTGAATAGAATAGAAGCGAACAAAGTGTTGCATGAATTACATGATAAATTTGGAATAGCTCATGGAGCACCTTTAGCCACCGCACACCTCATTTTGAGAGTTGGTTATTACTGGCCAACAATTTTCAAAGATACATATGAACATGTCAAACACTGCTACACATGTCAAACTGCATCAGATAAAGGAATATTCAATGCTCAACCATTACAACTGGTGATTAAAATGCGTCCCTTTTCACAATGGGGACTAGATTTTATTAGAACTATTAATCCTCCATCATCTGTAGGCCATAGATTTATATTAACTGCTACAGACTATTGCACCAAATGGACATAGGCATGTCCTAGCAAACAATGCACTAAAGAAGTAGTAATCAAAATTTTGGAAGAGAATCTCATCACCAAGTTTGGAGTACCATACACACTGGTATGTGATAATGGCCCTGCCTTTTCTTCATTAAAATTTTCCAATTGGGCATTCGAATATGGTATATCATTAAAATTTTCATCTAACTATTATCCGTGAGGAAATGGATTAGTTGAATCATCAAATAAAAATTTGTTGGATATAATTAAAAAAATGATTGAAAAGAATCCTAGAGAATGACATTCTTTGTTGAAATTCACCCTTTGGGTAGATCGTACTAGGATGAAAACTGCATTAGGGAATTCTCCTTATCACTTAGTTTATGGGGTAGATCCTATATTACCAATAAATTTGAAAATCCCTACTTGGCAGTTCACCCAAGAATACATTGAATTAGATGATCAAACTGAAGCTCGGTTAATGCAATTAATGCATCTATATGAAAAATGTACTCGATCTATAGATCATTTTGCTAGAAATCAATCTATGGTAAAAGGATGGTTTGATAAAAGGGCTAGATTAAAGACTTTTAGAATATTTGACTTGGTCTTGTACTGGAATAAAGCCCATGAGTGAAAAGGTGATCATGGTAAGTTTTCCAAGTTGTGGACAGGCCCTATCAATTTATAAAATCTTGGGTGACAACACTTATAGATTGAAGTCTTTGACTGGTGAGGATATCCCATTTCCCGTTAATGGGCATTTTCTAAAGCATTATTTCCATTTATAAGTAAATAGTTTTTGTTGTTTTGTAAATAGTTGTTTTTTTCTTTTGTTTTGCTTTTTTTTTGGGTGTCATGTTGTTGGGCTTTACAATGATTGGTAACCTTTGAAGGTGAATAGCGTAATATAACATCAATTCTAGAAATTCAATCTGTTTCCTGATCGAAAGTAGTCCTTTACTTATAAATTATTTGAGAATTGTTCGATTATTTTTACTCTAGTTAGCATGAATCATTTAGTTGATGTTGAGCTACAAACACACACATTTAAATCATTCTATTGAAATTTGGGATAGCAATTTTTTTGCATTGAGTGAAAAAATAAAAGACTACATTTGCTACCATTGTAATTCCCAACCTAATAACGGGCTTCATTGCTTGCAAGTTGAAAAATGAGCTATCAATGAAAAGAGAAAAATGAGATATTATTGCAATATAAAAAAAAAAAATCAACTCTTTAGGCTATCCAAATATATCTACTAGGGCTATAGATGCCTAGCTGGCAGTAGAGCTATGTTTGGGGGAATTACAAAGATAAATTTGTCGGGGCTATGGACATTTAACTGGAAACAAGGCTCTATCCCTAGTTGGCTTTGAAGGAATTGCCAAATTATGTAGGTCAATGCAAATAATTGTTATATTCTAATGTTACTATGGTGGAAATAACCAATTGCACACACATGAGCTCAGTAATACATAATCTTACATGCTAGCTAACATGAAATTTAAATGTTTGAATGAGGATCCAATGACTTATAATTAGAAGACTCAAAAAAGTTGGTATGCTGATGTTAGATCCATATTTGACTTTCTATTATTTTGTTTAGTTTTGTTGGTTGCTAGTTGTTGTGTGGTCTCACAACATGTCCCATTTTGCTACTTGCAAAAATGTGGACCCCTTTTTTTCTTTTTCCCTTTCATTTTCATTTGCTTTCACGTTGCTATGTGGTTTGGTCAAATGTAGGCTTCATTTTCAATTTCCTTGGTCTTTGTTTTATCCTTATTCTTTCCCAAATTCGATCTTTCGATCTTTTCATGAAGTTTAATATTTTATCAAAAACCAGAATCCCAGAGTTGTGCAGTTGTATCAAGTGAGTTGTATCTTTAGTTGGTCCTGGCCTCGTCTGGTAAGTCATCAACCAAAAGTTTTAATACTGGTAGTACCATTTTCTTATATCAAAGTTTGGTAGTTTTTATTTCATTTTCTTTATTCGAAACTCAGAAACTGAAGTTTTTTTTTGCAATGTTTTAATCATTTTTATTCTTTTTGACCTCTCTTGAATCTAGTTCCTGGTCTTTTATTTTGTTCTAGTTTTCTCTGAAGCTTGGAGGTAAGCACCCCTGTTCCCGGTATTTTTTTCTCAAAACTTGGTATCAAAAGTTTTAATCCCAGTGATCACAAATTGATCACATATATTAATGGCTTATGAATCGCAAAAATCAAAGTGACACCAGAGTGCCATGTAACATCGTTGCGCCATCTTTCTCCTCTAGTAGCGAGCTATCGTAGAAATCTAGGAATTCATAATTTGAACCCTAATTCATAATGATTGCACCTTTATTCAAGAAATTAAAGCATTATAACAGGTAATTAATGAAGGTGGTGAACTACTCCCTTACTTGGCACCACCTTAAGCATGCAATTTCTTTCATAAAACTCCACTTCATGTCATGCTGCAAATTTGCAAAGGACATTGAACGAATGAAATAATGTTGGTGCACAAGGAAAGGTAAATTTCAAGAAACTAAGAACACAACTACCAAGGGTTTTGAAGCTCCATTATGAAAAGATTGTCATCATCAACCAGAACCAAGTATGTTTTAGATAACTAATATTCTGTTAATCATTCTCACACATGAAAATCTTGAAAAATGGTTTTTCCCTTTAGAAATTGAAGTGTTGATTATTTTTTATTTGAATTTAGCCAAAAGGTAAATTAAAAGTTTTATAAAATTGTAATAAATTTGGTTAAATTTAACCCTCACTCACACACAAGAAACACATTTGAAAATGCATAACACACTAGCAAAAATGAGTACTTATGACACAAGAGCGGAAGAGGAATTTAAATATTGCAGTTCATAGGAAATACCAATTAGCATGGTAGTTATAGATACTCATATGGGGTCATCTTCTAATGTTAAAATTCACACTCAGGGATGGTAGGAAAATGCTTCTCAATGTACCAGAAATGTTATAGCAATTGGTATACTTTTAGCATGAGGGTTTTGGCTAGTAATGGAAGCCCCTGAATTGGTCATGGAATTTATAAATCATTATGACCAAATAAAAGAATCATTGAGGAGGGAAGAACTTATGCATATCTCTCTCCTAGAAAGGAATTATATACACATTTGAGCTTCCTATATTCACCCAGATGTATAATATTGATATGAGGGCAAAAGAAAAAACTTATTAGATTGCCGAAGATCCCAATAGAGAAATTATGTATACCCAATGGTGCCAAGAGCCAATTACAAAACAGAAAAAAGAAATTCTAAGGTCTATGTTCAACCAAGATGTTCAATATGTTATAACCATGCTGAGTAGGATAGTTGGGTTATGAGATGCTAGTAAATTTGAACCCTAGATGCTTGTGATAATATCAAGACTAATGAGTAATCTCGTGCAAATACATTGGGGAAAGTTTATTAGTGACAAATTACAGGAATAGATAACTGCATTTCCCAAAACTAGATGTTTTTATATGTCCTCATATGTGATCTATTCTTGCGCCATAAGGGGAAGTTAACAAGGGTTGAAGAAGATTGGTACTCTGGGAAGAGAAGTAGGAAATAGTTTAATATATGCTCATTTACCCCAAATCATTATCCATGGATACAAAGAGCATTACATAAGAGTTAATGATGTGTTCTCTATGTAGCTGGTCAGAATGATGGAAAGTGACAAAGCCAAAATATTGTCATTGGAGGCACAAAATGTTATCAAACCAATGGGAGGCTAGTACATTTAGTTTCCCACTTTCTCCTACATTAGGGTGGAAGGGTTTGATGGAAATCCTTTCATGTTGCTCAAGTAGCCTACAGACAAAATTATGTTATTAGAATTGGTGAGACAATTAAAACCATCTCAGGCTCTTTATAGCAAGGCTCATAAGAAGGCTACCTTCAAATTTCCTATTGTTATAGGGAATTATAAATTTAGTGCGATCAAGATAGCTGACTTGTGTGAAGAAGAACTGAAAACATATAATTTTGAATATTTTCCACTTCAAAGAATGTATTATGATATTGAGAGGATTATTTCCAAGAACATAGCTGGTTACCATGCTCATCTCTAGCACCTAGAAGACTATTGGCTTAATTGTGAAAATGAGCATAGAGTAAGGAAAACAAAATATGAAAGATTGTTCTTAAAATATGCTCAAATTCTTATGCTTCCTGATATTCCAGATCAATTGGAAAAGGATGATGGAGAAGTGTTGAATAAAGCTTAAAATGAAGATAGAGTGTATGATGAATCCATCTCAGACCTGGATTACGAGGGTGAAGAAATGACATCAATTGATTAGTTCTCTACACCTATTTTGTTACACACTCAACACTCGATAAATGATTTATGTAAAGCTTTAAGATAAAAAGGAATTGAACCCACATTCTCACAAGATAAAGGAAGAAAACAAAGAAATGAAACTTTGTTTGAGAGTGGGGAACCTACTAAGAAGAAAAGGAAAACTAGTAAATCTACTCCTTGTATAAGAATTGAAGAGAAAACCCCTAAGGCTTCAAGTCAGTGAGTTCCATTAAAGCCAACTGATAAGTAGAAAGATGTAGAACCAAGTAAAGATAAATAAAAAGTAAGACCTAAAGGTTCTTTTTCCTCTACATCAAAGCCAATGCCTAAACCTACCTTTGATGAAGAGGTGGAAGTAATAGAAAATGTTGGTACATAGACAAGGTCTGCATCTCAAACAGCTACAACATTATTTACTTCTCCTCCCTCTGTTAATATGGCTAATGTGAAACAAGCACTAGGATGAACTCCTATGGTTTTGGATGAAGTTTTTGAAGCAGATGAAGCCAGAATTAAAGAACAAATGGATAGATTGGGTTCCATGTGGGAAAAGGTAAAATAAAAGAAGTTTAAAGATAAACCCATGGTACAACCAGTGGTAGAAGAAATTCTAGATACTGGGTCAACTCCTACAAATACTAAAGAAGAATAATTTATACAAGGAACACTCACTTCATAAACAGGGAACCCTGATATTCTTTAGATGGAAGCAGGGGAGACTACAGGGCGAGATACTATTGATGAAATGGTTATTGAAGATATTTTGATTCCTAGCCTTCACTTGGGAATGATCCAAATGATAATGCACAACTACAGGTCTTTGAAGAATCAGAAAAGGACCTGGTTGAAGTTGAGATTGAGAAAGAAGAAGCTACATAGGTTTCAGGTGATGGAGTTGGAAATAAAGAAAATCTTGGTGTAGCAGGATACAAAGAAAGTGACATCTAGGAAGGTGATGTTGAACATGTAGATAGAGAGGAAAATATAAGTCTTCAATCATAGGAGATAGTGCTAAATCCCAAAAATCCTGAATCTATTCCAAAAATTGTTGAAAAAATTCCTATTTCGAAGAATGTAACAAATAAAGTTGAAGAAGTAAGAGAAGAGGTTTTTGAATCAAGTGGAAACCAAGAACAAAGGAATGTTGCAGAGGTAGAGCATGACGAGGATGCACCTGATTGGTTGATCAGGGAATTGGCTTCTCCAATGGAAGTAGAAATATTGCCTCTGGATCTTAATAGTTTTATATAGGAGGGTATGTGCAAGATCATGATGGGCCAAACAGTGGCAATATTATGAGTATTTGTAGGGAATGTGGCTGACGACTTTTTTTTTACCCAAAATTGATAAAACGAAAAGGGTTTTTAGAGGAGATTCTCAGCTTTCCATCAATATAAATTATGCTTTAATTTGAATTTAATAAATAATTATTATTTATTTTCTATTAGAATTATGACTAAAGTCCTAATCAATAGGATGATTGAAAAACATCTATAACTTTCAAACAGTGTCACATTTTTGGAATCCAAAACATGCGTCACATTCTATGCTTCACACAATATAGGATTAAAAAAGAAAAATTAAATTTCATGAAGTTTTGACCAAGTTAAGGTGGTCAGACATACGAGTTTTTATATTTTTTAAAAGTTGTAATAAAATTTTCATAATTAATTATTTAATTGGAAAAAAATTACAAAAAAATATGCATCACATCCGGACATGAGTCATCTACTTATATATAAAATATTATAAAAAATATTATCATTTTATTATGGTTAGGTTAAGAAAGACACCTACTTCGTATTTTCCGAAATTTAAGTACGCATTGAAATTTCAAATTTCACCAATAGATTTTATTTATTTTTAAATAAACCTAGTAGTTTAGAAACTAGATTCAATTTTTCGATAATTCTATTCTTACATATTTTTGAAATAATATAGATAACTTATTCAAATTTTTACGTCAAGTTGTCTAACACTGATTTTTCTGAATTTTTTGCCACTTAAGGGCCTATTTTTTCCATGATGATCCTGCACATACCCAGGAAGTAGATACTCCTAAGCCTAGATGAAGAGCTAAAGCAAAACATGGGTATGTGTAGTATCATCATGGAAAAATAGGCCCTTAAGTGATGAAAAATTCAAAAAAACTAGAGTTAGGAAACTTGACGTAAAAATTTGAATAGGTTATCTATATTATTTCAAAAATATGTAAGAATAGAATCTATATAAAATTAAATGTAGTTTCTAAACTACTAGGCTTATTTAAAAAGAAAAAAAATCTATTTGGTGAAAATTTGAAATTTCAATGTAGTAGTACTTAAATTTCAGGGAAAAAATAAGAAGTCGGTGTCTGTCTGACCACCCTAACCACAATAAAATGATAATATTTTTTTATAAGATTGTAGATATAATTAGAGGACTCATGTCCCAATGTGATGCATATTTTTTTGTAATTTTTTTCCAAGTAAATAATTAATTATGAATTTTTTATTACAAATTTTAAAAAAATTAAAAACTCATATGTTCAACCACCTTAACTTGGTCAAAACTTCATGAAATTCAATTTTTATTTTTTTAATCCTATAGTATATAGAGCATAGAATGTGACACATGTTTCAGATTCAAAAAATGTGGTATTGTTTGAAAGCTATAGATATTTTTCAATTAGCCTATAGATTGGGACTTTAGTCCTAATTTAAATAGAAAATTAATAATAATTATTTATTAAATTCAAAGTAAACCATAATTTATATTGGTGGAAATTTGAGAATCTCCTTTAAAAACCCTTTTCGTTTCATCAATTTTGGGTAAAAAAAAAGTCTTCAGCCACATACCCTACACATACCCATCATATTGCCACTTTTTGGCCCATCATGATCCTGCACATACCCACATGTCGTGCAGAAAAATGTAGATGGAGATAGAACCATCCATATAGTTTCTCCAATAGCTAAAAAAAGTATACATGAGATAACTCCTAAGGAGTACAAGATAACAAGTATTAATCTTGGACACTCATCTTGGAGGAAAAAGTTGGAAGAAATAAAGATGAAGATGGATTCCACTATTGCCAGAGTATAGAAGTATAAAAAGAAGAAAAGAGAATTGAAGGAACAGGTTGCTACCTTGGAAAATTTTATAAAATCATTAACCCTATCTGGTCAAGCATAGACTGAATTTCCCCAACATCTAATACTAATGTCACAAGAATGGGTGGATGCAATTGCAGCAGTTCACCATAAAATGAATGTATTTGAAGAATGGATCAAGTATTGGGTGAGGCAGGGAGAAGAATTTATTACAAATTCAATAGGGAAGCATATCATTGGTTTGAGAAATCTAGACGATTTGGAAGTGAATGCAAGGTTTGCTAGGAATAGATTGATGTTGAAAGGAAAAATGTTGAAATTCTCATACAAATGGATGTCTAAGAATTAATACAAAGAAATATAATTTCAGAGCAAGAAGTTCCATTGTTAGAAAAATGGAAGAAACAGTTGAAATGGGAAGGTGACATGTTGATACAATGTATCTATAAGGATTTAAAAAGGTCACCATGAAATGTAGAAAATTGCTTGATAAAGATCAAGACTTTATTGAAATGTTAGCACATCAAGGTTGTGATCCCCAAACGCTAGGATAGGAGGATAAATAAGCTAAAGCCTTCAAGGAATGGATTGAAAGGATAAATAGAGACCCTATTCAATTATTAAATTAGGTGCTCATTGATAAGATTATATAGTGTAGGAAAACCATAGCTAGATATGAAATAGACAAATTGCAAAGGAATGCTAGTATACTACAGGTATCAAAAGAATAAACTAGGCTTAAGCTCACTTGGAAGGAAATACAAGGGATTTCAAAAGAACGTATGCATCAAACATTGAATGCTTTCTAAAAATACCAATTGAAGAAAGGTGAAGAAAGATCCTGGAGCCCGATCCCTAAATAATGAAAGGATGTACCAAATATCGGATACTGGAGGTGTCGCATAAATATTTTTTTGTTGTATTTGAGTTTTGCAAGTTGTTCCTAGTCCTGGTAGATGTTTCCCGTCTGGTATTCTAAAAAGTGTTGATAGCCTTGGTTTATGCGAAGTATTGTGTACCAGAGTTTGAAAGTGAAAAGTGTTGCTATTGAAGAAGTCAAAGCTTTGACTTCGTCTAGAATATTCAAATGACAATTGGCTTATGCCACATGCTACATTTTGATTTGCTATTTCTGATTCTTTGGATAAATTTTAAGTTTAAACTCTTGGGGCCTTGTTCCTATAAAAGGATGTTTACTGATTTATTTTTGTTTTAAGTTCAAAATTTGTGGATGTCGAAAGAGCCAAAACTTCTCTAAGTTTTGTTCTTTTTTCCTATTTTCTGAATCATTTCAGTCTAAAAACTTGTATGCACGTAGATATTAATTAATATCAAAGCTAATTTAATAGCTACCTATCTCATGAATCTTTGTAGTTGGTTTTGATAGTTTATCCAAACAAGACTGTGTGTTGCGTCATTTAAGGGTGCATACAAAACTTACTTGGTGTCCAAACTAAAACCCCTCTCTTTAAAATATTGCACCATTTTATATGTAGTTGTGAAGCAATCTGGTGAAGTATAAAGTGGTTTTCTTTGATTTGGTTAATTCTTTCAGGTATGCATGGAGAATAACTGGGAGAAATTTTAATTTTTAGTTTTTTTTTTATCCTTTATTTTAGAATAGATGTTTAAATTCTGGAAAATGTTTCAAAAAATAGATGAATGAATGAAAATTTATTAAAAATCTTTCATCTTCTATGAAATTGTTGAATGCTTAAAGCTAAATCTACTTAAGTGATAGAAAAATTGTTGATATTCATGAAGTATTTTTTCAAATCTTTTGATTTCACATGTGATGTTATTTTATGATTGAATTGGAAATCTTGTGTAAAACACTTATGACTCTTAATGAAACCAAAAACAACCATATTCCATTTGATATTAAGATAAATATCACATCATACCTTGAAGTGAACCTAGTACTATCAAGACCTGACTATCAGAGACTTGGGATTGAACTAAAACAACCTTTATCCTATCATATGGATCCCCTAGGTTGTCTTTGGTTAAGTCTTTCAAGAAGGATAGGCTCTTCACAGTTTGTCTATGAAGAATTTATTCGTCCCGTTGTTGTGAGTAACATCGTCATCAACAGACTAATATAGAACAAGTTGTAAAGGTGGTGGAGATGGTGGGCCAATAGCATTGATGTGGCTGTCAATAAAGAGGAGATGAATGTACTCAAAGGAATCCTCTAGATATTCTATATAGGACTCTAGAAACAAGGATGATATTCTTGCAAGACATGAATTCCAAGTAGCTATGTTTGGAAGATGTGTGTCATGTTGCATTGAATCAATAGGGGCCAAAGATGTGACGATGTCAAACTGATAAGGAACAATAGGATATGATGATGATGCAGTCTCAATCTAAAGAGTGGGAACATGAAGACAAGTCTCTAAACCATCAAAACATGCAAGACCTATGATATACTCAAGCTCCTCTAAATTATTTTCATCAAAGGTTATGGAATCTACATCTGCAAGAGGGGTGAGACAATATGCAGTAGGATCCTCTAGGTATGGAGAGATATGAAGGTCTCCATGGATCACCCAAAGTAGATTCCAAAGTGTGTGGGGACATTTAATGTCCAATACAACACATATTGTGTCATGATCAATACTATGACATATAACCCCTACAATATAATCTCTGATGATGCCCCATGCTAATAAAATCCTTGGTGTGTCTAGTGTAGGTATGATTCCATATAAATAAGGTAAAATATCAAGCCACTTGAGATGTTTTAGGATGCCATTTTTCCAAGACTCATAGTTATCCTTGTCCAAGTTGATCATAAAAGGATGAAAAGAAAAACCCATGATACTCACTCAAATGAAAAATCAGATACTAAAACCCTCATTATTGATAAAGTAGATCAAATGATGTCATCTCACACAAAAAAATCCTTTCCAGGTGCCAATACGTCCAAGTAATTAAGTAGAATGTGAAAACAAAAAATACAAAATAAAATGTACTTGGGGAAGATTCTAGAAAATGTGCATGAATAGATCTGAATATCTCTCAAATACCTTTTCAATTTTGTTTGAATCGCAAAAATCAGAGATATAGGAAAAAAGTTGTGAGCTTTGAAGCGCAAAATGAAGATCTAACCTTAACTGAGAATAATATAAACTAGAAGAAAAATATTATAATGATACCTATACCACTAGAAAGAGCTCAGAACTAGCTTTCCAACAATATCTTGTTTACCCAATTTTGACACCGTATGCCCAAGTTATGACCAATTTACGAAAATAGGTCAAAAAAGGAAAAAAACCTTGGCCGGTGGCTAGTGGGTGGTGAATTTTTTTAAAAGCTTTTTTTCTTTTTTTTCTTTTCATTTTTTTCTTTTTCTTTTTGTTTTTTTGTTTTTTTTTTTGCAAACAAAAAAAAAAAATTTGAATAGGAAGCTATAGATCTAGAACTTTGATAGCATGATGAAGTTGATGATTGAACTCAAATTACCTGCAAGAAATTATCCTATGACAAAAGAAAGATCAAAGCAATTGATTTTCTATGCAACCAAGAGAGAAAATATTGAATCTAGAAGAGCACTCATATGTGCAAAATTTTTAACCTAAATGGTTCTGAATTTAATTATTACAATGAATGTGCAAGCTTTATAAAAGCATGCAAAAGAAAACCCTAGATGGGGATTTGATTAGATAGTGACAAGTGTTCTAATTTCATGCAATGAGACAACTTGTCCTATATTTAGTTCAAACTAATAATAAAAAGAACTCCTAATTTTAGCTTAAGTGAACTAAAGTAATAAGGGACTTAATAATTAATTAATGATTAATTAATTATCAAGTGACTATCCTTATTACTCTAATAGATAACATGCTATTATAATGGTGACTTGACCTTGTAATGGAAATTGGTGTTATATATATGGATTAGGGGATCCTTGTGATAGGTGACTATAAATAACTTATGTATATTCCAATACTTCAAGCAAGTGATGCATAACCTTTATTGCATAGTATATTTGAACTTGTGTGAGACTTAGGGTCATGTTCAATAAGATATTGCGTACTATATTTTCCATGTGGTTTGAGACCACCATGGTACTTAATTTTATTATCTTTACATGGTTTGAGACCACCATTCCCCTCCTCCTCTTAACTAGCTTTAGCAAAGCTACATGGTTTCTATAATGTGCAAACTCTTGTGAGAATATTAAAAAATGTTATTAATTTAATTATTGATGATTTATTTTCTTAAGTGTTAAGCCAAAGTTGTTGAATTTTAATTCTTAGGCTACTTATCTATTTTAATTTTGCAATGGTCCTTTTCTCCTCATGGACTTATTTAATTATATGTTTGGTTTGAAATTAATATTTTTCAATGTTGCTACCTTTAATATTAATTTTCTATATTTTCCTTTGTGATGTACTTTTGTTGGGATTTTGGCTTGTAGTCTTATATTTTTTGGTTTAAGGATTTCTTATTGTTTACAACTACTAGTATGTGTTCTATAATGTGACATGTCTAAGTTTGTATATCTAGTAGAACTCCCTAGTAGGTTGTATAGGTGAGTAGATTTCCTAGGGAATTTTCTTGTAAGGACGGGGGCTACAAATGAGACTAGTATGGGATGGTCATAATTCATTTCCCCTAGATCTATGTGAGTGAATTATAGGTACCTTCCTTTTTGAGGATAACCCCCTGAAGAAAATTGGGGAAGGTACTAGGATTTGTATAGAAGGGTCCTCAAGAAGGGCCTCAAGACCCTCTTTTCTAGTGATTCCATGGATCTATGGTACTTGTGATATTTTATTTCCCTTATATTCATCATTATGTGGCTATGTGGCTACTCAATTGTTGGCACAATGGTTCTAAATCTACATGGAATTTAATACTACTAAATCTACTACAATAGGGCTTTATGGTTAATGGTATTTTGACATATTTCATCCCCATAAATCTCATTGCATGAATCTTGTGATGTGAGTTGTGGGGGTCATTTATGATGAATGTAAGTGATTACAAGTGAATGTGATGTGGAATGATTTATGAACTATATTAGAAGAATAGTAACTAATAAAAAACAATTAAATGTTTCCCTAGATATGACATGATATGACATCATGATGGTTGATGAGTGAAACAATTTTGTAAGATACATCTAGTTAATTTTTAAATTATGCATGATGGTTATTGTTGGTTGGAAATGTCTTGAATTTGTAGATAATGATAAAAATTTAATGTGGTTCTAGTATACACTTGGGTGATTTTATTCTAGATGGCCGAGGTACCAATTTATGAACTATGTGGATGGTATTATCACCCTCGTATCATGATTTTAATGAATAAAATTATTCTATTGTATGGATTTTTCTTCTATATTTAAGGTTTCTTACCCTATGGAGGAAATTATTCATTTATATACTTGTTTATTTATGATTTAACCTTATCACCAACTAAGTAAATAAGTTGTGTTATCCTCAACAATTCTTATACATGTGGTACCATATTGGGCTTGTGTTTCCAAGCCTTAGGGAATTCCAAGTGTAAGTTATATCTAAGGGGAGGGAAATGTAATTCCTAGACTTATGTCTGACTATTGCAACTCCCTTTTCTTTTGGTGGGTCCAAATATTGCTAGTTAGACAATCTATTAAAATGATAGATTTTATAACCTTTTCAAGTGGTAAGTTATGGATATCAATAACCACATTGTTGAATCTCGTGCACATCACACACACTCTATCTCCCTCTCTCTAAGAACCATATTATAAATATGTCTAATATTACTACGAATTAAAGATTGTATTATGAATTTTCCATAATGGGAGAACACAAACTCTCCAAATGTATCTTTACACTCAAGAGATATTGCTCAATTCAACTAACTACATCTTAGTTATTCTACCTCTTTAAACTTAGCTTATAGATTTAATGCTATGTATTTTACTTTATTAAATTTAGAATAGCAACTATCTAACCTAGTTAAGGTTGGACATGTCATCTTATGGGATTGAATTTAATTTGAGAGATATTCTTTAATGAGTGAACTTGGTTGAAGAGGAAGTAAGGAATGGTGTTGTATCAAGATTTAGTATAAATAATTACTAATGTGTTTATCTATTCTAATGAGGGGGTCACCCATGAGTGGGATTATGGTCATCAATATTGTCAAAGTGGCTTGAGAGGATTAATAGTTAATTAAATGCAAGTGAAAATAAGGGTGGTAAGTTATATGTACAATTAGTATCTTGTTCATATTAACCTTTAATAATATGATTTTTTTAAGCATAAATTAAGTAGGATGAATAAGTATTAAACCTAACCCTTTTGACCTTATTATTTTTGAATGGTAGATTCACATCTCTTTAGTAAATTAAGTAGGGTAATGCCTATAGGAATTATCATCAATTATTGAAATATGAATTTTGATCCTAATGAAATATTTTACTATCATACGAGTAAATTTAATTACATTGTTATGGGTGTAGGCATAGTAATGCTAACTATAATAGTAATATAGATTAGTGTAATAAATCAACTATTATGATTTAATTAATGATACTGGGGTAGGATATCGAGCTTCATTTATCACAAGCTTTGTTTAATCTTGATATTTAATTAAATATATTTATTGTTTCAAATTGGTTTAAGATGGTTCTAAAGCCCTAGTCCCTAGTCCCTAGAGTTTGATCTCAAATGAGTAGAGGCTTGTCATCATCTAAGTTGAATTTTTGTCAAGGATTGTGGGTTTTTGTTAAATTGTAAGTATTTTCTCATGGTTAGATTGTGCTCTCACATGCTTCATTTTCACACTCTAACATAATAGGTGGAACCACATAGGATATTATTCATATGTTTTGGATTGGAAAGGTGTGCACACATGAATAATATGTCAAAAAAAGTATTTGGGTTATTTTTTCTAGCTTATTTTTGGGCATTCAACATAAATAGTAGCATACAACTATATAGGTCTTTTGGATGCATAGATCAAGGACATGACATGTCAAGATGTATAAATTATTAACTCAATGTAATTGAGATAGAGGTGACCTTGATTGAGAAAATGTGACACCTAACTACCATTGATCAAGGGTTGATGAAGTAGTGGTGGCACTTGTGTACCTCATTTCAAGTTATGCACATGTCATTATTAACTACTTATGTGAGAATTACTAAATATCCTAGTTATCCTTAGTAAACTTATTAAATATGTGTAATATTACACTTATGATATAATATATCCAAGGCGAATAAAATATGATAATTATTTTGGTGAGTCATAAATAGGAAAAAAAACTCAACTTTTAGTAGAAGGAATACCACCCAAAACCAATCAAAATATACCAAATCTTCCTCACCTTCATAACTTAATAATTTTCCATTATGGGCCCACAAAACACTTGACTTAGATACCTCAGATCATTGGCTATGAATAAAATAATGTTGACAAGATCCATCTATCAAAATTTAACCAACAAGAAATTTTTGCATTACCTCCTTGTGCTATCCATATCAATAATGATCAAACACCCTCCCATAGGCCCACCTATATTCTAAAATATGTGAAATTTTACCAACACTTTCATAACACATCAATGCACTGTGATATTGACACTACCCCAACTACACTATCTCACTAACATGAACAACTTATTACTATCAACATGTAACGTCCCATACCATTAGGAGGAAACTGTCATCGATAATATTCTTTCCATAGAATCACTATCATGTTTCTAATCACCAAAAAAACACAAGATTGTGACTCAAAATAGAGACTTGATGCTAACTTTAAAAAAACTAAACAAGATGTTGAGATTCAAACACAAGTCATCGAGATCAAGTAAAAAAAGGAAGAAAATGTAAAACAGAAAATGAATAGAAGATTAGAGTGACATGGACACAACTAGAGAGACACAACCATAATACAAGACAAAGAAAGAAGCCCTCTTTCACACATTATTAGACATCCAAAAACATAAATTTTAGATATATTGGGTTGATTATTTCTAAATGGATATAAAATTATTAAAAAATATAAGGAATGAGTATCAACATATTACTCAAATATTGTGGTTAAATAACCTTCCATCTCTCCTACCAATTAAGTAATTTTTTTTTGAGGAAATAAAAACATGATTGAAATTATCATTACCCTTCTTTCATACTCTTACAACACCACCAATCTTTCAATAAATTTTACCTATAAGATATCAAACTCTAAAAATGGATTATAACAAATATGATTATTAAATAATTTATAACATTTCTTAACTTTTAAGTTTATAGTTGGTGTGTTCTCTTATTCTTAATGTCTTGGGAAAGGGAGGTAACTAGTTGAGAAAATTGATAAGAAATGATTGAAATATTTCTACAGAGAAGAGAAATAGTTATATCCATATCAGAGTGATCCAAACCTTAATAGAGGGGTCATTTTAATTACAACAACTAGATTTCTCAATCCATTACTAATGTGGATTACCCCTTTTACATGATATAATTGTCATTTATTTTTAACCCATATATTTATGAATAACTCCTACTTTAGATACCATTTCTATCGTCAATAAATTTCATAGTCAATACTCATAAAGATACCCTCTTAATGACTATAAATTATTTCAATTTCAAAATAAGTGTCCACAAAGACTTAAAATAAAAACAAAATACATTGAATTAGTTAGTAAGCTTTTGGATTCAACTGCATATGTTTTTTGTTTCGACGTTTCGGATCACACTTAGTGATTCATCATTAGAAAGAGGAACAATTGAATTTATTAAATTGTTCAATCAGAAATTCTTCAATTATTAATTACATCTAATCTGAAAAAAAAAATCTAAATTATTTTCCATCTCATAAATCAGGAACAAAGAGATTCACATATGCAAGCCTTACCTACACCATACAATCAATTGACTGCCATTTTTTATTGCTTTAAAAGCCCTCCATTTACTATTTATAGAGAATCCAAATTTACTCAACTTACAAACATTTTTTGTAGAATTAGTATCATTTAGAAGGCGGGGAAGTGATCAAAATATTTAAGATGAAAAAGAGGAAATAAGAAATATTTATTAATAAAAAAATATATATTTCAACAAAATTAAACAATATATAAAATCATAAAATAAAATAAATTAAAAACCAATACAAATAAAATAAAACACGACTATTTTTTTTTTTTATTGATGAGTGCTACCAAATAAGGGGGTAGCTCCCAAATTACAGTAGTAACTTTAGGTAGAAGAATGCCAAGAACAAACTAGAAAGTTGACTCCAAACTGGACATTACTAGACATTCATGAGCTGGTAAATTATTGCCATATGATTCCCCATCCTGATGAGCATGTTGAGGCTACCCGTCCCTAACCAGCAGAGGTCAGAATCCATGTATCTTGCAAATGCCGCCAAATCTCCATTCCTGACTCCCATTCGGAAGACCTCCCATGCGTTGGACATGAAGTTGAGAAGATCCTCATGCTTCGTAACACCTGTATCACTGCTATTACCTTCATCATCGCTCGGGATAGCAGGATCAAAGTATACTCTGAGAAGGTTGACCCACCCATCCATCCTTAGCTCCATAGTAGCATTGGCAACATCATGAATATAGATTGGCACCACAAGTCTGTCTAATCGTGCCACCACCACTTCCCTAGACTCAGTGATGTCCACCAAAATGCTAATCGCAACTTTGAGCAGCTTCCTGTCACACCAATGTTGGTTTGCACTCAGAAGGGAGGAGAGCAGATCAATAATAGCATTTAGTATTTTTTGGTTTTGGACTAAGAACAGTCGCCTACACTGGGTAGGGAGAGCTTCCTTAGCACACTGGCAGAGAACCCCGAACTGAAACACCATGCTTGTGTCGCACTCCACACCATGAGACATCCACTTGCAGAAGAAAGTGGATCGGATACCATCATTAAGTAAGCATGGAAGGTTTACTTAAGGAACCATGGATTACAAGTACTCAGTGGTCTCTAAGAGGCCTGAATCATCTGAAATCTAAGCCCCCAATACGCACTGCTAAAACTCACATTTTGAGGGCTTCTTGGGTATGATTATGGACAACAGATAAGGCACAACAGCTTAGAGAGTCTTTAAAATAATTTCTTGTAGCCCCGGCCAGGGTACAGATGTAGAACCCACGACTAATTTTTCGGCTTGCCTTACACCCAAATTTTCCATAAGGTCAGCTGCACGATTTGCTTCTCTATACATGTGCGATGATAGTCTGATAGCCTACCTAAAGATTCCTTTACTAGACCGATCCAGTCAAGCATTTTCCAGTTTTGTGATTTCCCAAAAATGATTGTGTTTATGTAGAGCAGCGAATCTCCTTCAATCTCGACCTCTTTAATACCCTTCTCAATACAAATTTGTAGACCAAGCCATAGTGCTTCCATTTCAGCCATGTTGTTTGTGCATATCCCAAGATTTTTTGAAGCAGCCCACACACATTCACCTTGGGGATTTCGAATTATGCATCCTGCCCCTCCAATGCCCGGGTTGCCTTTTTCCGCCCCGTCGAAGTTCATTTTCCATTTTAGCCGAACCGGGTGAGCCTGAAAAAATCTCTTTCCTGTTCACTTTTGGTTTGTGTGGCCGGTAGAGAGCAGGTATCCTGAGCCCATTCCATTTCTTCATGATTTCCTCATCCCACCTTGAGAATTTTGACTTGGTTCCCACTGTCATGCCCAAAATTTTACAATAGAAAAACCTAACATTTTTTTTTTTAATATAAAGAAAACACATTAGGTGGCGTTGCTTGAGAAAACTCACCATCAACGCATCACTCGAGAGTGGAGATGTGGGAATGAACATGATCAGGTGCATAAGTTCCATCATGTGCACACTTAAATGAGGAACAAGGCGACTCTAGGTGTTAGGCTATAGTTATACTAGTTTTGTACCATGGTTGGGTATTATTAAAAGTCTATCTTTACAATAGCAATAATCTTCACACTAAACGAGGAGTATATTAATCTATCACGAGGTTGAATCTCATTTCAATAGTTACATGTTTCATATATTAGATAAATACTATCATGTTTGTGCGAATTGTTCACAATAATTACTTAAGATCATTGTTCTAAATCGATACCCCATAGGGCCTATTTGTTTATGATGATATCTAATGTTTAAACCATGGATAATTAAAATGTCCTCACCTTCTTTGTAAATATTAAATATCTAAAACTTGATCACCTATAATCACAAGGGTAATTCATATTCCTATATATATATATTGTTAAGGATAATAATTTCTTATTCTAAATTGCACATTAAAATGGTATGTTATTCAATGCTTAAATTCAAAATTCTTCTTCTCTTCATTTACCTCCGAGTATTATAATAACAAAATACATCAATATTTATTTACACGATTGATATACCTAAATAATTGATTATGAAGGTTTCTTTTATTTTCCTAATAAACCCTAACTCTAAACTCATGACCTTTTTACCCATAATATAAATTCATTTCAATATATATTTCTTAAAATAAAATTGACACTTAAAAAAGAAATAAATAATTACAATATTATAAATCATTTTTTTTTTTTTTAAATATCACAATTAAAAGTTATTATATATATGATTTATTAGATATATAAAAACTAAGTTTGAATTATCTTACTTTATAAGTATCATCCTAATAAAAAAAACTAAACTTAAACCTTAGATTTCTAAGAGAATTCCACGATTTCTTTCTTTCCTAATTCCTAGGATACTTAAAGGGAATGTTTTAATGTGTAAAAACTATTTAGGGATAAGACTTATTAAGGACTCCTTTTCAGATTTTAAACACATAAAAAGAAGAAGCACGTATAAAATTTAATAAGACTTGGTTTGCAATAAGCTAGCTGTCCTTATGATATTCCTCCCCATATTATTTATTCATCTAAAGCTAATCCAATATTTTGAAACCTAAATGGAAGACGGTCTACTATTCCTTTATCATTATGAAGCCACATAAGGGAAGGAACTAGAAGGTAATTAATTTAAAGGTGGAAAGTGATCGCCACTATAATATGGGTGTTTTGCATAATGAGAGGAAGTGCCCCCAAATTTTTAAAAAATAATGGGGACGATATCGGGCAAAGAAAAAGGCGCTCAAGAATCTCTCATCCTCACGCCTCATCTCAAAAAGTTAAAACACATACTTCTATCTTATTCCTTAAATAAAAATCAGAGCGTTGGATTTACTCGGCCAAGCCCTAATTGGGGGCCTCCAAACTGACCTAACCTCCTCTTTGTTTTCTTATATTTCTTTTTATTTGAGCCTCACCCTCCTGTTGAGGTACAAAAGTCTGTGGCGGCCCAAATGGATGAGGTCTGAGGAAAGTAGGGAAGGGAAGATTTCTGCACAGCTACATCAACAAAGAATGAGTGAGATGTTAAGCTCCTATTTTTATTTGTGTTTCCTTGTATTTTCTTCTGTGCGTTCAATGCCCAGAACAAGAACCTCTGCCTTTTTGGTGTTCGTTCTCCCCTTTTAAAAGTTTCATGCTATTTGTTCAAATACTATTACTGTATTTATGAAATTTACTATGCATTTTGTTATCCTGTGTTACACAGAAGATTTAAATCAGGGTCATTGACTATTGAGGACAGAGAGGTCGACAACTCTGTGAGGGAGTAGCTGCGTCATTTGAAATTTTTTTTTTTCTCTTGTGATCTCAAAACCCGTAAAGCCCACAACTTCACTCATATAGTTGATTTATGGGAGATTTGGAAATGAGAATTTTTATTTTTTTTTACTTTACCGAATATATAAATTGCTTTTAGACAAATTAAACTAAGCTAACAATCTGAAGGCTATTTTTATTTTTTTATTTTTGTTACACTCTCTTATTTAATCAACACAGATGACTAAAATGTCTTTTCTTTTACTGTGTGTGCTCCCAAATGAAATCTATATATATATATATATATATATTTGTTTATATTGCCTAATGTCCAAGGGAATTTATATATGTATATTTTTATTCTTTTTTTTTTTGGTTTAATGGTTTATAATATATTTTGGTGATTATTATTAATGGGTTCGTCCATTTGTTGGATTGCTACCCATTCCTGCTTAAATCTGCCATTCTTTTTTTTTTTCAAGTCTCCTTCTTCCTTATACAGCAAGCTCCATTATTTACTATTAAGAACTTTATAAATCCTTCCTACCTTTGTTTTCTTCTACAAGATACATTTTAATACCAATGAGTGAGATTTTTCATTTGGAAGGTAAGCTAGGCAATCTATATATATAAAGCAGTACTTTCTACAACTATTTCTTCTAAAATTTTGGTCAAGTCTTCTTAAAGAATACTAGTTATTTCATAAGAACCTAGTAAAACACATGACCCAGAATCAGAACTATTTCTTTGTATCTGTAACTTTATTATTACATCATTTCTCTTCTGTATGAGTTAGGTTAATCATTTCTTCTGCAATAATCGAGCCCTGGAGTTTATTGTTCAAGACAACACTTTATTGTGAGTAATATTTGTAAGATAAAGCAATCTTAACCATTTCTACAAAATTCACCTCTATTCTACTCTATCTCTTCTTCTTTTTTTCTTTTACAAGAACATATTGTCTTTTTCATACCATTTTCTAAACATGGCTTCAAGAGTTAAAAAGTGAAGGACAAAAACTTCCTCCATTGTAACAAGATGTACTAAAATTTTGAATATTACAATTAGTGTTTAGAAGTATAATGTATACCACGCCAATATGTACATATTTTCTTTTTCTCATTCTCCCTTTGAAGAGATATGATACTCATCTCTTCAACTTGCAATTTATTAAAAATAACATTAAAAATAAATAAATGATTCACATGCCAATAAACAAGGACTTGTTTTCCTCACCCTCTCATTTTGCAACAAAATATTAGCATCCACTGTTTCATATAATATTTAAGAATACAATGAATAATACACACAAATATATAAGGCTTACTCTCATTTCTACATTGAACAATATGAAATTCATCTCCTTGCAACTTGTAACTCTATCACTATGTTTGAGAAAACAAATGTCTTACACACCCATGAACAAAGTCTTGCTCTCCACCCTACCATAATGGCGTCATGGAGCCTCATGGGCTCTAGCCATACCCCCAAGCAAGGATTTTATTAACCCCAAAATGATATATGGAGTCTTCTCAATATTTTACAAAGATTTAAAGATAACATAACATCTAAGCTCTCCACTCACCATACTCAATGAACATTCCTTCAAACATACTATCTTCTTACAACAATTAATTCAATGAGAAGTGGGGAGAAGGGAAAACTTATCTCTTTTCATGAGAGATTGAACTCTTCTACCCTTCTTGCCTCTCCAACCAAGCCCTCTTGACCACCCTCCTTTCTTCTTCCTATTCTTTCCTCTTTTCCCAACTAGAGTTCTCCATAAGGAGAAGTGGGCAATGCCCAAATCTTCCATCTTCTTGAGATATATAGGGATCCTCCAAACCCACACTCTTTCCCACAAGTTCTCTCACATGTGTGAGTCTTGTGCCAATTCCAAGAACTGTTTGAGGAGTAGAAGGTTGAGAGTGACAAGTCACTCTTCCCAAGCCCCAACACTTTTTGAATTCGCCACATTCATGAATGTGGACTTTTGAGGGGTATTTTCACACTCCAAGGACAAGTTCACATGTCAAAAAGGTTCCAAACCCATAGGTATAGGTCCTAGGGGTCTATTCTTGTTCAAAAACCAAGGAAATTGACTCAATAATCCCTTTTTAAAACCCACAAAAGAATCCATACGAGTTTTGATCTTGACCAAGGGTTCCAACCCCAATCAAACTCACATCACATGACCTACAATTGGACTCTACTCAAACATAATCAACCAATCAATAAAACCGCAGACCCTTCTAAGTCAAATAGGGCTACACCTAGGACTTCCCAAAGATATATTTGATTTGATTCCAATATTTATCCATCCTCCTATTTGCATATTTGATTCCTTAGCCCTCCAATACATTTACTCTACTTGCTTTTAGGTCTCGAATGGAGTTAAATTTATATCCTCAACAAGAAGTCTTTTGATTTGCACTTGATGGTTATCCCTTCTCATGCTAGCACTGTTATCTTTCGACCTTCAATGTTAATCCCACATCGACTCATTTAATTTCCTGCACAACATAATTAAGCACAGTTAGACATATTAATAAAAACATTAATCAAATCTTTGTAACTTTATTCATGGATCATTTACATAGCTAATTACTCTTCCAATGCAATACGACACAACAATTATCTTATTTCAAATTCATCTTATAAGTTCGAATCTCATACAATAATTTGCATGCACATACCTCTTCATTAAGTAAAATAACATAACGTAAAACTATAAGGTTACTGTTAGACAAACATCTTCATATCACTTGCAATATATCTAACCATCTATTTAGGAGGAATATATAACACTTTAAGATTGTATTAGTCACATGCAAAGATAGGCCTTACACCCACGTTTATCCTATGATTTGCAGTCTCTATGATTGCCAATTGAATTTTCTCGACGAGGCATTCCCGTGTTAGGGTTGTACCTTTAAAAATTTGTCTATTTCTTTCTTTCCAGATGTGCCAAACTATCAGTGAGGGCGCAAGACCCCAGATTCCCTTCCAGTCCCTGAACTTGCACATGACCGGCCAGCTTGCCAAAAAATCCCAAAGTTTATAATGTCTTGGTCCAATAAAATTCAAGTCTAACTATAGTTTGTCCCAACAGAATGCAACGAGTACGGGCATGATAGGAGCAGATGGTCTACGTCTTCTCCTGCTTGTTTGCACAAGATGCACCGTGATGGGCCAAGAATGCCTAGTCTCTTCAATCGCTCACTAGTTAGACATCGTTTATGGAGAGCCGTCCATAGGAAGGCCCTGGCCTTTGGCAGGATCTCTTTTTTCCAACAGAGTCTGGCCATCCAGGATTTGTCTTTACTTTGCTTTAGCTAGATTTGGTAGCCTAGTTTGGCAGAATACTCCCCAGAAGATGCCCCACACCAGAAAATCGAATCTTCCTGGTCAAAGAGTCTTATCGGGCGGTTATCAAGCTCCTTGCTTATTTCATCAGTCAAAATTTTAGGGATTTGTGGGGATGAAAATTTAATCTAAGAGTACATACCGTAATTTGAGTTGTTTTCTATACTAACATAATCCGCCACCTTTGTGCCAAAAGTGGAGTGAAGATAGTCTAGATATTGATCAAGATCAAACATTTTCGCCAGGCATTGGTGGCCATTCCAAGAGTCCATCCAGAATGAATCTTTTTTCCCATCTCCAATCTGTCAAGACAGGTGTGTTGTTATTATGTGCCTGCAGCTTGATATGAATTTCCATGTAGTTGATCTGCCATCAAGATTTTCGACCGTTAGAATTCTAGACGGGTCTTCATTGTCTAGGTATTTGTTTTGTAAAATATTGCACCAAGGTTTGTCGGGCCTTTTGTACATCGTCCATATCAGTTTTGCACCAAGTGCGTTATTTTGCAGCCCCATTTTTTGCAACCCAGCTCCGCCCTCATCCTTTGACATGTAGACTGACTCCCACCCGATTAAAGGAACTTTTTTTTCCTCTTTTGAACCTTCCCACAAAAACTTTTTCATAATTCCTTCCAGTGCTTTTTCTATTTTGACCGGTGCTTCCAAGCAAGACATTGTGAATATAGGGACTGCCGCCAGCACCGTTTTGGTCATGGTGATCCTTCCTGCCAGGGTGAGCCAGTTATTTCTCCATGCCATCGCCTTGTTTTGGCATCTTTCCACTACCTCACTCCAATGATTGGCTTTACACGAGCCTTCAAAAATTTGTACACCAAGGAACTTGGATGGTAATTGCCCGACACTAATTTTCAAAATTGAAATGATTGCTTGCTGCAGTTGGCCTCTTGTATTGAAGAATATGACGCATGACTTATCCTTGTTCATTATTTTCCCTGAGTTATTTTCGTAGTCCGCTATCACCTTACTTATACTTCTGGCTTCTTTTATGCTTGCTTCCCCTAGGAGGGACGTGTCATCCACAAATTGAACGTGGGTGATTGGTTCAGTATTAGGAGTGATGCTTATGTCGCGCCAATGCCCTTGCATTCTACATTTTTTTATAGCACAACTAAATGATTCTGCCAGGATGACGAAGAGGAAGGGTGAGAGTGGATCACCTTGCCTGAGCCCATTTGTTGCTTTGAAGAAACCTTGAAGTGATCCATTAATTGCTATAGAAAATCTCACCGCGAAGATGCATTGAAAGATTAGTCTGCACCACTGATTGCAGAAACCTAATTTTTTCATGACTCCCATCAGGAACGGCCAACTCACTTTGTCATAGGCTTTGCTAACATCTAGTTTTATAATCATTCCCACCTTTTTGCTAGAACAAAGTGTATGTACTACCTCTGAGATGATAAGTATACTGTCTGAAATTTCTCTGCCAGACACGAAGCCATTTTGTTCCACCGAAATGATCTTCTCTAGAGTAGGTTTTAACCTGTTAGCTAGCACCTTAGCCGCGATCTTATACAATGTATTACATAATGAGATAGGTCTAAATCTTCAAATGATGTGCATTTTTGCTTCTTTGGGATCAAAGCTATTATTGAATTATTAATATCCTTAACAAAGCAACCTATTTTGTGAAATTCTTCAACAAACTTCTATATTTTGTTACCCATGAAACTCCAACACTTCTGGAAGAAGCTTGCAGGGAAGCCATCCAGCCCTGGTGCCTTGTCAGGGTGCATTTGAAATAACACCTTATACACTTCTTCCATTGATATTTGTGCACACAATCTATTGTTATCTTCTTCGATGATTAAAGGCCTAACAGGATCCAAGAACTCTGCATTCAACTCATGGTTGTGAGGTCCCCCAAGAAATTTCATGAACTCACACGCTGCCAAGCCAACCACCTCCCCACCACCTACAACCCGGCCCCCACAATCATGGATTTCTTCTATCTTGTCTATCGCCCTCTTCGCCAAAACAGATGCATGAAAGAATTTGGAATTGGAATCCTCTTCGCTAAGCCAGACTTCCCACGATTTGTCTCTCTAGTAAATCTCTTCCCTTTTTAGTAGCTCCCCTAGTCTTTCCTTCAGGTGCTTTTCTTTTGTATATTTTTCGTTTGTCATGCCTTTCTTTATTATCAGCTCACTAAGGGCTTCCAGTTCCATCTCCAATTGCGCCTTATCCAAAAAAATGTTCTAGAACTGAGTCTTGTTCCATTCTTTCAATTTTTGTTTGATGAGTTTCAATTTATTTACCAATATAAAGCTAATCGAGCCACCTACCTTCAATTCTTTCCACCATTGCTCCAGAAGCTAGAGAATATTCGAATCCCACCACCACATGTTTTGGAATTTGAAATTTGCTTTCTCTGTCACCTGCCCATATGTTATTGATAGTTCAACAGGAAAGTGGTCTGAAATTGAGATGGGCAATATCTTGGTGGCCATCTTTGCCCCTGTTTCAAACTAGCAGAGTGATAGGAAAAACTGGTCCAGTCTTTCCAAAATAGCCGTGACGTCCTTGTGATGATTTGTCCATGTAAAAATTCCATTGTTTGTTGGGCAATCCACCAGCCCACAATTCCCAACAAATGCTCTGAAATCAAGAATGGATTGCTGCACCTTCCTAATGCCACCACTCTTCTCAGATAAATCAAGTAAGGCATTAAAATCTCCTCCTATGATTAGTGCAGTTTCTGGACGAGAAAGTACGAATTCTGACACAGAGCACCATAGTGCAGCTTTATCAACTATTTTTGTTGGGCCATACACAATTATAATCAGAAACCGTTTATTCAGGTTCAAATCAAATGCCTTTGTTGCCATCCAATTCATAGAGGCAGACAAAACCTCCACAGAGACTTTTTCCTCCTTCCATAAAAGTCCTAAGCCACCTGCTGTGCCAACCGAATTTTGAAAAGATCCATCCCAATACCGACAATATTTAAGGAATTTTGCACATTCTTCATTTGCTAGCTTTGTTTCTTGTAATAGAATAATACTACTTACACTTTTTTGCAATTGATGCCTAACCAGGCATCGTTTGTCAGGGGCCATTAGGCCCCTGACATTCCATGTCGTAACCCTCATTGCTTCCCAAGGGAGACTCCTCCTCCCTTGGTACTCATAAATTTGGTGATGCTAGTATATTTCTTGGCTGCCGCTTCTTCTTCCCTAAGTTGTTTTAGGGATTTCCTCCCTCTAGGGTTTCCCGTGTTGCCGATTTTGCCCAGACCCAGATGATTGATTGTCGATTGGGAAATACATCTCTCATCTATGATGTCCAAAGCATCCTCATCGCAGGCATTTGAATCAAGGTCATTATTTTCACTTTCTGCATCTACCACTGTGCTCATGAAAGGTGGATTTTCTTTCCCTAGGGAGGGTAATTAGGTATGCGGAGCCATTCCCACATTGCTTCTGTGAGAATCAGTGGGGGATTGGGCGCCTTTCTTCTGAACTCTTTCTTTTGAGTCAATAGCTTCAGTTGGTTGTGTATTTTTTTTATAGGGTCTAGCTTGGTTGTGATGGTTTGGGATGGGGTAGTTCTAGATGGCTACTCATTCCAAACCTTCACTTTCTTTGTGTAAGTTTTAGCATTGTGGCTCCTATCCCTGCAATCTATACAGAAGAAGCACGATTCTTCAATCTCAACATCCTGTAGTCATCTTTCCCCATTAACCATGAGATAGATTTTATGTGGTAAGGGTTCAATTGCAGCAATACGGAGCCTGGCAAACTTATACATATCACCTTCCAAAATGCTTGAGTCCACTTCCAGTAAAATTCCTAGAGACCTACCAATCTTTTCTAGACAGTCTCCTACCCAATATTCTATTGGTAAATTGTACAAATGAACCCATATCGGAGTATCATACGGCTATTTTTTTGTTGGGTCAAAATTCATACACCATGGTTGCATATATAGTGGCATATCCTTCATGTACCATGGATCTCCTTCCATTATTCATTGTTTTGTTTGCTCATCTACAAACACCACCACAAAAAACCCCTTCGGCATAAATCTTATTAATACTTCTGTATTCCAGTTTGCAGTTATCAAATTTTTGATCTCTGCGCGACTTGGTGAGCCCTCGATGAAACGGCAAATACAGGCCAATTCATTCAGGAGGGTCGCATCTTCTTTGATTTCATCAGTCACATTGATCTCCATTGGGGGTTCTTCATCTCGTTTATTGCTAACTATCAATGTTTTCCCTGGTGTTTCTTTTGGTGTTTCCGAGCCAAATCTTTTACTTTTTAGTATCTGATGGCTGTGAGTTTTGTTTCTCCATTTGATCCTTGCCTTGGCGTTCCATACTTGATTGCCTCTTTTCTCAAGAGGTGGGTACTACCCTATGTATGGGGTTCAGTTTTCTATAAGGGTTTCATGGGTATCATGTTATCGCCTAGCTTGGTTACCTTTCTTATCAATCCTTTCCTATGACGGGGCTAGTAAGCATTTGTCTATCCATTCTCCACCGACGAAAACCCACTGTGGTATGTGGGCTTTCACCCCTCCCTCAACTCCATCTTCCTGCGGTTCGTCGCCCTAGCGCCTTCTTCCTTCCCCTTCTACCGTGCCTTCTGAAGCAGCCTTCCTGCCTTCCAGCTTCACACTGCTCTGCTCCATTCGCCTCATTTACTAACACTCTAGGCCCATCATTTTTAAACACGATTATTATTATTATTATATAGTGTATTTAAAATATATTTGTATTTTAATGTATAGGATTACGATAAAAAAATGAGATAATATAAACTCTAATGCATTCATATCATAATTATATATAATATAAGAATAATAAATCTAATTATAAATATTTAAATATATAAATAATAACAAATATTCTAGTTTATTATATTATTATATTATATAATAATATTAACAAATATACATATTAATAAATTAACAAATATAATATAATATAATATAATATAATATCTTATTAACAATATTACATATATTAAAATATTCATAATTATATATAATTGCATACAATCTTATTTTTTGACTCTAGGAAAATTCACCGCCAGCAATTCACCCTCTACAATTCACTGCAAGAAAATTCTCATCCATGACAAATTCACTGCAAGGAAAATTCACTATCATCGTATTAACTTTTTTAATATATATTTCCAAGACTTTGAATTTTTTATTCAAGCGGTGAATTTTTGGCAGTGAATTTGCCTGATGCCTTATTTTATATATAATATAATTTTATATATTAGAGAACAAAATTAGAATATTTGATAATATGATTAAAATATAATTATGATATTTGTTATCTATTATATTATTTTATTGACAATTTATTTTCTTAAGTGTTAAGCCAACAATGTTGAATTCAAAATCTCAGGCTACTTATCTATATGAATCTTTCAATGGTCTTTTTTTCTCGCAGACTTATTTAATTAAACTTTTGGTTTTAAATTAAGATGTTGCAATGATTCTACCTTTAATATTTATTTTCTATATTTTCCTTTATGAGACTTTTGTTGGGATTTTGGCTTATGGTCTTACATTATTTTATTTAAGAATTTCTTATTGTTTACAATTACTGGTATGTGGTGTAATGTGGCATGTCTAAATTTTCATATCTAGTAGAGGTCCTTGGTAGGTTATATAAGTGAGTAGATGTCCTAGAGAATTTTATTGTAAGGATGGAGGCTACAAATGGTACTATTATGAGATGGTCATAATCCATTCCCCAGAGATCTATGTGAGTGACTTTTGTGTACCTTCCTTTTGAAGGCTAACCCCCTTAGACAAAAAAGGAGAAGGTACTAGGATTTTTATGGAAGGGTCCTCAAGGAGGGCCTCAAGACCATCTTTTCTAGTGATTACATGGCTATATATTAGACTTGTGATATTGTTTTTCCCTTATATTCATGATTATATGGTTCTATAGCTACTCAAGTTTTGACACAATGGTTCTACATCTACATGGTATTTAAGACTACTAAATCTACAACAATGCGGTTTTATGGTTACTTAGTTGTATTTTGACACTTTTCATTCTCATAAATCTCATTGCATGAACTTGTGATGTGATTTGTGGGGGTCATTTGTGATGAATGTAGCCTGTGATTACAAGTGGATGTGTTGTGGAATGATTTGTGAACTAAGCGTTAGAAGAATAGTAACTAATAAAAAGATTAAAATTTTCCTTGGATATGACATGATATGATGTCATGATGGTTGATGAGTGAAATATGTCTTTAAGATAAATCTAGTTAACTTTTAGATTGTGCATGATGGTTATTTTTGGTTGGAATTATCTTGAATTTGTAGATAATAATAAAAAGTTAACATGGTTCTAGTAGACACTTGTGTGATTTTATTCTAGATGGTTGAGGTATTTACTTAAGAACTATGTGGATGGCCTTATCACCCTTGTATTTTTATTTTAATGGATAAAATTATTCTATTGTATGTATTTTTCTTTTATATTTATGGTTTCTCACCTTATGGAGGGAATTCTTCATTTATATACTTGTTTTTTTATGATTTAACCTTATCACCAACTAAGCGAATAAGCCTTGTTGTCCTCAACATTTCTTTTATGTGTGCTACCATTTTGGGCTTGTGTTTCCAAACCTTAGAGATTCTAGGAGGAAGTCTTATGTAAGGGGAAGGGAATGTAAGGCCAAGACTTATGTGTGACTATTGCAACTCCCTTTTTTTGGTGGATCCTAATATTGCGAGTTAGCTAAATTGAAATGATATATTTTAGAATGTTGTCTTGGTAAGGTATGAATATCATCAACCACATTGGTGAACCTTTTACATAATTCTCTCTCTCTCTCCCTGTCTCTAAGCACCATATTATAATTGTGTTTGATATTACTAAGAAATTGAAGATTGTACTATGAATTTTATTTAGTGGAGACCACAAACTCTTCTAACGTATATTTACACTCTAGAGATATTGCTCAATTCAAATGACTATATCTCAGTTCTTATACTCTTTTAAGCTTAGCTTATAGTTTTAATGCTATTTATTTTACTTTATCAAATTTAGAATGACAACTATCTAGTCTAATTAACATTGGACTTGTGATCTTATGAGATTGAATTTAGTTTGAGAGATATTCTTTAACGAGTGAACTTAGTTGAAGAGAAAGTAAGGAATGATGTTGTATCAAGATTTAGTCTAAACAATTGCTAATGTGTTTATGTCTTCTAATGAGGTGGTCACCCATGAATTTGCTAATGTGTTTATGTCTTCTAATGAAGTGGTCACCCATGAGTGGGACTATGGCCATCAAGATTGTCAAAAGTGCCTTGAGAGGATTGATAATTAAATGCAAGTGCAAATGAGGGTGGTAAAGTTTTATGTACTATTTATAGAGAATCGAAATTGACTTGACATACAAACATTTTATGTCGAATTAGTATCATTTACAAGGCAATAACTAGGGGAAGCGATCAGAATTTAATAGGCAATAACTAGGGGAAGCGATCAGAATAATTAGCATGAAAAAGGGGAAATAAGAAATATATATGACTGCTTTCCAGCAGGAAATGAATTCCAAATCCATAAAAAAATAATACATGACAGACAAGTATTTGAGTGGCACTGCAAGCTTAAACACTCACTCTCTAATTCCAGTCGCACAACTTTCGTAGCCATTTATTTACAATTCCAGAGTTTCTATACCAGACGCAATTTCCTTTTCATGTGGATCCGCAATAGAATTAAGTATACGAGTAATACGGTTATAATGCGTTATTATTCTGAATGTTGGAGATCCGCGCGTGGCCACGAGAATAGGACGATGATGGTCCATTTGGCTGGCTGGCGCAAAATTCTTCCAGTAAAAAAGACAAGATAATCTGCATCGTTTAAATAAAACCCTAATTTTGGACTGGACCACCACGGTTCAAATCCCAGGACCACCCACCGTGGAGGATAAGGACCACACACCACAGAGGACCACAGACAGTTCTTTCATTTACAGGGAAGTTTCGATTCTCGAAATCTCCTGCAACGTGGGGAAAGAGCTGTTTCTTCTCTTTGACAGAAAATTACAGATATTTAATAGAAATGGAAATGGAATCGCTGTTACGTGTCGCGTTTTTCGGCTGAATCTTAGTTTACGTGTCACGGTCAGCAGCGAGCATCATTCTGAAAATATCGTAAGATAATCTGCTAGGTACCACGCTTTCAGTAAAGGAAGCACCAGATTCGATACGTTTTTCCTGTTTTGGCAGAAATGCAGGTGGAAGCGTGCGAGGAGAAACGGGAAATAGCTATTATATGCGCAGCAGAAAGCAGAATCGCTTCACAATTTCCTATTTTAGAAGTTTTCTTCATTTGCACGCCTGCATTTAATAGCTATTTATCGATATTGACGAAGACGTTGAAGAATGGAGTTTTTCCGGGGGACGGTTTGGCCCTTGGTTTTTTTGCAGAGTACGGGGCCTTGGCGATTGAGTCCATTTTTTCTGGAATAATTTTGCACCGTTCGATCGCCTATGATCTGAGCCAGGGTATTTTGGGAAAGGGGGAGAGGTGCGAGGATCTGATCCCCGCCAAGGCGACGAATGGAGAGCTGCCAATGGCGAGGCCAATGATAATACAGTTAAGAGGCGTTATTAATTGCCGTCATCTGACAGTTCCGTGACAAAATGGCTTTCCCGAGGTTCGAACATCCAACGGCCGTTCCCCGTCGAACGCGTGGCGACAAATCAGATTCTATTTAGCGGTATATGATAGTCGGGTCAACTGTCTCCTTGTCTTTTTGTGTGCTATTTTTCACCGAATAAAGTATCATTGGCTAGGCATAGGGCGACACTTGGTCCCCTCAATAATGGACGACGGGAGCAGGTAGCAAATTATGTCCTCTTGTGCTTAATATCTATAATTTAATGTCCTCGCAAGTGTGTTGGAAATTGAATGCATAAAAATATTCTCAAAATTTTGTTTCCCTTCTTATGCTAGAGTAGCAAAGTGAGAGGGCCATTCCTTAGGGTTTACAACATTGGAGGTGGGTCAAGGTTCATTTTTGAGTGGGCCATTCCTTAGGGTTTACAACTTTGGAGGTGGGTCAAGGTTTATTTTTGAGTGATTTTGATGGATTGGTTCTTTTTTCGTAGTAGTTTAAGTAAAAGAGGTCATAATTTGTTAAGAGATGTTGATATTTAAATGTAATCCAGCTGCATTCATCAAAAGAATAAAGATAAAGTGCAGAGAGTTTACTTAATATGTTATAATTTGTTGTAATGTAGAGATGCTGATATTAAATGTATTCCAGTTGTATTCATCAAAAGAATAAAGATGAAGTGCAGAGAGTTTACTTAATATGTTATAATTTGTTGTAATGTAGAGATGTTGATATTAAATGTATTCCAGTTGTATTCATCAAAAGAATAAAGATGAAGTGCAAAAAGTTTACTTAATATGTTATAATTTGTTGTAGTGCAGAGAATATCGATATTTAAATGCAATCCAGTTATATTCATCAAAAGAATAAAGATAAAGTGCAGAGAGTTTACTTAATACATTATAATTTTTTGTAATGTAGAGATGTTGATATTTAAATGTAATCCAATTGTATTCATCAAAAGAATAAAGATAAAATGTAGAGGGTTTTCTTAATATGTATAATTTGTTGTGATGTAGAGATGTTGATATTTAAATGTAATCCAGTTGTATTCATCAAAAGAATAAAGATAAAGTGCAAAGGGTTTACTTAATAAGTTATATTTTTTTGTAATGTGAAGATGATATTTAAATCTAATCTAGTTGTATTCATCTAAAGGATAAATTAAAGTGCATTGGGTACTTCACCCTTTACTTCAGTTATTTTATATCCATTCTAGCCTTGTCTTTACATGTGTCACTTTGGTTATGTTCAATTCAACATATCTTTTCTTATAAATTGATGAAAATTTAATATAGAGATGTTGATACTTAAATCTAATCTAGTTGTATTCATCAAAATAATAAAGATAAAATGCATAGGGTACAACACCTTTTGTTTCAATAGTTATATATTCATTTTAGCCTTATCTTTACATGTGCTACTTTGGTTATGTTCAATTCAACATACATTTGCATATAAATTGATAAGATTTAACAAATTAGAGATTTCAATCTTAATGGTTTGGACCTAAGGTAATTTTTACAAATTTTTCATTGTAATCTAAATCGTAAAACTATTGTGTTCCTTGATCCAATAGAGCTATAAATGTGATTACATCCCATTTATCCAAACTAATATTTTACACATCTCAAAATAAATCCTCCCCAAAATTGAAATGTTACATTTCAACTTATATACCAAACATTCGAATTTAATATCTAGATTATCATATTGAAATACAAGTCTTGGGAACACTAAAACAAGATCTCATATAACATCTTGTATAAATCATCTTCTTGAAAGTATATTGGAGTTGAGCAATTAACATTACATCAACAAATACTAAACTTTTTCCATCATGCATTCACATGTCTTCTATATTATTGACTCTTATAAAAATAACAAAATAAAATTGACTAGAGCTTTAAAAATTTCCGCACTTCAAACTTGACACAACAAACTCTCAAATATGTTCATTAACATTACATCGATACAAAATCAAATACAAACATGTAGATAAACATAAGATTTCAAAACTATGAGACTACATATTATAAAATTTCATGATAAGTCAAATAAAAATATATTAAAATATAATAAAACTATACATTATCCAATTTAATAACAAATCAAAGATTAAAACCTATCAATTAAAAATACTTTTGATACAAATATATAATAATTATTACAATCAATATTTCCATCCAAATACCATAGTCTATAATCAATACAAAATTACATTATACTATTTAAGCTGAAACATTGACTTACAAAGCTTGCAGATCAAGCGTAAGTCAATAATTTAGGTGAATGGTAATGATAGCAACAGACGAGCATTTAACTTGGTCCACTCTTATATTTACGAGTGTTGAGATATTTATTTATGAAAGGTAAGCTTACATCTACAAGTTACGGGTAACGACAACAATACGCAAAATCAGTGGTCTTCCGTACTTTTCAAAAGTCAAAAGTTTTGACGGCCGTCAAAGTTGAAAGCCGTGACAAGGTCTTATATTATGAATGTCGCCATAAAAAGGTCCTAAAACATTTGTTCTGGGTTGAACGTTGAAAGTGTTTGATCCGTGGCGGGCCTCATGATTAGTAAAAGTTGCTTTGTTTTTTATAATAATAATGATGAAGATATTAATGTCCAACTAATCATAACAAGTGTCGAACAAGTAAAAGTAACCTACTCCCTTTTCGAAACAGTTAATTGATGTAATTAAATTAACTTATATATGTGTTGGCTTAATGATTAGATATGGAATGTATGAATAAGATTGAGATGAAATATGTATCTACCTACATGTTAGAGAAGAGACAACTGATTTGATTGCTACTTGAAATGTGAACATAGATTTGAGATGCTTATAGGATGAGATGAATGTACTATATGAAATCTATCTTATATCCATCTTACAATTATTGCGTAATTCTTACATCAACAATTTTAATCAAAATGTTTTTTTCTTTTCTCTTCAATCAACATACAATAATTTTGATTAATGGAATCTACAGTACAAAGCTGAAAACAAAGGGCATTCAAAGTAATCATTTGCCAGTCTTCAATCTGAACAAAACTATTGTCTGCTTGCATTTAAGTTTTTGCCTCAAAATCTCTCAGTTGCTTTTGAAGAACATTCAATATCTTTATGAAATAGGAATTAGCTTGGATAGTAGAGTGGAGAACATGAATTTGCAGAGAGAAATCAGCACATATAATAATTGATTCGACTTGCAAGGAGTGAAAGGTACGAGAGAGAGTCGCCAAACATCTGAATCTCCAAATGTGTTTAAGAGTGATGTGTCTGAAGGTATGAGTTAGAATATTGTGAGATGAGGAGAGGCCAAGAAGACTAGTTCTCCAAGACCAAGTCCGAGGAAAAAGCATCAAGAACTTTAGTATTCGTAATATAGTTTTGTTGATACTTACATCTATAAAGAGAAACTTTGGTTTTGTTGAAGAATGTCACTGAAGATTTCTAAGGTATAGTGTGGAATTATAACAACTTCCTTCACGTGCCTTGGTCAAACACCATTTATCAATTTAATGGTTTTGATTAGTGGAATATCCATAATATAGTCTTGTCGATACTTACATCTATAAAGAGAAGCTTTAGTAAATTGTTGAAGAATGTCATTGAATATTTCTAAGATATAATGTGGAATTATAACAACTTCCTTCATGTGCCTTGCTCAAACTTCATTTATCAATTTAATTGTTTTGATTAATGTTGGAAGACACAACAAGTGATATATCTAATTGAACAATGATGCAATTATGATAATGAGAGCTTGAGTGATGAACAAAAAATAATTGATGAATGAAGTGACTTGGTGCAAGAGCTAGGTTTTGGTGTTTGTTGATGCAAGTGTTAATGTAATCAAAATGGTTGAGGTAAAATAGGGTTGTGACAAATTGATATGAGTGACCCAAAGTATGATGAAATGATAGTGGTGAATAATGATCAATATTGATGTATGATTCAAATGACCTACACATGATGTCCTCTTATACATGTCTTAGGTGCATAATATTGAACTTTTGTAGTATAGTTGATAAATAATGACTAGCTAGAACTAAATAAGTCTAGTGCCATAATGAATTTCGAAATCTAAAAAATGGGTCAATGTTGCACATGTAGTGGCTAAATTTGAATTAGGTCAAGGCGACACCCATGTTCTTAAACCTAGTAGAGGAAATGTAATTATGAGATCTAGGAATTTGTTATGAGTATGAATGAGATGTTTTTGAATGTAAATATGATTTTATGGTCAATGCGAGTGCTAAATCAATCAAAACTCATGTGATAGACAAATGTACTTAGGACACCCATTGATAGCATTGAAAAATAAAGGGGGGAACTATAGGGGATGCACTTTTCACTATTATATTTTATTGCTACTTTGATGTGCATGTGAGTCTATGTTGAAAACAAACATACCAAAGTGAATAGAAAAAGAGAAGCTAGCACCATTGGAAACATAATATTCAAAGAAATAATCTAGAATTAATTTATGAACTATACATAAATTTAAGAGTCTAATCATTAATGATATCTCCTCTTGATTTTTGTGCATTCTACAAAGGGATAAACAAATTAAAGAGAAAAAATGGATAAAAATAAAACATTATAACATGATTACCTATGTATAAAAACCTAATAATAAGCATGATGAGATGATCATAAAAATTAAGTATAAACATGATAATCAAAGTATAGAATTCTAAGTAAAAAAATAATAATATGAAAAAATGAATATAAATATTGGATATTATAAATATCATTGGGAAATAATATGTTTGTACCTAAGATAATTACTAGCGTGATCATTTTAGATGTAAATGAATGATGAGATATGCCCTCACTTTTTGTCCCCCAATGGGAACTATTATGAATTTACATAACATAAAAAAAATAAACAATAACCTTTACTTCTAGAAGTGATAAGATCAATAAAATGATAGATGAACATAAAATAATGCTTGTTGTAAGAAACAAGAAACTAATGTTAAAAGAGAGCCATCAAATGTTTGCACCAAATGAGATCCTTCTTTTATATCATGCTATGTATGTGAACTTGTATGATCCATAAAAATTTATGTATGAACAAAGGTATCATATAGATGGAACTTGTCATGTAGTATTTAAAGAAATCATTTTTTTTTTGTGTGCACAATGTATCCTCAAATGTAATACATTTTAATTTAATTCTTATAATGTACCTTTGTAAGCATACCTCCATATATTGCTCCTTTTATGTCCTATATATTGTCTCAATTTCCACTATGCATCCCATATTAAGTGTTCAATGTAGATGGCATATTTTCCACACAACCTCTAATATTTTTGCTATCAACCTTAGAATAATATTCCCTATCACACACACATAATGAATATCCTTGACTTGTGCCAACTTCTCAAAAGATCTTGAAATTTATTCTTAAGTGAAAAATAAATATCCATAGTGTACCCATGTATTTTATGATAGCAACAAAATTAATGAGTATTAGAATTATTTGGCACATACAAATGTAGATGTATCAACAAGTCTTATGGGAGGAAGCATAATTTAATTTGTTCATGAAAAAGTGGTGTCAATATCAAATATGTAGGATCTTGGAATTTAATGAATTTATTTTGATTCTTTACTCGTGTTTGAATGAGATTCTTAGGATAAATAATATTGATCTAGGATATATAACATTATGCTCAATTTTTTTCTCATCTTGAATGACATGATAAGTATATGGGACAACACAATAGCCACTTGTTGCTAAAATATTAGTATCACCTTGTAAAAACTCATTAGGTCCATAAAAGTGAAATTTTTCAAGAAAGCATACATAGGATCCATGAATAAAGTGTAAAATTCATGATGCAAATCAAACCATAATATTTTTTATTAATTAATTTTTTTATAAATTCTTGTGCATTCCAAAAACATATTATTAACATGTACATTATAAATGATGAAAAAACCAACATCTAGATATCCACCTTTATGATAGAAATTTATATCACCACTAAATGCATTAATCAATGGGTATTAAATGATATCAGTGTGCTATAAAGTACACAATCTAAAATATCATGAGATATAAAAAATAAACATGTGTATCATTAACTTTTGTTTGTTGATAAGGATGAAAATCATTTGGAACATAAACATAATCTTCAAGAAAAAAAATCATGAAGGATTTCATTAGATAAATAATTGAAGAACAAGGAGGATAATTCATCATATGAATCATGAATCTTATATGTATCTACAAACTTGTTAATGGCAATACATTAGATACATAGTTTCAAAAATGATATGAATGTTAGAAACATGAAATACAACACCATTATATAAAAAATCATCATTAACATGAATATATTCATTGTGGGGCAATGACACAATAGCATGTTTCAAATTTTTTTTGGCATTTTTAGGCCAATGAAATTATTTTTTAAAAGATCCATCAAATTATATAGATTATAGTCAACAAACTATCAAGAATTTAAAGATAATGTGAAATATTAATTTATTTTTCCATCACATTATATTTTTACTATTTTTATTGAGTAAAAGTTTAATGTAACACATAACTTGAATTACAAATAAAATATTATAATGATTTCTTGGCAATAGTTGATTAATTCTAATATATAGTACATATATATGTCTTTTATGTTTTTATTGAATGACTTTATTATTATTTTGTAATTGGTAATAACTTAAAAAAGATTTATTTTTTCTCATAATGTTTTTATCTTTGCATATATATCCAAATTTGATCACTATTTTTCTATTGAAACAAGAAAATCAATATGGAGTATAGTATAAATTTTAAATATATTTCTACATAATTTGTAATTTTACCAAAATCTAGTACTTTATTTTTTATATTAAGTCTACATTGATTAAAAAAATAAAATATATAATATTTAAATAAAACATAACTTAACATATAATTTATTGAAAATTAAATATGAGGGTTACAAGTACTAAATTTTATGTTTGTAAAAGATGTATTCAATCCTTACAAATGTGAACAAATTGGTAAGTTTCAACAAAAAAATGATGAATATATCTTGGAGGGAAAAATGTACCACATAAAATAATAATGACACACATATACATATCAAGAATGTCTCTACATAGAAATTAATCTATTTTTCCTTGTGTCATAAGATGGGACATACTTTCTCAATCCCACGACGAAATAGTTCTAGAGAAGTTCTTTTGTAACTATATTTAGGTGGTTGGAGCGTAGTTTTGGGGTGTGTAGGCGGCGATGTGCTATGGGAGAGAGGAAATGTACCTACAAGTGTGCGAGGAAATCGATGGCATTCACGTTGAACCTGAGTATGGTCTAGTGGTTGGTGTGTTGAGCTTGAATCAGGAACAGAAGAAAGTGAAGTTGCATAAGGCATGGAATTTGTTCAAGAAAGGGGTGGAGAAAAAGAATAACATCAGTGACTTCATGTAATTTGTGGAAGCCAATTTAAATCTGATAGAGGAAAATGTGGTTGCAAGGTTGGTTGATATTGTTGATGGCATCAGGTATCTTTTTCATTGATGTCGTATGACATATGTAATTTTCATTTGAATCAATAGAGGGAGCTACCCCTTTGGTAGCACTTACCTAGAAAAAAAAGATGGGACATACTAAATTGAAAATTGGTCATGTGACCCACAAGTGGGAAAAACTAATATGCTTAATCCTCATGAACACAATTAGTATCATGTGATGAAGAAAAAAAAAATCCACATCATGTAATTAGTTATCACATGCATAATCATCATGAAATGAAGGAAAAGTGCTCAAAGGTAAACCATCATTTCACTCATGAAACCATTTTCACTAGTCATAAGAGAAGTACAATCAAGGTGAAACTCATAAATAAGTGAAATTGATTGCATAAAATAGAGAAGGTAAAACAATAGTCATCTCTACATGAATAATGAAAAATCACATTTATAATAGAGTAGTGGCCTTCATTGAAATTACATCATCAATTGTGTGGTAGAACAAGAGGTAATTAAAGATGAAACCTAGATCAAATGCAACAAAATGTAGTAACACATTACATGCATGAATAAAGGCTAACTAAAATAGTCTACAAAAATCCATGGTGAATGATATAACAATGAAGCACAAGCAAAAAAAGAGAGAGGATAGGAATCCATGGGGTAGTAACAATTAATGAAGGACTCAATCCTATGTACCATTAAAGTAATGACCATTAAAGTAATAAGAACATAAATTAATTTCAAATCTAAAATAAAAGATGAAAGTAATAAAAAATGACAAATTTAAAATAAAAAGATAAAAGAACAACTAGACTAAAGTTGAAGACATTTTTTAAAACCAACTAAATAATGGATTCAAATCAAATTAACCTAAATATTTTTAGTTTCTTTTAGACATTTGTCTAATTGGATTTTAAAGATGAATCAAATAACTAATTTATAAAAGTGTACCTTGATGCCATATAAGAGAAGGCTAATTTGACTATGCTAGAGGATTATTATTTAAAATCTAAAACTAAAGTTGACATGCATAGATTGGGGTGATTGTATTCCATGAAATTTAAATTTATGAATGAACTTGTATAATTCCTAGATTAATGACACTAATCCTCAATTTATGGGTTTTTGCTCAAATGATATGGATCTAAATTTCCTATGTGGCTATGAACCTAGGATCTTCAAAACTTTGATACTTACAATTTTTATCAGTACCCACACATGCAAATATTAGACTTGACAATATTGGAGAATGTCATTAGAACTTGATAAGCTAGATTGTGCAAGTGTATTAACTTCCCTCTTGTGCCATGGTCAAGCTCATTTAATTGACTTGATGATTTTGATAAAAGTGAGAAGACATGATCAACATATTTAATGGATATATAAGTAGTTGACAATGATGCAACTAAGATAATGAAAACTAAAGATTTGAATATAGTATAATAGATGAAAAAGTGACCTAACTAGTGCAAGAAGTAAGTTTTTGGTGTTTATTGATGCAAGATTTGATGTAATTAGAATGGTTGATGCAAACCTTGGCCATGATAGAGATATGAGCAATTTGAGTATGATGAAAAGGTAGTGGTGGATAATATTCAATTGTGATGGATGATTCAAATGATGTGGAGGTGACATGTTTTCATACATGTCCTAGACATATATAGTTTTCAAATTTTAATATAAGAATTAACTAATAACAACTAATTAATTTAATATCATAATTACTTTTGAAATTTGAAAAAGTAGATTAAGACTACACACATACTCTCCAATTTCAAAAAAAAAAAATTTATAAAATCTAAAAATATTCTAAACAAAAATTAAATATTAAAAACAAATAAAGCAATCAAAATGATATGCTCAACTAATATATTAGATAAAGCGTAGTTGAAATGATTATAAATAAATTATTAAATTGGAGTGAGCTTTGTGGTTAGTATAAGTCTAGAAGAAGGATCTTGAATGTGCTTTTCGACAAAAGGAGAAATGTCTCATGCTTTCAGATTTCATTTTTTATTAATGTTTGCGTTCCACTATTTACTTTTGAATATGCCAAACTATATCATAATTTAAAATAGTTTTGTTTAATGAATAATTCACACTCCGAATATGCTACATTTTGCTTTGATTATTTTTTATTAATAGGTATGGACACTAAGAACTTTGATGCAAAGCATGCACTTTAAAAAATTCTCTACCATGATAAATGTATTTGGTATATAAATCGTGTCACCTAAAGTTTAATAAAGACAACTCAACATTATATATATTAGGAGAAAAAGGGGAAGCTCTCACTTGCTACACGTGGCATGAGGTTGTCATCTGGAAGTTGGTGGTTACACATGTTATTCATGATTTTGTCCTCACAACATATAATGTATGTTCTTGATGCTTTAGGGATCCATGCAAGATAATATATCATAACATGTTGAAAGGAATAAAATTTGGATAACACTGACAAAATATTCTAGTGTAAAAAAATTGAAATTGGTTGTAGAATAAAAATAATTAGATATAATTAAATAAAATTAAATATATTATTTAGTTTAAAGTTTGATAAAGATAATGTTGTATAAGTTATTAGGTATTAGTTCTTTGATTTATTCTATGTTTTTTGTGATTTGAAATGAGTATTTTAATGTGTAATTTTTTTAGTGTTATTTTAGTTTTTTTTTATTTGGATTTGATTTTTGTGAGTGTCGATTTAAATCTATGCTAGTAAAATTAAATTACGTTGATTTGTTTGTTAAATTTTTACCCATCTTAATTTCTTTGACCTAGTTATAGAGGGGTGGAATCTACAAGCATCATTGAAGAGCTTGTTAGATAGGGGATTTTCTCTTGGTTAAAGCCCTATTACTATGTCAAGTGTACATAATAAACCCTAAAGATATCATACAAACATGTAATGATACCTACATGTCAGTACCAATAGATGGGGAAATGTTAATCCTCTAATTATGCTTTTTGAATGATAGGGCTATAATCCATGGATGAATGCTTAGATATGTAATAACAAATTTGTGCTTATCTTAAAATACAATACCCTAGCACACAAGTTTATAATTTTCATGCTTTAGTTGACTCATCATGGCTAGTTGGAGGGAGTCATCAATGGACACAATTTTCATTTGATTTTTTAGAGTTCAAGAGTCATTATTTGCACCCAAGAATTGAATTGCTTGAGTTCATGAGTATGAATCTAAACAAGGTAAAATAATGGATGGAGAGAAGGTTGGAACCAATTCCTAGGGATGTCTATAAATAAAATCAAGTTAGGATGAAGGTTCTAGTATTTTTTCCGAACACACTCCCTTTGATTTATCTATGCTAACATGGATATATTCCTTGGGTCCTTAATAAATTTCTTTAAACTTTGGATTCCCAAATAATTCTCATTGATCTATATGACTCAATAATTAATTAGTGAGCCATGATTTCTAGGGAAGCCTTTACATATTAGACTTATTCTAATCTTCTTGTTTCTCAATCATAGCTAATTCTTTAGCCACTCTAGGTAGCTTTTTACATAAATGGTCATCAATTTTGAAGTTTCTTTGTGTATGCATACTTCCTATTCACATGGGTCCCATCTATTTATTTTGATTAACCTTACAACTCTCTCCATCATTATGATTATTTAATAGGTTGCCACCTTATGAGTCATTCATTATCCATTTGATGACATGGGTTGTTCTTCCCCAAAATGTTGATGTCATAGTGAGTCCCACATCTTCATTTCCTTTATTTCCTTTCAAAGACTCCCAACATATTTAGATGTAATAAAAAAAAAGTTTTATCTTGAATAGTGTTAACATTCTATGTGTGATTTCTTAGCACACTCTCTTTGATTTATCTATGATAAAATAGATAAATTCTTAGGGTCTTTGGAAAATATCTTTAAAATTTCAATCCTTATGGATTCATGTGGGGTTCACTTTTTTCAAGTCTCAAATAACTCGTGATTTATGTGACTTAATGATTAATAGTGGGTTTCATGATGCATAGAGAATACTTACTTTAGATTCTTGCATCTTGGTGATATTTGTAACCTCTCTTTTTTCTTAATTTTAGCTAAGTCTTTAATCTGTCTAAAAATATTTTAGAACCAATATTCATAAATTATAAAATCTCTTTGTTTGTAAACTTCTTGTTCACATCGGTCCCATATCTTCAAATTGATTAGCCTAAAATTCTCTCCATCTTTGTGGTAACTCAATAGCCTAATGCCTTAATATTCATTCATTATCCATTTTATGATTAGGTTTTTCTTCCCAAATATTTTAATGTTAGAGTGGGTTCCACCTCTTCAATCACCTTCTTTTCCTTTTGGAGACTCTTAAGGTTGTATCTATACTATTAAACATTGCACACCCTTGTAATTTTTTATTATGTTTGTGACTCACTTTGGTGTTTATCTCTTTAGCTTTTTTTAGATTCCATTCACCCATTTCCTTAGTCCTTTCTTCAACTATGGTTGCAAGACCTTGTTATTACCTATTGTTTGGACCTTTTTAGAACTAAACTGATTGGACCCTAGCACAATGCATATACATTTGTACAACTTGATAAATTATCATGGTGATTTGTTGTTTGGTAGCCATTTTTTAGTATTTTACCACATAATACCTACCCAAGGTAATGTTAACCACTTTCTAGAGTAAATATGAATAACTTTCCATCTCACACATCTCCCTCATTTCCTCCCATTTTAATTTTTATCTCATTCAATCACACAATCTATCTCATAAAATCTTGAATATTACTCTCTCAATTACTGTAGATTAATCTTACTAGTATTTTTAGATTTATTCCAATATTATTAAGCATCATGTGGTTTTTATGTCAGAAATATACAACACAGTACAACACTCCTTAGAAGTTCAACAACATTAAATTGCTTCCCTTGGCTTCACCAAGCATTAGAGGTGATATCAAATTATTTTTTCTCTAGAGTTATATTTATTTTATTTTTTATTAGAATATCCTTTTGTAGTTCTTGACACCTAGAGATCTATATTTCCATTTACCCACTCTTATTATGCACTATTTCCCCCTCCTCTGGTTAAATTTCATGTATATTCGCACTGCTCTTCATTTCCTATACACACTTGAAATTAAAACACATGCTATTTTATCATTTTATACATCTTTTCTGCCCATTGGGGTCAAAATACCAAAGTACAGGCATGATCATTAAACAAAATATCCTTAAAATCCTTGAAAAATCCCCCTCTTCTCAACTTATAGGTTGTCATTTGGATCTTCTCACAAAATGGGGGTTTGCACTTGATTTCTTTCCTCTTTTTGTTTCATTTTATTTTAAATATTTAGTTTAAATTCATTTTAGTTTTTTTATTATCATACTTGGAGCATAGTTTATTTTCTTTCACTTTTGTGTGCATCTAGGCACAAAATCCTAAGAGAAAAGTGAGTTTTTTGATGGGATAAAAATGATAGAATTTTATATCTAGAGATCCTTGCATCACACCTGAATCTTGATGAGAGAGCCCCAAAATTTGGCTATATGTTCCATTTTTTTTACTACTTTCTATTTTAGCATTGATTTTATATTTTTTGTCTCAAGGGTGAGTGTAGGATCATGGGGGTCCAAAAAGTGGTGATATTACAAAAAAGTAGCTGATGACCTTTTTGTATCCAAATTTGATGAAATGAAAAGGGTTTATTGAGAAATTTTTTAGCTTTCCAAAAATATAATATATGCCCTATTTGGAATTAAATATATAATTATTATTGATTTTATACATAAATTCTAACTAAAGTCTTAATTGATAGGCTGATTGAAAAAAAACTATAATTATGAAACGATTTCACATTTTTTGAATCCAAAAAATGCAATACATTCTATGCTTCCCATACTATAGGATAAAAAAAGAAAAATTGAATTCCATATTTTTTTGACCAAGTTATAGTGGACAAACAAACAAGTTTTAATATTTTTAAAAAGTTTTGATAAAAAATTCATAACTAATTATTTACTTGCAAAAGGATTACAAAAAAATTGTGGCACATCCAAACATGTGTCCTCTACTTATATTGAAAGTTTCAAATAAATATATTATTTTTTCTTGTACTTAGGTTGGTCAAACATACACCTGCTTTTTATTTTTTCTTGAAAATTTAGTACTACTGTATTCAAATTTCAAATTTTCACCAAATAGATTTAATTTTTTCCAAAAAAGGAATAGTATCTTAGAAACTAAATTCAATTTGCTACAAATTATGTTTTAAAATATTTTTCAAATTATGTTTTAAAATATTTTTCAAATTATGTTAATAACTTATTCAAATTTTATTGTCAAGTTTCCTAACTCTGCTTTTTTGAATTTTCATTACCACTTAAGGGCCTAGTTTGGACCCCCATGATCTTGCACTGACCCTCAATAGTAGTAAACATTATTTTATATTTAAACTCTCTTTCTTTAGCTTAGTGGACTTATTTACAAGTTTAAATCAATCTCTAAGACAACCTAAACATTTCATTTCTAACAACAATAGAGTAGTCCTATGAGTAGTATAGGAAAATAATATAATTTAGAGAGCATGTACACATTTTATAAGTTAGCTTGAATTTTCCCTATATTAATTTTTTGTGAAATCACTACTTCTACATTTCTTTCAAAACCTAAAAAGAAAAACAAACACCTTTAAAGACACAAAACAACTTGAACTCTCATTTGTATACATTGTTTAATACCTTAAATTTTTCTTTTATCTTTATGACCCAACCACTTTATACTAAAAAAATATGTTATTTGTAGGAGTCCAATAAATGCAAATATTTCTCATTCACAACCTCAAAAAAATCTCATCAAAATAACTCTACATTTCTCTAAATTTTCTTTCAATCTAAATAGTGAAACTCTTCCATAGTTCCCTACATCACCTCCTACCACTTGTCATGATATAGAGCGATGATTCAATCATGAAGTTGTCATTCATACTAAAGTGCATAATGTGGATATAAATCTCACTATATCTCAAAGAATATTTAATTCTAATGATGTTGTTCATGACACTTATTAACGTATTCTAGAGGACATAAGGCCATAGTTATGTAGTGATCTAGAATCCCTAAATTTCTTGATTGGTATAGCCCTTATTGTAAAAAATGTTGTTTCCACATTAGTGACTATACATGAGTAGACCTGGCAATATTTACTATAACATAACACATAATAAAATTGGCATGTTTATGCCCATTTCAACTTTACATGTTGCTACTTTCACCCTTGTTTCTACCTTTGTGATGTCAACATCAAATCCCATTCATTTAGATGCAAGAATTCCTCAAATATAAAATTTTCTTCTTAATTTTCCTAGTGGTCACCTCACCACTTCATAAATTTTCCCCTCTCATACATTATTTTCATAGCCTCCTCCCACTAATCTAGCTACTATTACTATCCCTTTGCACACTACTAATCCTATAATAAGTTAAAATTAATATAAAGCATGGATAGTCTACAATAACAACTTGCTACATTATCCACTGCATCAAAACATCTCATCTACATATTATCACCATAGATTACTTTCTATAATACCCCTCTATTTTGCTTTCTGGCTGGACAGTGTGTCCTTGTTTGCTTTGATGTGCTTTCTAGTTATTTAGATGCTTTATCATGTGTGTGCAATTTGATCGCTAATTATAGAGCAATAGTCTATTTGTGTGATGTGATGTATCTTATCTGATGCTCTATTTGACATGTTTTAATTGGTGTAATGATGATTAGTTATTGTAACATGTTATTGCATGAGATATTTGTTTATGAAGGAATTGTTAGTCTATGATGAGTGTATTGGTGAAGGGGATGAGATCGCATCACTTGCTTGCGAAAATATCTGGGATATTTTTAGAGGGCATTGACTTAATTTTGGGAAAAAGAATGGAAGGATGGGGGATTATTCATGCTTGGGGAAAGAAATTTGTTGTGAAGAGGAAAGAGGGTTTTCTTATTTTTGGAAGATGCATCTTGGGACTGGAGTGAAGATTTGAAAAGGGTTTTGAAAGAATTGGATTTACTCAACACCAGATTCTCCTTCAAGCTTCAAACAGGTTTTCTTTGTTTCTTTTATTGTTCTGAAAATCTAGTTTTTTGTTTTGAAAACTTGTTGCAATCATTCTTGAAAACCTAGTTGAAATCTTGAAAAAAATTTAGATCTTTGTTGTTGAAAAACAAAACTTGCAACTGAAATCTTCAATTTCAACAATAGAAAATGGAAAGAAACAAAATGATATTTGAAAACCTCTATTTTGGATTTGAAATAGTTCATATCAAATTTGAAATTTAAACCCAGAAATTGTGTTTGAAAATTTGATTTTATTGCAAAATTTATGTAGAAAAGTTGCACAATTTGGCTATAAATGGGAATTTAGGTATATATATTTATAAATATGTCTGTATATATATACAAACATATATTATAAATATATTTTTTATTTTTTCATTCTAGAAATTGTTTGTTTCAAAAAAAAATCTTTTACACAAAAATTTCTGGTAAAATTTTGTGCAAAGTAGGGAGGCAATTGGTCTTTTAAAAAAAAAATATAAAAAATGAAATTTATTTTGGGTGTGGGGTGGGCGCAGCCTTGGCTGCCACAACTGTGGGGAAGGCGCTGCCACTGGCAACGCGGACCTCCACAGGGGAGGCTGGGCATAGCCTTGGCTGCATCCTTCATTCCCTATGGGGGCCCGTGGGGCGAGCGAAATTAATTCGCTTTTAATCTTTATTTTTTATTTATTTTTATTTTTTAATATATAATATATATATATTATATATATAATATATTATTATTAAATGAATTTTTTTCTTTTATATATTATTTAAATATATATAATATATTTATATATATATTATATATTTTTAAATAATTGGAATGTATTTTAATTAGTGGAATATATAAAATGATTTTTGTTTTAGACATATATTTAAATGATTTTTTTTAAAATATTTAAATATATAGATTTTTAAATGATTATTGTATAATCATAGAGAGAAATAAAATTGACTCTATAATAAACGACTTTACTTGAAAAGCTGATTTTGATTATCATGGGTAATTGGAGAAATCGGGAGTTAAATTATTAGTTTTAAATTCCTCAATATTGCAATTGTAATTTTAATTACTTTTGAGTAGTTGCAAACAGTGTTAATTATTTTATTTGATTACATGCAATATGTTATCGCCTTGCTTGGATTTAAGAAATCCTAAAGTAGATTATTGAATTGTTGGGTGTCCTTTCGTCATGATCTCTCTCTCATTCTTGATGTTGGGAAAAAGGAATTAATTGTTTTTTTTGAAATGATTTATCTTGAAAAGAAGAAATGGTTATTATTCTTATTATTATTATTATTATTATTTGAAAAGAAGAAATGATTTATTCATTTGTTCTGAATAGAAGAAGTAACTATTTATTTTATTATTATTTAAAAACAATTAAGGAATTGAACATATGGTTTAAATTTCATCTTTTGTCTGAAAGAGATGTTATTAAGTCAGTTTTATTATGGAAATAAATTACTGAATGTTAATGAAGGAAGTGGATTTAGGAAATTCAAATATAGATTTAATTCTTGTTTGATTGCCCTTCTTGAATGTACACTTCTTTTGTTTTCACTTTGGGGAAGTTGATTAGAAGGGTTGTTAAGTCTTCCAGAAGGGGTTTAACTTTTGGGGTTGCCATATTTTGTTAGTCAACCGTTGTATTGCCTTGGGTAGGGCATATAGTTGTATCCTATTTTATTACCTGATTTTCACGAACGGGGATGTTTTGTGCCTCCTTTGAATTAAGAGTGGTTTATGTGTTTTGTTGCCTCCAATTTTTGGAGAGGGCTTTGAATTTTGTTGCCTCCAGTGTTTGGAGAGGGTTTTGAATTTTGTTGCCTCCAGTGTTTGGAGAGGGTTTTGACTTTTGTTGTCTCCAGTGTTTGGAGTGAGTTTTCATTATGTGTTCCTTCTAGAGTTGGAGTTGTTTTATCTTGTTGGTATGCACTTGGGATTCCATTGGTGGTTGGTTTGTTTGATATGTTGTCAAGTAGAAGAGTGGCTTCTATTAGGGGCTAGAGCCCAAAGAGGTAAACTAGATAACCTTCAAAGGTGGTTTAATCAAGTGATAACTAAATAAATGTACATAGAAGTTTGGATAGTATTTTACAATAATTAAGATAATCGAGCCTCACTCATGGACACAAGTGCTCGTATAGGCTTGGGATGAGTGGGAAGGGCTGGAATGGAAAGTTCATATGTCTTGTCTTTATGAGAGGTATTTGATTCCACATGAGTGAGCATGGGTGTCGGGATTCGGTAGAGGCCACCAAGACAACTCATAGTGGGGGTCGAAGCCTAGGAAGATTCCCAAAGGATATCCTATGACGAGCTGTGTGATGACACTCTTTCTACGACAACAGTTGGTATTGGGTTTTATGTGTATGATCTTCTTATCATTCTCGATCTGCTTTATTTCTGGAAGCAATGTGACTTATGTCAGTGATGTAGAGTTGTACTTGTGTTATCCTTATGATTGTATGGTTCATGTGATTGGTTGTGTTAGTGTGAGTTAGCCTGTGTCTAGGGGTTGATGGTCTTGTATAGGATTCCTTGTTACTATGTCCTAGTACGGGGGGTGAGCCTTCAGGTATCACATGGTTGGGTGGAACGTGCACCTTAATCCGTTGGGTCATCCTTTTGTTTGTATGGATGAGATTTCCAGTTGGAGAGCTCATGGGATCATGTTGCTTTCATGCTTTATTCATTTCAGTAGTTATTGTAATTTAATACCTCTCATTTGTATCAAGGTGGAAGATGTAATTTGTAACCTTGTTTGTAAATTTATTGTTATTTGAAAACATGTGGTATCTCTTTTTCTTTGATGTAATTTATCATGTATGGAATGTATGCGTTCTTAATTTGTTAAGTGATTAAATGTGATGTTTTCAATTCATGTTTCTTGTTTGGGTTTTAAAGTAATCTTTGTCTCGTAACCTTAGAGGTTGTTGGCAATGGGTAGTGAACTTGCATGTTATTTGTACTTATTTTTAAAAAAAAAGTATGTTTGAGTAGTAAATTGCAACTTCCTCTAGGGTTGCATGGCGGGGCATTACACATTCTCTTTATATTATTTCCACATCTTTGTATATGGGCTTTGAAGTACCCCACATTGAAAATTATAGTGGAAAAGGTGACCTACAATCTCATGTTTATATTTTAATTTCTTTATGTAGTTATTTTATTTTTAAGATAAGATATTAACAAAATTATATCTTTATTGTAACGCCCGTCGTGCAAACCCCAGAGAACACACACATAATGCGAATAATTTTTTTTTTGTATAATAAAAGTACAACATGTAGTAACATTAAATCATAAACACATAGCATAACGCATAGCATTAAAACCACATGGTCCTCTGGGGCACGCGAGGTTACATTGCAACCACAAAACATAATAAAGATAATGCAACTAACATAACCATTTGATTTATGAAAACCATATGCAATGATACAACTGATAGCCATGATGCGAGCATATTAAACATCGCATAATTACATCCATGAGACATCTCTTAATAGAGTTACAAATGAACCTAACTATTACATCATCGTTATAATATTACATTACAATTCTCTTTGATAAATGAATTACATTGAATTCCAAACATGGGGATAGATACAAGTATAATAAACATGAAGTACAACTGATCACTGGAACATCTGCACTACGAAAAAGTTGAGATGACAAGACGCTGATGGGGAACCCAACAGGTGCGGAGCACGTTCCACCCAACCATGTGAAATTACGAAGTAACTCACCCCCCGTGCTCAGAGGTGATGAGGAAGTGAACCCGACCATGAATGTCAAACCGACTCAACAACATGATACAGAACAAGTACAACTCAAATATGCAATGCACAACCATCGACGTACTCAAATCACATAACAAGTTAAACCAAGAACTCATCACGATAACATGAAGTAATATCACTTAACAATCACGAATCAAATTCACAAGAATTCAAAGAAACATCACAAAGAGATAACATCCAGAAGAACCGAACCAACACCCAAAATACATTTCCAAATAAATCAGAACCAATAAAAAGAATACGATTCCATAACAACTCTGAATCAACCATTCAATACACCATTCCATAAGCAACAAGAACAAGTCAGACGGGTGTCAAGTAGGGAGGGTCATCACATAACTCTCATGGGATCCCCTGGCTCTTCCTCCAACTGAGGCGCCGGCACCCACCTATGGATTCCCTAGCCCTATAATCAGAACAACATAAAAATAACAATATCCAGAGGCAACAAGAAACAAGAACAACAAGGATGTCTAGTGGAGAGTGTCATCGCATAGCTCTCATGGGATCCCCTGGCACTTCCTCCTAACCGAGGCGCCGACACCCATCTATGGATCACCTGGCCCTTCCTCCTACTGAGGCGCCGGCACCATAGGGTAGCTAATGCGGAGCCGATAATCTCTCATGAAGACGAGACTACGACCTTGCCGACCACGGCCTACTCAGTCTATCACTAGTCTACGGTAGCCCTAATGCATAGACGAGGAATCCATTTTTCTTTATCTTGTATGTTTTACTACCCATCCCCCTAAATTCTATTTTTTTAGGTTATCACTTGTTTAACTACTCTTACGTGGGTTCCCCTGGCACTTCCTCTTACCCGAGGCGCTGGCGCCCACGAAGAGCCACTCTCCCTATGACCCTTAACATATCTCAAAAACAGGCAAGGGTTGAACTAAACATAAAAGCATAATACCACAACCTGCACACGCGAGGCATTAACCCTCTCGCAACCATTCATAACCAAAAGTTAAACCAACCGTTCAACCCTTCCTAACGTAGGACAATAATGCTCAAGAGCATAAACAAGATGAGAATAACACTCTAAATGACGAGCCTCTGGACTACGGTTTTCACACTTTAACCAACAGATTTCCACAATACGAGTGAAACTTACAACCATAAAGAAAAGAAAAACAATAACAAGACTGCATGATTTCATAGTTAAGGAAAAACAACTCACTCGATTACACAACCAAAATCACAAATTAATTCAATTTCATAAAAGTTTCCTATTACATCCCAAGTGCTAAAATAATCTGAAGTTAAATTATATATAAAAATAACCCTATTACACTTCGTACAATCAAAGTTTCGGCAATAACAAATTAAAACAAATACCAATTCCCTTTATTTACTCAATAATACAAATTAATCCTAAAATATAACACAATAACAAAAATCACATTATAAACTAACCATAAATATTAAATATAATAATCATAATTTCATTTTAATTAAATTAAATTATAATAATATCACAAATTTCAATTATAATATTTTAAAATGAACTAAATTAAAATCATTATATTTAATAATATTATAACTTACCATAATAAACATTTAATAAAATAAGCAAAATACCCACCAATATATATATATATATATATAAAACGCCAAAATATAAAATAAAAACAAATTAAATTTTAAATTCAGTTAAATTTTAAAACACATAAATATAAATCACAAAATATAAATAAAAACAAATAAATTAAATTTTAAACAGCGTACCCCACAGGGCCGTCGGCCCCTAGGGGTGGCCGCAGGATGTACGCAGCCTTACGGCTGTTGTACACAGCGGCCTTAAAGTATACACAGCAGTCCATAAGGTGTGGTATGGGCCACTACAGGCCGGGTACGGCCCATCCGTCCCCCCCAAACCCCACTCAAACAAAATAAAACTTTAATAAAAAAAAACATAAACATAATAAAATTTCATACCAAAAGAAAAATTTCTTTTATTTAAACAAAAACGTCAATCCGTCCTCCCAGGTACGGAATGGCGTCGGCCAAAACGGCCACAGAATACTAAAATAAAATAACAATTGATTTAATCAAATCTCAAATACATGATTTAGAATGCACAAAGACATTTAAATAATAAAATGTATATATATATATATACACAGAAGTTATATATATATATATACTTAGAATACCCTCATTTAAAAATATTACAGGAAAATAATATATTCAGATACAGACACAGAGGTTTGTAAAACATTATATATATATATTATCTTCATAAATATAAGAAAAACAGTGACAGAGTATAGAGAAAAGAGATTTTCTTAAATATTAAGAAGATTAGAGGAAAATACAGAGAATAACATAGAACAGTCATATTAATAAAACTTTAAACTTTATTATACTCTACAAAATTATTTTCTTGAAAACCTCATATTAATAAACTGAATCATTCAGAAGATAAAGGTTTCTAGATTTGACAGATTTTGCACAGAATATTAACTATGGTTTTCTTTGTTTTCAATCTAATAATTTGCCCTAGCTATCAATTCAACAGAAGTTTTCTATAATCACAAAAATTATTTTTAATAACATTTATTTCTTCTTTTCAGAACAAACAGAAGGGTATGAGAAGAGAACAACGAGAGGAACCTGGAGTCCAATGCAAATTTGAAGATGCCTGCTTGACTCTGATGTTTTCAAATCCGATACCAATCTTAGTCCAGAACGAACTCCACCTTTACTTGAGCACTTCAACTTTCTGTTCCTCTGGGTGTGTGTGTGAGAACTTCTCAAAAATTCATGATAAAATAAAAATATATTGCCCCTTTTCTCAAAAACTCTAAAAAATCCCAATTAAAAGAAAAATCAAATCTTTAAAACAAGCTTTCTTCCCAACTCTCAAACCCTATTGGCTCACACTGTCTTTTTCTTCTTTTTATTTGTTTTAATTGCTTTAATTTCTATTTTACCACTTTCTTGCACAACACATTTTCTAATTAATTAAATAAATTATTCTAATAATTATCCCCACCTGATAATTAATTAAAATAATTAAAATACCTTTAATATTTAATTATTATTTAATCAAAACATATGACTTTATAAAAATTAAATAAAACATTTAAATATTTCATACAAATAAATCAACATTAAAATAACCAATTATTATCCACATTCAATTAACTAAATCACCACCTATTAAACACTCACATTAATAAAGTACGACATACACAACACAACCACAATGACGACAATTACAGAAAATAAACAATACCAGACAAACGAGACGATCTGACATCATGGGACGGAAGGACTTCATCGTCACCTCTGTATCAACATTTATCCGTTGGGTTATTTGGTGCTCGCCCTGTCCTGCCGAAGCAGGTGGAATCGAGACTTGTACCTGCAGTCCTGCATACAAACGAAGTTGTGTACATGTGCATATATACATATATATCAAAGCATTAAATCAAAATACTGCATTGTGAGAAGGAATCGCAACATAACAGGGCACTCGCGAACGAGTGATGCTATATTGTCCTTCGTCACACCTATTCTAACAATAATAACATAATCAATGAATTACATTTCTAACTAACAATCATCTCATAACATATTAAATTAAATCACTGCATTAAATCATAATTCAGAAAATTAATTGATATAATCAACCCTAATGTCATATAAAGTAATCATATCCATAATGAAATAACAACATCGTCTAGCATCTAACTAACCATATCAAACCATAATAGTATTCTCATAGTATCTGACTAACCACATCAAGCAATACAGTATCATCATAGTATCCAAGCAAGCACAGAAAAATAATAAGTCTAAATAGTATGAGGGGTATTACATTTATTCCCTTAAAGATATGATGGATTATTTTTCTCTTTTAGACCATTCTATGTCATCTTTTGATCAATTGATTAACTAGTTTATTCAACATTTTTAGGCTAGCATTGGCCCCTAGGTCAACTTCTTTGACCTAGTTTAATGTAAACAAGGCACCAATGAAAAAGTGACTAATTTCATCTCCTTTTTTATAAGTTCATTTTCTTTTGTAGATTCCTTATCCACTCCTTTAGTTTGACATAAAGAATATTTTCATAGGAAACCTTAAAACTTTGATTAATGTTAACATGTTATTGATGATATATTCTTCATTTGCATATATCTACACAAGCTTGCATGCCAATTAATATACTATGAGATAGTTTGAGGTACCCTCACCGACCCTTGCTACATCAGCACAACATTCTACATCATATAAAAAAATTAAAATTTACAATTATTTAAAAATGTAACATCTAATTTCATAAATAATACTACTACAACCTCACCCTCTTTTATAGTGATAGAATTAATAATGATGGTTATAGAAAAAATATTTCTTCACTCATTTAATGAGCCACTAAATTCCACCTTATAGAAAGTTCTCATAAATAATGTGATCTAACAACCACCTACTTATCCTCTTAACATCAAAAAAATTTCTTCCTCCTTCCTGTGACCTAATTACTTTTGTCAATTTCATAGAGTACTTGGACATGATACAAAAATATTTCCATCTAAAGAATATTTTTCAAGATATGATATATTGTAATGAAAGCTAGGTAGCTAGTGTGAATAACATAGGACATAAACTTTTTCTATCCCCAATGAAAAACTCCATATTTGGAATAACCTTTTCTTGAGCCATTCCAATAATGAAATCAATTGTGATACCAATATTTCCTTATCCACCTCCTTTAATTTCTTACTAGTAATTATTCATAGTCACTCTTATTTCCCATTCACTCACAATGTGGGTATGGTGGGCCTTTCACCTTGAGTACCTAGGGATGGATTATTTTGTAGGGTCTAAATCTCATTCACCTATATGGATGTAGTTGTTGACATATAGTAAAAACCTTTCTACATTCACATCTTGGTAAACTATAAAATCATTTCTAGTGCCTTAGTTGACCTAGTGATTAGGTGAATATGGTGAGTGATTCATTCTTGTATGTCAATCAATTGGATTGATATGAATATGATTTGTCTAAAATTTCTTGGTGCACTCATGATTTTTTTTTTCATATATAGGTAATATCACCCTTTCCATCCAAGTAGACAAAATAACTTAGAAACCTCCTTCATAGTCATTCCCACATCAAATCACTTCCAAATATTTTTGAACCATCCATAAAATCATAATAATGCAAGCCATTCCATATTTTAAGCACAAGTTATTATCATTTCCCTATAACAACAAGGTATATGTTTGTAGGTGAAGTTAGTTTCTTTTTGTCTAGCATTGATGGGTACTATTTTTAGCCATACAACATGTGTTCAATATGTAGTTACATGAGTCACACATTCTATTTTTGGAAATATTTATTTGAAGAGGATTTGACAACTTAAATATCTTATGGCTTTGAAAGTCATGTTTTTCTATGATGATTTTTAAATTGTTGTGACTAAACACATTCTCTAAGTTAATAAATATTTGGAGACATTTTCTCATGGTTTTTTCCATGTATATTGCCAAGTTTTCCATGTAAATATTTATGTTCTATATTTTTTTTATTTTCATTATTTAATTATGCACTATCAATTTTCAATAGTTGGTATTATATCTTACAATTTTATGTAGAAATTAATTTTTGAGAATTAAAGAGTTATAAGAAGAACAATTACAAAATTTGAGGTTCAAAGGTTTGATGATTCCAATTTCACTGTGTCCCTAGAAATTTAAGGTTCAAGGTTTATTGGTGAAGGATGGGTGTGCCTTGGATCTCAAAGGGATAGTGTCAAAAATTTAGCCAAGGATAACATGGCTAGAACTAAAATCCAACTATCTCTATTATATATTAATGAATACAATGTTGTAAAGGAAAAAATATCACATGAATTGGGAATAATCTTGAAAATATATACATGATGAAGTCATTTTCAAACAAAATTATATTATGTTGCAACTACATAATTTGAAAACATGTGAAATTTCATCTTCCTAAGATCACTCGAATGATTTCATTACACTAATAAAAAAATTGGCATCAACAAAGGTGAAAATGGACAAAGAGGCTAAGGCAGCTATATTATTGTGTTCCCTGCTTGAAACTCAAAATCAACTAGTTATGGTGCTTAGTAACTCAACATCAAGTGGAAATTTGTCTTTGAAGATGTGGTCATTGTAGTAATTTTTGAATATTCAAGGTAGAAGATATCTCAAGGGCCATCTTCCAATGAAGCCCTAATTGCAAGGGGAAAAACTTAAGAAAGTAGGAATATTGAGTGTGGACAAACTAGTCCAAATCCAAGGAATAAAAAATAGTGAAATTTTGGAACTATATAAAAATGAACATGTAAAAAGGATTGTAGGTTGCAAAAATAAAATGAAGAAAATCTTAGTTTTCAAGAATATAAGGCGAACATAGCAGATGTTGAAACAACACTAGAGGAAAGAGAGATATTTTTTACTAATATGAGAGATTCCTTGCATCATGTTTTTCTTCTTAATTTTGGATCTTCCTTTAACATTAATCCTCATAAGGACTAGTTTTCTTCTTACTAGTCATGTTATGGAGGTATAGTTTACATGGTGACAAACCTATTTGACTTAGTTATTGGTGAAGGATAATTTATAGTTAAGATGTTTGATGGAGTGGTTGGTAAGGACTATATATAAAGTTAGAAATGTAATAGAATTGAAGAAAATATTTCAATCACTTTGATTTTTTGATGAAAAGGTTCTTGATTCAATGGAGAAAATAGATGTCTTAGGGTAATAGAGGAATTATTGGTCATGCTAAAGGGAGAAAAGGTTTTAAATATCTATAGGACGGTATGAGAAAATATTATTAGAGAAGATATAATGGTGTCAAATGTAATGCCCCATCACGCAAACCCCAAAGGACAACTAAAAATGCAACATTTTTTTTTTTGAAAACATAGAGAATAAACACTAAGCTATTCAATGCATATAACATAAAGAATGTACACCATGTTTTCTAATGTAGTTAACATAACTAATGGTTTCAAGTTAAACACATAAGTCCCTTGGGGTACAAGAGGTGACATTACACAATCTATCCCATAACAAAGTTCATAAAAATAATCACCAATTCTACTAACGTAACCCATTCATTCACATATCTTCATTTAAACATACATTAATGATAACCAATGTGATAAGAATAATCCATATAAAAACATACATGCATTAACAATAAATTAAACATGGAAATATTATGTACATATTTCCACAGATACCATGCAACATTAACAATATTTACAATCATAGTTCAAGAATGAATTACATAGTGTGATTATGCATTACATCAATTGTTCTGGTACATCTCATTGAGCAATTACACAAGATTACATCATAAGATTTCCCAACACATGTGGGAGTAATACATCAATACAAAAGTACAACTAAAGTACAAATACACATATGGTAATATGTGAACTCTGGATCAAGCTGTAACTGCAAACTCTGCACTGAATGGTACAACTACATGACAGTGGACCCAACAGGGTGTATAGCACGTTCCACCAGACCACCCCCATGCTAAGAGTAAATAAGGAAGGATCCCAGACCAAAAACATCCAATCAAATACACAAGACTAAACTCCAAAACATGAAAAGCAAGAGAACACATAAAGGAAACATAACATCAAAAGACCACTTCCAGACATTAGCAACAATAACAACTCAAGGAAATGCTAGAGGAGAGTGTCATCACACAGTCCTACATGGGTTACCTTGACTGTCTTTCTCTAGGCACCAACCCCCATCTATGGTTATCTTGACAACCTCTCTAGGCACTGACCGCATAGGGTGACTCGTGTGGAACCGTTAACCTCTTGTGATGACAAGGCAACGATCTTGCCAACCATGGCCTTCTCAGCCCACCTTTAGTCTGTGAAAGCCCTAACAGGTGGATGAGGCATGATCCATATTTATCTTGTTAATGTTTTACTACCCACCCCCTAATTAATTAATTAGGTTATCACTTATTACTCTAACTCTAACGTGGGTTTTCCTAACATCCCCTTTGTGCACCAGTGCCCACGTAGAGCCACTCTCCCTAGAGACCCAAAACATAACATCAAATTCCAAGGGATTGTACCAACATGAACATTGAATCACAAAATAGAACAACGGCGAGGCAAAAACATCCCGCCAAAAGTCATATGAATCAACTCCCATAAAAATAGTACAACCCAAATGTAAAGCCAAGATCACAACTATAGTCAATTAGGGACAAGTATCAAATTAAAAGATCATAATTACAACATCTTTTCCCCATGCCTCTGGAAGTCCCTAACAAGCAACTTAAGCTCCTATAGAAGGATAAACTAACTCAAGGGCTTTCCCACATAACCATAACCCAATCAAGCAGAAACCTTAATTGACTCAACAATAATTCGACAAATACAATTTTACCAAGGAAAATAAATAATCGAATTTTCCCAAAATCATACAACACAATTTAATTAACAATCCTTATTTCCAAATAAATCATTCACACCACAATATCCAACAATTGCAAATTTTAACATCATCTAATTGTCCCACAATTTTAGCAAATATATATATATATACACACTCTTTTATGCGTATATACATATATACATACAAATACATACATACATACATACATATATATATATATTATATATATTTAAAAATCATGCATTTAATCACATTATAAAATTAACCATATAATTCACTGCAAATTTAGAAATATATATATATATATTTATATTTATATATATAATATATATTATAAACCGCATTAAATAAAAAAAATTAATAAATAAAGATTCAACCGTATGCGTACTACGTACATCCCTGTGGAAAGGCCACAACCTCACCATGGTTGTGCCCAACAACCTACGGCTATTGTGCGCAACCGTGGTGGTTGCATACAGCCCCATGGGGAAGTGGGGAGGTACGACGTCACCTGACCCCCCTCCCCCCTTCCCCCCCTCCTTATATTTTATATAATTTTTTTTAATTTTTTTCAATAAATTTATATATATATATTTTTTAAAAATAAACCCCAAAAACAAACCTTTCTGTTATATCAAATTTTTTTTAAAAGACAAAAAAACCAGTCCCCTATCTATAAAATTTTGGACACAAAAGAAATTTATATGAAAGAACAGAATGAATATATATATTTAAAAATATTATTCTTCTACAGGCAATAGGAATATGGGTTTCCCCCAATTTTTAAAGGAAAGTTCTTGAATCCAATTTCTAAGAGATTTCAAAATATCTCTATTGTTTTTCCTCTATGTTTTTCTATTGTTTGAAAATTTCTTTGACGAGGTTCTCTAATTTCACTATAAAGTTTTCTACAAAGGCACTAAAATAATCACGAAAAATTTCAAACACAGAAGTCGTCAACAAATTTTCTACAAAGAAGCTTTCAACAAACTTTTCTACATAAGCTTTTAACAAATTCATGGAAATTTCCAACAATATTTCCAATTTAGAAAAAAAACTTCTACAAAATAATCATTTCCTTTTGTACAGACAATTTCTCAACTTTTACAAAATTAACAAAATTTCTACAAAATAGAATATATACAGGCAATCTTTTCAAAACAACAAAATAAATAAATAAAAAATAAAGGAACTTGTTTTCCTGAAGCCTGAAGAAATAAAGGTTGGATCAAAGCTTCACCTTCAGAGTTCAATTTCCAAAGCCCTTTCCAAAATCTCCACTTCCAGAAAGATGCAAAATACTGAGTCCCAAAATATTCCTGAAAACCTCTTCCAATTATTAACTCAAAAACCCCAAAAAACATTTTTTTTTTTCAGCCAATTTCCTCCATGAAGTGAATTCTTGCCTTTCACAATTATGCCCCAATATTCTCTCTGAGAATATTTTTTAACAAGAGTTTTTGCATTCAATTTCTACTCACTCACATAACTATTCTAAATATATTTTAACTAACTTTTAGTTATTTTCTTTTGATAATTATAAAGAACTTATGCTATTTATTTAATTTAAAAATTCAAAAATTAATATCATTTACTTTATGCAAATTTAAAATTCCAATTCACATAATAGCATCTAAAATTTATATTTAAACTATTCACTCAATAGAGAAAATTTAATCAATTAACTTAACTACAATTACCTGCAAATAATTATATCAACTAAGTAACATTAATTAATCACATATAAAATAAAGATTAATCAAATAGCAAACATTTACAAACTAAAATAAATAATCAACACTAACCCATACTAAAACAAAGACGAGGTCAAGACAATGACACCATAAGACTCACAACAAGGTGACGAACTTGGGACAAGGACACTTCCTTATCAACTCCCTTTTCAACATTATTCCCATTAGGTTTATGAGACACACTCAAACCTGTCAAGAAGGTGGAGCCAGTGTCCTGTACCTACATCTTGAATAAAAACAAATGTCAAGTAGCATGTAAATCTCCATTATAGACACACCGTGAAAGGTAATCGCAGGGTAGCAGTGCACTCACAAGTGAGTGATGCTACTCCGTCCTTTCACCAAGACTCACTATCAAACACATTAGAGTCCATAACAACAATAAACCACAACGTCACCACATATATTATTTAAAGAGAGCCATAACATAACCAAATAACATAATCACCACGTAATGTATCATCAAGCATCATAATTAATATCATGTGCATCAAACCAACTAAACTATGAATCCACACACAACCAAAAAGATGAACTAATCACCATCACAAACCATGTACAAAACCAACACAAAAGAGTATCTAAGAGTGTTAGCAACATGAGGGGTATTACATCCCCCCCTAAAACAAGGCTTACTCCTAGAAGCCACTAAACAAATATGGGTAAGCCTCTGTAATACGGGATGCATCCTCCCGTGTCACCGAAGTCTCATCATTTGGGTCCCACTGAACCTGCACCTATTCAATATCTCTGCCCCTGAGTACGATTCTTTGATGTTGTAGCATGACCATGGGCTTGAGTGCTAGCTGCTCGTCCTCGACCTGTAGAGCATTCCAATCAAGTACATGAGAAACATCTGGATAATATGGCCTAAGTACAAAAATATGAAACACATCATGAATCCGCGATAGACTGGGTGGTAATGCTAGGTGATAAGCAACAGGGCCAATCCTCTCTAGGACTTCAAATGGTCTGACAAATCGAGGCACAAGCTTGGAACCCTTTCCATAATGAATTGGGCTCTTTTGCGGTTGCACTCTTAGAAAGACTCGATCACCAAGAGAGAACTGAGGGTCAACTCTATGTGCATCAGTGAATTTCTTTTCTCTATCCTGAGTTGCCACAAGATGCTCTCTAATGCGAGCTACCTACTGCTCCATGTCCTGAAGCATTTTGGGACCTAGGAGAACTCTGTCCTCAAGATGGTCCCAACTTAATGGAGTCCTGCAGGGACAACCATATAGTGCCTGAAAGGGAGCCATACCAATTGATCTATGATATCCATTATTGTAGGAAAACTCCACCAGATGCAAATAGTCCTCCCAATGCGACTTTTGATCCATCAAGTACATATGAAGCATGTCCTCAAGAACTTGGTTAAATCTTTCTGTCTGACCATCTATTTTAGGATGGTAAGCAAAACTAAAATTCAGTTGGGTTCCTAAGGCATGTTGCAATGATGTCCATAATGCAAATGTGAACATTGGATCTCTGCCAGAAATGATTCTCTGTAGAATACCATGCAGGCGAACAATATCTTCCATGAAGATTCTAGCAACTGAAGAAGTAGTGTAAGATGACTGAATGGGGGAGAAGTGTGCCACCTTGGTCAATCTATCAACTATGACCATGATAGCATCATGTCGTTGAGAAGTCATAGGCAGTTCCACAATAAAGTCTACTGAAATTATGTCCCACTTCCATTCCAGAATGAGATGAGGCTGTAAGAGGCCTGTGGGATGCTGGTGTTTTTCCTTGACCCTTTGACATTCCAAATATCTAGCCACCAAATCTGCAATATCCCTCTTCATGCCAGCCCAAAAGTATAGCGCATGAAGATTTGCATACATCTTCTTAACTCCCGCGTGAGCATAATAGGGAGCTTGATGTGCCTCAGTCATAATTAGAGTATGAAGACCCTTAATAGAAGGCACATACATGTGACCCAAATACCTCAAAACACCATCCGACTCCAGTGAGTAACCTGCAAAATTTCCTTCTAAAGCTCTGCTTGATTCGATCTTTGATTTCACTTCCTGATACTAGCTATCTGTGGGAAGTGCTGCGAGGACTTGACTCCTCAAATCCACCTCGAAAGCCACTACAAAAATCTCATGTCTCCATCGACTCAGAGCATCTGCCACTACATTTTCGTTGCCCTAAACATACTTGACCTCAAAGTCATATTCGCAGAGGAATTCCATCCATCTCATCTACCTAGCATTTAGGTTTGACTGCATAAAAATGTATTGCAAACTACGATGATTGCTGTGAAGCTCAAACCTATGTCCCAATAAGAAGTGTCTCCATCTCACAAGGGCATGAACCACTATAGCTAACTCCAAGTCATGCGTGGGGTAATTTATCTCATGATCATTGAGCTTGCAGGATTCATAAGAAATTACAAGTCCTTCTTGCATCAAGACAACTCCTAAGCCCTCTAAGGAAGCATCAGTGCACACCATGAAATCCCCAGTAGGATCAGGAACCGCTAGTACAGGTGCACTAGTCAACCTATCCTTAAGAATCTCAAATGCTGACTAGAACTGATCTGACCAAATTAACTTCTTCCCTTTCCTCTGAAGGGAAGTGATGGGATGTGCGATCCTTGAAAAGCCCTATACAAACCGCCGATAATAGCCTGCTAACCCCATAAAATTATGAATCTCTGGAACATTCTTTGGTGCTGGCCAAATAAAAATAGCTTGGATCTTTGATGGATCCACTGTGATACCTGCACCTGAGATGGCGTGCCCCAAGTATTTCACTTCAATTTTGTAGAACTCACACTTAGCCCAATTAGCAAATAGCCGATTGTCCCTCAAGCATTGTAATACCTACCTTAGATGTTCCTCGTGCTCCTCCATTGATTTAGAGTAAACTAAGATGTCATCAAGAAACACAAGCACAAACCTATCCAAATATGTTCGTAAGACTCCATTCATCAGACTCATACAAACTGATGGTGCATTTGTCAACTAGAACGACATAACAGTGAATTCATAATGCCTGTAATGAGTGTGAAATGCAGTTTTATGAATATTAGCTTTGGCTATTCGCAATTGATGATAGCCAGACTTAAGATCAATCTTGGAGAAAACTTGAGATCCTTTTATCTGATCGAACAAGTCATCAATTCTCAGCAAAGGATACCGATTCTTGATCATCACTTTGTTGAGTTTCCTGTAATCAATGCATAATCTGAGTGAACCATCCTTCTTTTTCACAAATATAATCGGTGCTCCCCAAGGGGAGACACTAGGATAGATGAATCCTTTTTCTAGAATTTCCTCCAACTACAACTAGAGTTCCTACAACTCCGGTGTTGTCATCTGGTATGGGGCCCGAGATATAGGCTCAGCTCCAGGGACAAGATCAATTCTGAAGTCGATGTCACGCTTTGGTGGCATCCTTGGAATTTCACTTGGAAAAACATCAGAATATTCCTTAAGAAGGGGGTAGTCATCCAATGAAATCCCTTGACTCTCTTTTGAGTCCAAATCATTAACAAACATGACAAACATCTGACAACCCAGTCTGAAACACATTTTTAATTACATAGCTGAGATCATATGTAATGAGATAGGTTTATGTATACCAATGATCTCAACCTCATTACCTGCATCATCAACACAATGCATAGCCTTGCATTGATAATCAATAATGGCACGGTGGGCACTCAACCAATCCATACCTATAACCACATCATATGAATCAAGAGGTAGAATTCAGAGATCCATCGTAGTCATGAGTGATCCAATTTGCAACTTACAACCCTAAACTAGTGACACAACTGCTACCTTTGCTCCGGAGACAAATTCGACTTTCCACTTAATGCCTTGCCTTGCTGCCACTAGTCTACCGTGCTCTACTATTGAAGGAGAAATGAATGAATTTGATGCTCCGGAATCAAACAGAATGGAAATACTAGTGCCATACAATGCACCTAATGTCTCAACTACAGTGCCTTGATGTTCACCTTGGCAGTTGTCCACTGCCGCAAATACCCGATGTGCTCTACTCGCATTGCCCACTGTCGGCTCAGAAGTAGCTGGTCTCTTACTAAAACTTGTAGTGCTCCTCTATGGAGACTATTTGGAAATATGTCCCTAAGAAACAACCTTTGCCTTGTCCAAAACCTCTGACACCAAACGGTGCACTCAACTACTAAAACTTGCCTCAAGAAGGTGTCGATTGTGTGCTCTATGAAGGCTACTCAGAACGGTCCTACCTAATTCGCTGCCAACTTCAGTCCTTCCTGCTCTAAGATCTACCACCCTATTGAGATTATGATTTGTCCTATTTGGGTTGTGACTGTTGCTGCTGTTGCGGACCACCCTTAGAGGGTGCCCGAAAATTCCTAGAAGACCCTATAGCTTGAGGTTGTCCACCTCTTGAACCAAAACCTGATGTCAGGGCACTGCCGATCTGAACTCCTATGTGACCTCCCAATGCCATTGCTAAATTTTATTCTACCAGATGAGCCTTCTCAACAACTACTTCCATTATCTTCGACTCGAAGACTCTAACTCCACCACTAATTTGGGTATTTAAGCCCTTGATAAAGTGTTGCACAAGCATTGCCTCATCATTACCAATCCCTGCATACTGCTTGAGCTCATAAAAACGATGCTCATATTGCTTAATGGACAATGCCATCTGCCTTAAATCATGAAATTCATCTGCTATGCACTTCCTCCAGTGATCAAAAAGGAAACGGGCCCTAAATATCTCCATAAACAATTCCCAAGTCACCATGTTGATATCAATATGTAATTTATGTTCTTCTAGATGCCACTAAGTGGATGTGAAGCCTCTGAAGTGCATGATGGTGCACCTAGCCCTAGTATTACTTCCATAGGGATGCATAACAAAGCATCTATCCAAATCGATCAGCCATGTATATGCCTCAAGACCCCCACCAGAACCATCAAATATGGGAGTTCATACTCTCAACAGGTCTCTAATGTGACCTGCCACTATTGATCAGCTGTTATTTCCTCACGTCTAGGTGACCTCTCCCTTTCTCTTTCCAACCTCTATTCTTCCACTTGCCTAGGACCTAAATAACCTAATATATCCTCCAATATATGCTGCAACTGACCATCTAAACCTGGTTGTTCCAAGTTCTGACCACTACCTATTGGATAATTTTGAGAACTCTATCATTCCTCACACTCTGAACCATGGGAATTCAGAGGTGATGGACTTTGGCAGCTGGCCCCATGGCCACCACCTCGGCCTCTTCCTCAGCCATGACCTCCACCCCGAGGCATGATCCTGTACATCAATTAGGGGTATATGTGAGATCAAGAGTTAACACAAAGGTTTCCTAACAGACTCAAACTAGCCAGAGTACCCAGCATTAGCAACCTAGCTCTGATACCAAGTTGTAACTCCCCGTCGCGCAAACCCCAAAAGACAACTAAATATGCAACAATTTTTTTTTTTTTAAACATAGAGAATAAACACTAAGTTATTCAATGCATATAACATAAATAATGTACACCATGTTTTCTAATGTAGTTAACATAACTAATGGTTTCAAGTTAAACACCTAAGTCCCTTGGGGTACATGAGGTGACATTATGCAATCTATCCCATAAAAAAGTTCATAAAAATAATCACCAATTCTACTAACATAACCCATTCATTCACATGTCTTCAATTAAACATCCATTAGTGATAACCAATGTGATAAGAATAATCCATATAAAAACTTACATGCATTTACAACAAATTAAACATGAAAATATTATGTACATATTTCCACAAATACCACGCAACATTAACAATATTTACAATCATAGTTCAAGAATGAATTACATAGTGTGATTATGCATTACATCAATTGTTCTGGTACATCTCATTGAGAAATTACACAAGATTACATCATAAGATTTCCCAAAACATGTGAGAGTAATACATCAATACAAAAGTACAACTGAAGCACAAATACACATCTGGTAATATGTGAACTCTAGATCAAGCTGTAACTGCAAACTTTGCACTAAATGGTACAACTACATGATAGGGGACCCAACGGGGTGCGTAGCACATTCCACTTGACCACCCCCTATGCTAGGAGTAAATAAGGGAGGATCCCTGACCAAGAACATCCAATCAAATACACAAGACTAAACTCCAAAACATGAAAAGAAAGAACACAGATAAATGAAACATAACATCAAAATACCACTTCCAGAAGTTAGCAACAATAACAACTCAAGGGAATGTTAGAGGAGAGTGACATCACATAGTCCTACATGGGTTATCCTAATTTTTTTTCTCTAGGCATCGACCCCCATCTATGGTTATCCTGATAGCCTCTCTAGGCACTGGCCCCATAGGGTGACTCGTGCAAAACCATTAACCTCTCATGATGAAAAGGCAACGATCTTTCCAACCACGGCCTTCTCAGCCTACCTTTAGTCTATGAGAGCCCTAATAGGTGGATGAGGCATCCATATTTATCTTGTTAATTTTTTAATACCAACCCCCTAATTAATTAATTAGGTTATCACTTATTACTCTAACTCTAACGTGGGTTTTCCTGACAACCCCTTTGTGTGCCGAAGCCCACATAGAGCCACTCTCCCTAGAGACCCAAAACATAACATCAAATTCCAAGGGATTGTACCAACAAGAACATTGAACCACAAAATAGAATAACCACGAGGGAAAACCATCCCACCAAAAACTTCATATAAATCAACTCCCATAAAAATAGTACAACCCAAATGTAAACTCAAGATCACAACTATAGTCAATTAGGGACAAGTATCAAATTAAAAGATCATAATTACAACATCATTTCCCCATGCCTCTGGAAGTCCCTAACAAGCAACTTAAGCTCCTATAGAAGGATAAACTAACTCAAGGGGTTTCCCATATAACCATAACACAATCAAGCGGAAATCTCAATTGACTCAACAATAATTCGACAAATACAATTTTACCAAGGAAAATAAATAATCAATT
>VDFB02271358.1:651379463-651412925 GCA_007258455.2 Sequoia sempervirens
GGTGGTTTAATCAAGTGATAACTAAATAAATGTACATAGAAGTTTGGATAGTATTTTACAATAATTAAGATAATCGAGCCTCACTCATGGACACAAGTGCTCGTATAGGCTTGGGATGAGTGGGAAGGGCTGGAATGGAAAGTTCATATGTCTTGTCTTTATGAGAGGTATTTGATTCCACATGAGTGAGCATGGGTGTCGGGATTCGGTAGAGGCCACCAAGACAACTCATAGTGGGGGTCGAAGCCTAGGAAGATTCCCAAAGGATATCCTATGACGAGCTGTGTGATGACACTCTTTCTACGACAACAGTTGGTATTGGGTTTTATGTGTATGATCTTCTTATCATTCTCGATCTGCTTTATTTCTGGAAGCAATGTGACTTATGTCAGTGATGTAGAGTTGTACTTGTGTTATCCTTATGATTGTATGGTTCATGTGATTGGTTGTGTTAGTGTGAGTTAGCCTGTGTCTAGGGGTTGATGGTCTTGTATAGGATTCCTTGTTACTATGTCCTAGTACGGGGGGTGAGCCTTCAGGTATCACATGGTTGGGTGGAACGTGCACCTTAATCCGTTGGGTCATCCTTTTGTTTGTATGGATGAGATTTCCAGTTGGAGAGCTCATGGGATCATGTTGCTTTCATGCTTTATTCATTTCAGTAGTTATTGTAATTTAATACCTCTCATTTGTATCAAGGTGGAAGATGTAATTTGTAACCTTGTTTGTAAATTTATTGTTATTTGAAAACATGTGGTATCTCTTTTTCTTTGATGTAATTTATCATGTATGGAATGTATGCGTTCTTAATTTGTTAAGTGATTAAATGTGATGTTTTCAATTCATGTTTCTTGTTTGGGTTTTAAAGTAATCTTTGTCTCGTAACCTTAGAGGTTGTTGGCAATGGGTAGTGAACTTGCATGTTATTTGTACTTATTTTTAAAAAAAAAGTATGTTTGAGTAGTAAATTGCAACTTCCTCTAGGGTTGCATGGCGGGGCATTACACATTCTCTTTATATTATTTCCACATCTTTGTATATGGGCTTTGAAGTACCCCACATTGAAAATTATAGTGGAAAAGGTGACCTACAATCTCATGTTTATATTTTAATTTCTTTATGTAGTTATTTTATTTTTAAGATAAGATATTAACAAAATTATATCTTTATTGTAACGCCCGTCGTGCAAACCCCAGAGAACACACACATAATGCGAATAATTTTTTTTTTGTATAATAAAAGTACAACATGTAGTAACATTAAATCATAAACACATAGCATAACGCATAGCATTAAAACCACATGGTCCTCTGGGGCACGCGAGGTTACATTGCAACCACAAAACATAATAAAGATAATGCAACTAACATAACCATTTGATTTATGAAAACCATATGCAATGATACAACTGATAGCCATGATGCGAGCATATTAAACATCGCATAATTACATCCATGAGACATCTCTTAATAGAGTTACAAATGAACCTAACTATTACATCATCGTTATAATATTACATTACAATTCTCTTTGATAAATGAATTACATTGAATTCCAAACATGGGGATAGATACAAGTATAATAAACATGAAGTACAACTGATCACTGGAACATCTGCACTACGAAAAAGTTGAGATGACAAGACGCTGATGGGGAACCCAACAGGTGCGGAGCACGTTCCACCCAACCATGTGAAATTACGAAGTAACTCACCCCCCGTGCTCAGAGGTGATGAGGAAGTGAACCCGACCATGAATGTCAAACCGACTCAACAACATGATACAGAACAAGTACAACTCAAATATGCAATGCACAACCATCGACGTACTCAAATCACATAACAAGTTAAACCAAGAACTCATCACGATAACATGAAGTAATATCACTTAACAATCATGAATCAAATTCACAAGAATTCAAAGAAACATCACAAAGAGATAACATCCACAAGAACCGAACCAACACCCAAAATACATTTCCAAATAAATCAGGACCAATAAAAAGAATACGATTCCATAATAACTCTGAATCAACCATTCAATACACCATTCCAATAGGCAACAAGAACAAGTCAGACGGGTGTCAAGTAGGGAGGGCCATCACATAACTCTCATGGGATCCTCGCCTAACTCGAGGCTGCACCCACCTACATCCTAGCCCTATGTAAAACAACAACAAAATATCCAGAGGCAACAAGAAACAAGAACAACAAGGATGTCTAGTGGAGAGTGTCATCGCATAGCTCTCATGGGATCCCCTGGCACTTCCTCCTAACCTAGGCGCCGGCACCCATCTATGGATCACCTGGCCCTTCCTCCTACTAAGGCGTCGGCACCATAGGGTAACTAATGCGGAGCCGATAATCTCTCATGAAGACGAGACTACGACCTTGCCAACCACGGCCTACTCAGTCTATCACTAGTCTACGGTAGCCCTAATGCATAGACGAGGAATCCATTTTTCTTTATCTTGTATGTTTTACTACCCATCCCCCTAAATTCTATTTTTTTAGGTTATCACTTGTTTAACTACTCTTACGTGGGTTCCCCTGGCACTTCCTCTTACCCGAGGCGCTGGCGCCCACGAAGAGCCACTCTCCCTATGACCCTTAACATATCTCAAAAACAGGCAAGGGTTGAACTAAACATAAAAGCATAATACCACAACCTGCACACGCGAGGCATTAACCCTCTCGCAACCATTCATAACCAAAAGTTAAACCAACCGTTCAACCCTTCCTAACGTAGGACAATAATGCTCAAGAGCATAAACAAGATGAGAATAACACTCTAAATGACGAGCCTCTGGACTACGGTTTTCACACTTTAACCAACAGATTTCCACAATACGAGTGAAACTTACAACCATAAAGAAAAGAAAAACAATAACAAGACTGCATGATTTCATAGTTAAGGAAAAACAACTCACTCGATTACACAACCAAAATCACAAATTAATTCAATTTCATAAAAGTTTCCTATTACATCCCAAGTGCTAAAATAATCTGAAGTTAAATTATATATAAAAATAACCCTATTACACTTCGTACAATCAAAGTTTCGGCAATAACAAATTAAAACAAATACCAATTCCCTTTATTTACTCAATAATACAAATTAATCCTAAAATATAACACAATAACAAAAATCACATTATAAACTAACCATAAATATTAAATATAATAATCATAATTTCATTTTAATTAAATTAAATTATAATAATATCACAAATTTCAATTATAATATTTTAAAATGAACTAAATTAAAATCATTATATTTAATAATATTATAACTTACCATAATAAACATTTAATAAAATAAGCAAAATACCCACCAATATATATATATATATATATAAAACGCCAAAATATAAAATAAAAACAAATTAAATTTTAAATTCAGTTAAATTTTAAAACACATAAATATAAATCACAAAATATAAATAAAAACAAATAAATTAAATTTTAAACAGCGTGATTCCCACAATACACAAGCTGGCTCGGGTGGTCAAGATGTAATGCTATTCTCATTTGGCCACAGACATACGCCTTTGTAGCGTCATATACACGCTAGAAATTCAGGAAGGATCTGGCCGTACATCAGCTCAAGCAAATATTAGGGTACGCCCACTGGCCCCCCAAACCCCACTCAAACAAAACAAAACTTTAATAAAAAAAAAACATAAACATAAATAAAATTTCATATCAAAAGAAAAATTTCTTTTATATAAACGAAAACGTCAATCCGTCCTCCCAGGTACGGAATGGCGTCGGCCAAAACGGCCACAGAATATTAAAATAAAATAACATTTGATTTAATCAAATCTCAAATATATGATTTAGTATGCACAAAGACATTTAAATAATAAATATATATATATATATATATTAATATGCTATATATAGATATATATATATATATATATATATATATATATATATATATATATATATATATATATATATATATATATATATATACTTTAGAATAATTCCCATTTAAAAAAATAAGTCACAAGAAAATAATATATTCAGATACGGGACACGCAGGTTTGTAAACATTTATATATATATATATTCATGGGAAACAGATCAATATAAAAATAGTAGATATATATCTTCTGGTAAAAGTACAGAGGAAAGAGATTTTTTTTAAATATTAAGAAGATTAGAGGAAAATACAGAGAATAACATAGAACAATCATTTTAATAAAACTTCAAACTTTATTATACTCTACAAAATTACTTTCTTGAAAACCTCATATTAATAAACTGAATCATTCAGAAGACAAAGGTTTCTAGATTTGACAGATTTTGCACAGAATATTAACTCTGGTTTTCTTTGTTTTCAATCTAATAATTTGCCCTAGTTATCAATTCAACAGAAGTTTTCAATAATCACAAAAATTATTTTTAATAACATTTATTTCTTCTTTTCAGAACAAACAGAAGGGTATGAGAAGAGAACAACGAGAGGAACCTGGAGTCCAATGCAAATTTGAAGATGCCTGCTTGACTCTGATGTTTTCGAATCCGATACCAATCCTAGTCCAGAACGAACTCCACCTTTACTCGGAGCACTTCAACTCTTCTTCTCGCTCCTGTGTGTGAGAACTTCCCCAAAAATTCATGATAAAATAAAAATATATTGCCCCTTTTCTCAAAAACTCTCAAAAATCCCAATTAAAAGAAAAATCAAATCTTTAAAACAAGCTTTCTTCCCAACTCTCAAACCCTATTGACTCACACTGTCTTTTTCTTCTTTTTATTTGTTTTCTTGCTTTAATTTCTATTTTACCACTTTCTTGCACAACACATTTTCTATTTAATTAAATAAATTATTCTAATAATTATCCCCACCTGATAATTAATTAAAATAATTAAAATACCTTTAATATTTAATTATTATTTAATCAAAACACATGACTTTATAAAAATTAAATAAAACATTTAAATATTTCATACAATTAAATCAACATTAAAATAACTAATTAATATCCACATTCAATTAACTAAATCACCACCTATTAGACACTCACATTAATAAAGTACGACATACACAACACAACCACACTGACGACAATTACAGAAAATAAACAATACCAGACAAATGAGACGATCTGACATCATGGGACGGAAGGACTTCATCGTCACCTCTGTATCAACATTTATCCGTTGGGTTATTTGGTGCTCGCCCTGTCCTGCCAAAGCAGGTGGAATCGAGACTTGTACCTGCAGTCCTGCATACAAACGAAGTTGTGTACATGTGCATATATACATATATATCAAAGCATTAAATCAAAATACTGCATTGTGAGAAGGAATCGCAACATAACAGGGCACTCGCGAACGAGTGATGCTATATTGTCCTTCGTCACACCTATTCTAACAATAATAACATAATCAATGAATTACATTTCTAACTAACAATCATCTCATAACATATTAAATTAAATCACTGCATTAAATCATAATTCAGAAAATTAATTGATATAATCAACCCTAATGTCATATAAAGTAATCATATCCATAATGAAATAACAACATCGTCTAGCATCTAACTAACCATATCAAACCATAATAGTATTCTCATAGTATCTGACTAACCACATCAAGCAATACAGTATCATCATAGTATCCAAGCAAGCACAGAAAAATAATAAGTCTAAATAGTATGAGGGGTATTACATTTATTCCCTTAAAGATATGATGGATTATTTTTCTCTTTTAGACCATTCTATGTCATCTTTTGATCAATTGATTAACTAGTTTATTCAACATTTTTAGGCTAGCATTGGCCCCTAGGTCAACTTCTTTGACCTAGTTTAATGTAAACAAGGCACCAATGAAAAAGTGACTAATTTCATCTCCTTTTTTATAAGTTCATTTTCTTTTGTAGATTCCTTATCCACTCCTTTAGTTTGACATAAAGAATATTTTCATAGGAAACCTTAAAACTTTGATTAATGTTAACATGTTATTGATGATATATTCTTCATTTGCATATATCTACACAAGCTTGCATGCCAATTAATATACTATGAGATAGTTTGAGGTACCCTCACCGACCCTTGCTACATCAGCACAACATTCTACATCATATAAAAAAATTAAAATTTACAATTATTTAAAAATGTAACATCTAATTTCATAAATAATACTACTACAACCTCACCCTCTTTTATAGTGATAGAATTAATAATGATGGTTATAGAAAAAATATTTCTTCACTCATTTAATGAGCCACTAAATTCCACCTTATAGAAAGTTCTCATAAATAATGTGATCTAACAACCACCTACTTATCCTCTTAACATCAAAAAAATTTCTTCCTCCTTCCTGTGACCTAATTACTTTTGTCAATTTCATAGAGTACTTGGACATGATACAAAAATATTTCCATCTAAAGAATATTTTTCAAGATATGATATATTGTAATGAAAGCTAGGTAGCTAGTGTGAATAACATAGGACATAAACTTTTTCTATCCCCAATGAAAAACTCCATATTTGGAATAACCTTTTCTTGAGCCATTCCAATAATGAAATCAATTGTGATACCAATATTTCCTTATCCACCTCCTTTAATTTCTTACTAGTAATTATTCATAGTCACTCTTATTTCCCATTCACTCACAATGTGGGTATGGTGGGCCTTTCACCTTGAGTACCTAGGGATGGATTATTTTGTAGGGTCTAAATCTCATTCACCTATATGGATGTAGTTGTTGACATATAGTAAAAACCTTTCTACATTCACATCTTGGTAAACTATAAAATCATTTCTAGTGCCTTAGTTGACCTAGTGATTAGGTGAATATGGTGAGTGATTCATTCTTGTATGTCAATCAATTGGATTGATATGAATATGATTTGTCTAAAATTTCTTGGTGCACTCATGATTTTTTTTTTCATATATAGGTAATATCACCCTTTCCATCCAAGTAGACAAAATAACTTAGAAACCTCCTTCATAGTCATTCCCACATCAAATCACTTCCAAATATTTTTGAACCATCCATAAAATCATAATAATGCAAGCCATTCCATATTTTAAGCACAAGTTATTATCATTTCCCTATAACAACAAGGTATATGTTTGTAGGTGAAGTTAGTTTCTTTTTGTCTAGCATTGATGGGTACTATTTTTAGCCATACAACATGTGTTCAATATGTAGTTACATGAGTCACACATTCTATTTTTGGAAATATTTATTTGAAGAGGATTTGACAACTTAAATATCTTATGGCTTTGAAAGTCATGTTTTTCTATGATGATTTTTAAATTGTTGTGACTAAACACATTCTCTAAGTTAATAAATATTTGGAGACATTTTCTCATGGTTTTTTCCATGTATATTGCCAAGTTTTCCATGTAAATATTTATGTTCTATATTTTTTTTATTTTCATTATTTAATTATGCACTATCAATTTTCAATAGTTGGTATTATATCTTACAATTTTATGTAGAAATTAATTTTTGAGAATTAAAGAGTTATAAGAAGAACAATTACAAAATTTGAGGTTCAAAGGTTTGATGATTCCAATTTCACTGTGTCCCTAGAAATTTAAGGTTCAAGGTTTATTGGTGAAGGATGGGTGTGCCTTGGATCTCAAAGGGATAGTGTCAAAAATTTAGCCAAGGATAACATGGCTAGAACTAAAATCCAACTATCTCTATTATATATTAATGAATACAATGTTGTAAAGGAAAAAATATCACATGAATTGGGAATAATCTTGAAAATATATACATGATGAAGTCATTTTCAAACAAAATTATATTATGTTGCAACTACATAATTTGAAAACATGTGAAATTTCATCTTCCTAAGATCACTCGAATGATTTCATTACACTAATAAAAAAATTGGCATCAACAAAGGTGAAAATGGACAAAGAGGCTAAGGCAGCTATATTATTGTGTTCCCTGCTTGAAACTCAAAATCAACTAGTTATGGTGCTTAGTAACTCAACATCAAGTGGAAATTTGTCTTTGAAGATGTGGTCATTGTAGTAATTTTTGAATATTCAAGGTAGAAGATATCTCAAGGGCCATCTTCCAATGAAGCCCTAATTGCAAGGGGAAAAACTTAAGAAAGTAGGAATATTGAGTGTGGACAAACTAGTCCAAATCCAAGGAATAAAAAATAGTGAAATTTTGGAACTATATAAAAATGAACATGTAAAAAGGATTGTAGGTTGCAAAAATAAAATGAAGAAAATCTTAGTTTTCAAGAATATAAGGCGAACATAGCAGATGTTGAAACAACACTAGAGGAAAGAGAGATATTTTTTACTAATATGAGAGATTCCTTGCATCATGTTTTTCTTCTTAATTTTGGATCTTCCTTTAACATTAATCCTCATAAGGACTAGTTTTCTTCTTACTAGTCATGTTATGGAGGTATAGTTTACATGGTGACAAACCTATTTGACTTAGTTATTGGTGAAGGATAATTTATAGTTAAGATGTTTGATGGAGTGGTTGGTAAGGACTATATATAAAGTTAGAAATGTAATAGAATTGAAGAAAATATTTCAATCACTTTGATTTTTTGATGAAAAGGTTCTTGATTCAATGGAGAAAATAGATGTCTTAGGGTAATAGAGGAATTATTGGTCATGCTAAAGGGAGAAAAGGTTTTAAATATCTATAGGACGGTATGAGAAAATATTATTAGAGAAGATATAATGGTGTCAAATGTAATGCCCCATCACGCAAACCCCAAAGGACAACTAAAAATGCAACATTTTTTTTTTTGAAAACATAGAGAATAAACACTAAGCTATTCAATGCATATAACATAAAGAATGTACACCATGTTTTCTAATGTAGTTAACATAACTAATGGTTTCAAGTTAAACACATAAGTCCCTTGGGGTACAAGAGGTGACATTACACAATCTATCCCATAACAAAGTTCATAAAAATAATCACCAATTCTACTAACGTAACCCATTCATTCACATATCTTCATTTAAACATACATTAATGATAACCAATGTGATAAGAATAATCCATATAAAAACATACATGCATTAACAATAAATTAAACATGGAAATATTATGTACATATTTCCACAGATACCATGCAACATTAACAATATTTACAATCATAGTTCAAGAATGAATTACATAGTGTGATTATGCATTACATCAATTGTTCTGGTACATCTCATTGAGCAATTACACAAGATTACATCATAAGATTTCCCAACACATGTGGGAGTAATACATCAATACAAAAGTACAACTAAAGTACAAATACACATATGGTAATATGTGAACTCTGGATCAAGCTGTAACTGCAAACTCTGCACTGAATGGTACAACTACATGACAGTGGACCCAACAGGGTGTATAGCACGTTCCACCAGACCACCCCCATGCTAAGAGTAAATAAGGAAGGATCCCAGACCAAAAACATCCAATCAAATACACAAGACTAAACTCCAAAACATGAAAAGCAAGAGAACACATAAAGGAAACATAACATCAAAAGACCACTTCCAGACATTAGCAACAATAACAACTCAAGGAAATGCTAGAGGAGAGTGTCATCACACAGTCCTACATGGGTTACCTTGACTGTCTTTCTCTAGGCACCAACCCCCATCTATGGTTATCTTGACAACCTCTCTAGGCACTGACCGCATAGGGTGACTCGTGTGGAACCGTTAACCTCTTGTGATGACAAGGCAACGATCTTGCCAACCATGGCCTTCTCAGCCCACCTTTAGTCTGTGAAAGCCCTAACAGGTGGATGAGGCATGATCCATATTTATCTTGTTAATGTTTTACTACCCACCCCCTAATTAATTAATTAGGTTATCACTTATTACTCTAACTCTAACGTGGGTTTTCCTAACATCCCCTTTGTGCACCAGTGCCCACGTAGAGCCACTCTCCCTAGAGACCCAAAACATAACATCAAATTCCAAGGGATTGTACCAACATGAACATTGAATCACAAAATAGAACAACGGCGAGGCAAAAACATCCCGCCAAAAGTCATATGAATCAACTCCCATAAAAATAGTACAACCCAAATGTAAAGCCAAGATCACAACTATAGTCAATTAGGGACAAGTATCAAATTAAAAGATCATAATTACAACATCTTTTCCCCATGCCTCTGGAAGTCCCTAACAAGCAACTTAAGCTCCTATAGAAGGATAAACTAACTCAAGGGCTTTCCCACATAACCATAACCCAATCAAGCAGAAACCTTAATTGACTCAACAATAATTCGACAAATACAATTTTACCAAGGAAAATAAATAATCGAATTTTCCCAAAATCATACAACACAATTTAATTAACAATCCTTATTTCCAAATAAATCATTCACACCACAATATCCAACAATTGCAAATTTTAACATCATCTAATTGTCCCACAATTTTAGCAAATATATATATATATACACACTCTTTTATGCGTATATACATATATACATACAAATACATACATACATACATACATATATATATATATTATATATATTTAAAAATCATGCATTTAATCACATTATAAAATTAACCATATAATTCACTGCAAATTTAGAAATATATATATATATATTTATATTTATATATATAATATATATTATAAACCGCATTAAATAAAAAAAATTAATAAATAAAGATTCAACCGTATGCGTACTACGTACATCCCTGTGGAAAGGCCACAACCTCACCATGGTTGTGCCCAACAACCTACGGCTATTGTGCGCAACCGTGGTGGTTGCATACAGCCCCATGGGGAAGTGGGGAGGTACGACGTCACCTGACCCCCCTCCCCCCTTCCCCCCCTCCTTATATTTTATATAATTTTTTTTTAATTTTTTTCAATAAATTTTTATATATATATTTTTTAAAAATAAACCCCAAAAACAAACCTTTCTGTTATATCAAATTTTTTTTAAAAGACAAAAAAACCAGTCCCCTATCTATAAAATTTTGGACACAAAAGAAATTTATATGAAAGAACAGAATGAATATATATATTTAAAAATATTATTCTTCTACAGGCAATAGGAATATGGGTTTCCCCCAATTTTTAAAGGAAAGTTCTTGAATCCAATTTCTAAGAGATTTCAAAATATCTCTATTGTTTTTCCTCTATGTTTTTCTATTGTTTGAAAATTTCTTTGACGAGGTTCTCTAATTTCACTATAAAGTTTTCTACAAAGGCACTAAAATAATCACGAAAAATTTCAAACACAGAAGTCGTCAACAAATTTTCTACAAAGAAGCTTTCAACAAACTTTTCTACATAAGCTTTTAACAAATTCATGGAAATTTCCAACAATATTTCCAATTTAGAAAAAAAACTTCTACAAAATAATCATTTCCTTTTGTACAGACAATTTCTCAACTTTTACAAAATTAACAAAATTTCTACAAAATAGAATATATACAGGCAATCTTTTCAAAACAACAAAATAAATAAATAAAAAATAAAGGAACTTGTTTTCCTGAAGCCTGAAGAAATAAAGGTTGGATCAAAGCTTCGCCTTCAGAGTTCAATTTCCAAAGCCCTTTCCAAAATCTCCACTTCCAGAAAGATGCAAAATACTGAGTCCCAAAATATTCCTGAAAACCTCTTCCAATTATTAACTCAAAAACCCCAAAAAACATTTTTTTTTTTCAGCCAATTTCCTCCATGAAGTGAATTCTTGCCTTTCACAATTATGCCCCAATATTCTCTCTGAGAATATTTTTTAACAAGAGTTTTTGCATTCAATTTCTACTCACTCACATAACTATTCTAAATATATTTTAACTAACTTTTAGTTATTTTCTTTTGATAATTATAAAGAACTTATGCTATTTATTTAATTTAAAAATTCAAAAATTAATATCATTTACTTTATGCAAATTTAAAATTCCAATTCACATAATAGCATCTAAAATTTATATTTAAACTATTCACTCAATAGAGAAAATTTAATCAATTAACTTAACTACAATTACCTGCAAATAATTATATCAACTAAGTAACATTAATTAATCACATATAAAATAAAGATTAATCAAATAGCAAACATTTACAAACTAAAATAAATAATCAACACTAACCCATACTAAAACAAAGACGAGGTCAAGACAATGACACCATAAGACTCACAACAAGGTGACGAACTTGGGACAAGGACACTTCCTTATCAACTCCCTTTTCAACATTATTCCCATTAGGTTTATGAGACACACTCAAACCTGTCAAGAAGGTGGAGCCAGTGTCCTGTACCTACATCTTGAATAAAAACAAATGTCAAGTAGCATGTAAATCTCCATTATAGACACACCGTGAAAGGTAATCGCAGGGTAGCAGTGCACTCACAAGTGAGTGATGCTACTCCGTCCTTTCACCAAGACTCACTATCAAACACATTAGAGTCCATAACAACAATAAACCACAACGTCACCACATATATTATTTAAAGAGAGCCATAACATAACCAAATAACATAATCACCACGTAATGTATCATCAAGCATCATAATTAATATCATGTGCATCAAACCAACTAAACTATGAATCCACACACAACCAAAAAGATGAACTAATCACCATCACAAACCATGTACAAAACCAACACAAAAGAGTATCTAAGAGTGTTAGCAACATGAGGGGTATTACATCCCCCCCTAAAACAAGGCTTACTCCTAGAAGCCACTAAACAAATATGGGTAAGCCTCTGTAATACGGGATGCATCCTCCCGTGTCACCGAAGTCTCATCATTTGGGTCCCACTGAACCTGCACCTATTCAATATCTCTGCCCCTGAGTACGATTCTTTGATGTTGTAGCATGACCATGGGCTTGAGTGCTAGCTGCTCGTCCTCGACCTGTAGAGCATTCCAATCAAGTACATGAGAAACATCTGGATAATATGGCCTAAGTACAAAAATATGAAACACATCATGAATCCGCGATAGACTGGGTGGTAATGCTAGGTGATAAGCAACAGGGCCAATCCTCTCTAGGACTTCAAATGGTCTGACAAATCGAGGCACAAGCTTGGAACCCTTTCCATAATGAATTGGGCTCTTTTGCGGTTGCACTCTTAGAAAGACTCGATCACCAAGAGAGAACTGAGGGTCAACTCTATGTGCATCAGTGAATTTCTTTTCTCTATCCTGAGTTGCCACAAGATGCTCTCTAATGCGAGCTACCTACTGCTCCATGTCCTGAAGCATTTTGGGACCTAGGAGAACTCTGTCCTCAAGATGGTCCCAACTTAATGGAGTCCTGCAGGGACAACCATATAGTGCCTGAAAGGGAGCCATACCAATTGATCTATGATATCCATTATTGTAGGAAAACTCCACCAGATGCAAATAGTCCTCCCAATGCGACTTTTGATCCATCAAGTACATATGAAGCATGTCCTCAAGAACTTGGTTAAATCTTTCTGTCTGACCATCTATTTTAGGATGGTAAGCAAAACTAAAATTCAGTTGGGTTCCTAAGGCATGTTGCAATGATGTCCATAATGCAAATGTGAACATTGGATCTCTGCCAGAAATGATTCTCTGTAGAATACCATGCAGGCGAACAATATCTTCCATGAAGATTCTAGCAACTGAAGAAGTAGTGTAAGATGACTGAATGGGGGAGAAGTGTGCCACCTTGGTCAATCTATCAACTATGACCATGATAGCATCATGTCGTTGAGAAGTCATAGGCAGTTCCACAATAAAGTCTACTGAAATTATGTCCCACTTCCATTCCAGAATGAGATGAGGCTGTAAGAGGCCTGTGGGATGCTGGTGTTTTTCCTTGACCCTTTGACATTCCAAATATCTAGCCACCAAATCTGCAATATCCCTCTTCATGCCAGCCCAAAAGTATAGCGCATGAAGATTTGCATACATCTTCTTAACTCCCGCGTGAGCATAATAGGGAGCTTGATGTGCCTCAGTCATAATTAGAGTATGAAGACCCTTAATAGAAGGCACATACATGTGACCCAAATACCTCAAAACACCATCCGACTCCAGTGAGTAACCTGCAAAATTTCCTTCTAAAGCTCTGCTTGATTCGATCTTTGATTTCACTTCCTGATACTAGCTATCTGTGGGAAGTGCTGCGAGGACTTGACTCCTCAAATCCACCTCGAAAGCCACTACAAAAATCTCATGTCTCCATCGACTCAGAGCATCTGCCACTACATTTTCGTTGCCCTAAACATACTTGACCTCAAAGTCATATTCGCAGAGGAATTCCATCCATCTCATCTACCTAGCATTTAGGTTTGACTGCATAAAAATGTATTGCAAACTACGATGATTGCTGTGAAGCTCAAACCTATGTCCCAATAAGAAGTGTCTCCATCTCACAAGGGCATGAACCACTATAGCTAACTCCAAGTCATGCGTGGGGTAATTTATCTCATGATCATTGAGCTTGCAGGATTCATAAGAAATTACAAGTCCTTCTTGCATCAAGACAACTCCTAAGCCCTCTAAGGAAGCATCAGTGCACACCATGAAATCCCCAGTAGGATCAGGAACCGCTAGTACAGGTGCACTAGTCAACCTATCCTTAAGAATCTCAAATGCTGACTAGAACTGATCTGACCAAATTAACTTCTTCCCTTTCCTCTGAAGGGAAGTGATGGGATGTGCGATCCTTGAAAAGCCCTATACAAACCGCCGATAATAGCCTGCTAACCCCATAAAATTATGAATCTCTGGAACATTCTTTGGTGCTGGCCAAATAAAAATAGCTTGGATCTTTGATGGATCCACTGTGATACCTGCACCTGAGATGGCGTGCCCCAAGTATTTCACTTCAATTTTGTAGAACTCACACTTAGCCCAATTAGCAAATAGCCGATTGTCCCTCAAGCATTGTAATACCTACCTTAGATGTTCCTCGTGCTCCTCCATTGATTTAGAGTAAACTAAGATGTCATCAAGAAACACAAGCACAAACCTATCCAAATATGTTCGTAAGACTCCATTCATCAGACTCATACAAACTGATGGTGCATTTGTCAACTAGAACGACATAACAGTGAATTCATAATGCCTGTAATGAGTGTGAAATGCAGTTTTATGAATATTAGCTTTGGCTATTCGCAATTGATGATAGCCAGACTTAAGATCAATCTTGGAGAAAACTTGAGATCCTTTTATCTGATCGAACAAGTCATCAATTCTCAGCAAAGGATACCGATTCTTGATCATCACTTTGTTGAGTTTCCTGTAATCAATGCATAATCTGAGTGAACCATCCTTCTTTTTCACAAATATAATCGGTGCTCCCCAAGGGGAGACACTAGGATAGATGAATCCTTTTTCTAGAATTTCCTCCAACTACAACTAGAGTTCCTACAACTCCGGTGTTGTCATCTGGTATGGGGCCCGAGATATAGGCTCAGCTCCAGGGACAAGATCAATTCTGAAGTCGATGTCACGCTTTGGTGGCATCCTTGGAATTTCACTTGGAAAAACATCAGAATATTCCTTAAGAAGGGGGTAGTCATCCAATGAAATCCCTTGACTCTCTTTTGAGTCCAAATCATTAACAAACATGACAAACATCTGACAACCCAGTCTGAAACACATTTTTAATTACATAGCTGAGATCATATGTAATGAGATAGGTTTATGTATACCAATGATCTCAACCTCATTACCTGCATCATCAACACAATGCATAGCCTTGCATTGATAATCAATAATGGCACGGTGGGCACTCAACCAATCCATACCTATAACCACATCATATGAATCAAGAGGTAGAATTCAGAGATCCATCGTAGTCATGAGTGATCCAATTTGCAACTTACAACCCTAAACTAGTGACACAACTGCTACCTTTGCTCCGGAGACAAATTCGACTTTCCACTTAATGCCTTGCCTTGCTGCCACTAGTCTACCGTGCTCTACTATTGAAGGAGAAATGAATGAATTTGATGCTCCGGAATCAAACAGAATGGAAATACTAGTGCCATACAATGCACCTAATGTCTCAACTACAGTGCCTTGATGTTCACCTTGGCAGTTGTCCACTGCCGCAAATACCCGATGTGCTCTACTCGCATTGCCCACTGTCGGCTCAGAAGTAGCTGGTCTCTTACTAAAACTTGTAGTGCTCCTCTATGGAGACTATTTGGAAATATGTCCCTAAGAAACAACCTTTGCCTTGTCCAAAACCTCTGACACCAAACGGTGCACTCAACTACTAAAACTTGCCTCAAGAAGGTGTCGATTGTGTGCTCTATGAAGGCTACTCAGAACGGTCCTACCTAATTCGCTGCCAACTTCAGTCCTTCCTGCTCTAAGATCTACCACCCTATTGAGATTATGATTTGTCCTATTTGGGTTGTGACTGTTGCTGCTGTTGCGGACCACCCTTAGAGGGTGCCCGAAAATTCCTAGAAGACCCTATAGCTTGAGGTTGTCCACCTCTTGAACCAAAACCTGATGTCAGGGCACTGCCGATCTGAACTCCTATGTGACCTCCCAATGCCATTGCTAAATTTTATTCTACCAGATGAGCCTTCTCAACAACTACTTCCATTATCTTCGACTCGAAGACTCTAACTCCACCACTAATTTGGGTATTTAAGCCCTTGATAAAGTGTTGCACAAGCATTGCCTCATCATTACCAATCCCTGCATACTGCTTGAGCTCATAAAAACGATGCTCATATTGCTTAATGGACAATGCCATCTGCCTTAAATCATGAAATTCATCTGCTATGCACTTCCTCCAGTGATCAAAAAGGAAACGGGCCCTAAATATCTCCATAAACAATTCCCAAGTCACCATGTTGATATCAATATGTAATTTATGTTCTTCTAGATGCCACTAAGTGGATGTGAAGCCTCTGAAGTGCATGATGGTGCACCTAGCCCTAGTATTACTTCCATAGGGATGCATAACAAAGCATCTATCCAAATCGATCAGCCATGTATATGCCTCAAGACCCCCACCAGAACCATCAAATATGGGAGTTCATACTCTCAACAGGTCTCTAATGTGACCTGCCACTATTGATCAGCTGTTATTTCCTCACGTCTAGGTGACCTCTCCCTTTCTCTTTCCAACCTCTATTCTTCCACTTGCCTAGGACCTAAATAACCTAATATATCCTCCAATATATGCTGCAACTGACCATCTAAACCTGGTTGTTCCAAGTTCTGACCACTACCTATTGGATAATTTTGAGAACTCTATCATTCCTCACACTCTGAACCATGGGAATTCAGAGGTGATGGACTTTGGCAGCTGGCCCCATGGCCACCACCTCGGCCTCTTCCTCAGCCATGACCTCCACCCCGAGGCATGATCCTGTACATCAATTAGGGGTATATGTGAGATCAAGAGTTAACACAAAGGTTTCCTAACAGACTCAAACTAGCCAGAGTACCCAGCATTAGCAACCTAGCTCTGATACCAAGTTGTAACTCCCCGTCGCGCAAACCCCAAAAGACAACTAAATATGCAACAATTTTTTTTTTTTAAACATAGAGAATAAACACTAAGTTATTCAATGCATATAACATAAATAATGTACACCATGTTTTCTAATGTAGTTAACATAACTAATGGTTTCAAGTTAAACACCTAAGTCCCTTGGGGTACATGAGGTGACATTATGCAATCTATCCCATAAAAAAGTTCATAAAAATAATCACCAATTCTACTAACATAACCCATTCATTCACATGTCTTCAATTAAACATCCATTAGTGATAACCAATGTGATAAGAATAATCCATATAAAAACTTACATGCATTTACAACAAATTAAACATGAAAATATTATGTACATATTTCCACAAATACCACGCAACATTAACAATATTTACAATCATAGTTCAAGAATGAATTACATAGTGTGATTATGCATTACATCAATTGTTCTGGTACATCTCATTGAGAAATTACACAAGATTACATCATAAGATTTCCCAAAACATGTGAGAGTAATACATCAATACAAAAGTACAACTGAAGCACAAATACACATCTGGTAATATGTGAACTCTAGATCAAGCTGTAACTGCAAACTTTGCACTAAATGGTACAACTACATGATAGGGGACCCAACGGGGTGCGTAGCACATTCCACTTGACCACCCCCTATGCTAGGAGTAAATAAGGGAGGATCCCTGACCAAGAACATCCAATCAAATACACAAGACTAAACTCCAAAACATGAAAAGAAAGAACACAGATAAATGAAACATAACATCAAAATACCACTTCCAGAAGTTAGCAACAATAACAACTCAAGGGAATGTTAGAGGAGAGTGACATCACATAGTCCTACATGGGTTATCCTAATTTTTTTTCTCTAGGCATCGACCCCCATCTATGGTTATCCTGATAGCCTCTCTAGGCACTGGCCCCATAGGGTGACTCGTGCAAAACCATTAACCTCTCATGATGAAAAGGCAACGATCTTTCCAACCACGGCCTTCTCAGCCTACCTTTAGTCTATGAGAGCCCTAATAGGTGGATGAGGCATCCATATTTATCTTGTTAATTTTTTAATACCAACCCCCTAATTAATTAATTAGGTTATCACTTATTACTCTAACTCTAACGTGGGTTTTCCTGACAACCCCTTTGTGTGCCGAAGCCCACATAGAGCCACTCTCCCTAGAGACCCAAAACATAACATCAAATTCCAAGGGATTGTACCAACAAGAACATTGAACCACAAAATAGAATAACCACGAGGGAAAACCATCCCACCAAAAACTTCATATAAATCAACTCCCATAAAAATAGTACAACCCAAATGTAAACTCAAGATCACAACTATAGTCAATTAGGGACAAGTATCAAATTAAAAGATCATAATTACAACATCATTTCCCCATGCCTCTGGAAGTCCCTAACAAGCAACTTAAGCTCCTATAGAAGGATAAACTAACTCAAGGGGTTTCCCATATAACCATAACACAATCAAGCGGAAATCTCAATTGACTCAACAATAATTCGACAAATACAATTTTACCAAGGAAAATAAATAATCAATTTTTCCCAAAATTATAAAAAAAAATTAATTAAAAATACTTATTTCCAAATAAATCATTCACACCACAATATCCAACAATTGCAAATTTTAACATCATCTAATTGTCCCACAATTTTAGCAAATATTACCATATATATATATATATATACACACACGCGCTTTTACGTGTATATGCATATATACATACAAATACATACATATATATATATATATATTATATAGTTAAAAATCATGCATTTAATCACATTATAAAATTAACCATATAATTCACTACAAATTTAGAAATATATATATATATATATATATATATATATATAGATATATATGTATATATATGTATATATGTATATATATATGTATATATGTATATATATGTATATATGTATATATATACATATATATATATACATATATATGCATTTAAACTGAATTAAATAAAAACTTTTTAATAAATAAAGATGCAGTCGTATGGGGACTGTGTACCTCCCTGTGGGGAGGCTGCAGCCTCACCATGGCTATGCATAGCCCCATCAAGAAGTGGGGAGGTATGACGTCAGCCGACCCCCCCTCCTTATATTGTAATATAATTTTTTTTCAATTAAAATTTTTATATATTTTTTTTTTAAACAAAACCCTAGAAACAGACTTTTTGTTATATCAATTTTTTTTTAAAAGACACAGAAAAACCAGTCCCCTGTCTATAAAATTTTGGACACTATAGAAATTTATATGAAAGAACATGATGCATATATATATTTAAAAATCTTATTCTTCTACAAGCAATAGGAATATGGGTTTTCCCCAATTTTTAAAGGAAATTTTTCGAATCCAATTTCTAAGAGATTTCAAAAGATCTCTATTGTTTTTCCTCTATGTTTTTCTATTGTTTGAAAATAATCTTTGACGAGCTTTTCTGATTTCACTATAAATTTTTCTACAAAGGCACTAAAATAATCACGGAAAAACTTCATACATAGAAGCGGTCAACAAATTTTCTATAGAGAAGCTTTCAACAAACTTTTCTATAGAAGCTTTTAACAAATTCACTGAAATTTCCAACAATCTTTCCAATTTAGAAACAAAACTTCTACAAAATAATCATTTCCTTTTGAATAGACGATTTCTCAACTTTTACAAAATTAACAAAATTTCTACAAAATAGAATATATACAGGCAATCTTTTCAAAACAACAAAATAAATAAATAAACAATAAAGGAACTTGTTTTCCTGAAGCCTGAAGAAATAAAGGTTGGATCAAAGCTTCACCTTCAGAGTTCAATTTCCAAAGCCCTTTCCAAAATCTCCACTTCCAGAAAGATGCACAATACTGAGCCCCAAAACATTCCTGAAAACCTCTTCCAATTATTAACCCAAAAACCCCAAAAACAATTTTTTTTTTCAGCCAATTTCCTCCGTGAAGTGACTTCTTTCCTTTCACAATTATGCCCCAATATTCTCTTTGAGAATATTTTTTAACAAGATTTTTTGCATTCATTTTTTGCTCACTCACGTAACTATTCTAAATATCTTTTAACTAAATTTTAGTTATTTTATTTTGATAATTATAAAGAACTTATGCTATTTATTTAATTTAAAAATTCAAAAATTAATATCATTTACTTTATGCAAATTTAAAATTCCAATTCACATAATAGCATCTAAAATTTATATTTAAACTATTCACTCAATCAAGAAAAAATAATCAATTAACTTAACTACAATTACCTGCAAATAATTATATCAACTAAATAACATTAATTAATCACATATAAAATAAAGATTAATCAAATAGCAAACATTTACAAACTAAAATAAATAATCAACACTAACCCATACTAAAACAAAGATGAGGTCAAGACAATGACACTATAAGACTCACAACAAGGTGACGAACTTGGGACAGTGACACTTCCTTATCAACTCCCTTTTCAACATCATTCCCATTGGGTTTATGGGACATGCTCAAACCTGTCAAGCAGGTGGAGTCGGTGTCCTATACCTACATCTTGCATAAAAACAAATGTCAAGTAGCATGTAAATCTCCATTACAGACACACCGTAAAAGGTAATTGTAGGGTAGTAGGGCACTCGTGAGTGAGTGATGCTACTTCATCCTTTCACCAAGACTCACTAGCAAACAGATTAGAGTCCATAACAACAATAAACCACAACGTCACCACATATATTATTTAAAGAAAGCCATAACATAATCATCATGTAATGTATCATCAAGCATCATAAGTAATATCATGTGCATCAAAGGTCAACTAAACTATGAATCCACACACAACCAAAATGGTGAACTAATCACCATCACAAACCATGTAGAAAACCAACACAAAAGAGTATCTAAGAGTTTCAGCAACATGAGGGGTATTACATCAAATGTAGAAATAGTTTCAATAAAACTTGGAATCAATAGCTAGGCCATATGAGTGAGCATAGTCTTAAGGTACAACTATATATAAATATTCTCCTACCTGTCAAATTTAGAGATTTGAAATTTTGTGATTATTTCTTGTTTGAAAAAAATTAAATTGAGTTTTTCTAGGTGCGCTATGAGAAGCAAAGAATCTATATAATTAATTTATTCATATACTTTGGAAGAACATGTTACATCTATTATTGGTTCATCTTTTTTTTCTTTCTTTTATAGATGACTATTCTCATGTAGTGTGGATTCATCTTCTCTTGAGAAGAAGTCTAAAATTTTTTCATGTTGTAAGAATTCTAAACCTTTGGTACATAAATAGAAGGGTAACAGAATAAAATAATTGAGAATAGATAATGATGGAGAATTTATTTTGGGATATTTTAATTAGTTTTACAATGATCATGACATTTCAAGGAAGTTGATGATTGCTAGAACATCACAATAACATAATTTTTTGAACACATGAACCATACAATCATGGAGCAAGCTAGATGTATTCTAAGAACTACTAGATTGGAGATTTTTTTTGGGTTGAAGCTATTTATTTATCCTATTTCTTGATTGATAGATCACCCACTACAATTCTAGATACTAAAATTATTGAAGTATGGATAGGTAAAGCTATTGATCACTCTTTTCTTCATTTTTTGGTTTTGATGTTTATGCTCATAGCTAGATGTGAATTCCATGAAATGTATTTTTCTTAGATATGTAGATGGTACAAAGTGATACAAGCTGTGTGATACTAATTCCCACAAGATTATAATTAGTTAATATGTTTTTTTTAATGAAAATTAGTGCAAAGAAGTAAATAAAAATAAAGTACATTTTTTATAGTCAAAGTGGAAAATTATGACACTAATATGGAGGTACTAGATGAAATTAAAACACTTATTTTGAAGAAGATCAACAAGATGAAAAATAAATAAAAATAGCCACAAGGTATCACAATGCCACTTGTAAGTAGATCCAAAAGGTAGTCTCCTATTTGTAACTCATCTTATTCATTATTTCCTAATATTCGTGATCCTAGCACATATCAGAAGGCTTATGGAGCTAAATATGAAGCAAGTGGAGATTTATTATGGAGGAGGAAATGGAAGTTCTATATAATAATAAGATGTGGGAACTTGTGCCATTACCAAAGGGGGAAAATGTATTGGGAACAAGTATTTTTGATATTCTAGAGTGATATAAATCTTTATTGGTGGCTAAGGGTTATGCATCAAATTTTTGTATTGATTTTGATGATTTTTTTCCACCTTTTGTACAAATAAGTATTGTTATAGACTTTTTTTCTCTTCTTTCTAGTATTGATATGGAGCTAGAATAGTTCAATGTTAAAAAAAGCTTTCTACATTGTGATCTTTCTAATCAACTTTATATGTAGAAACTAGAAGGCTATTAGGAAAAAGACAAGGTTAATATTATGTGTAGGTTGAGAAAATAATTGTATGGTTTGAAATAGGCACCAAGGTGTTGATACAAGCCATTTTATTCCTTCATGATCATTTTTAGTTTTAGTAGATGTGAGGTTGATCATTGTTCTTACTTTTAAAGGTACGGGGTGAACTCACAATAGTGAGTCACAATTGTGTGAAAAAATTTAGAAAGTTTTGGGTGAATGAATGTTTTCTTTTGAATGAAGTTACCTTCATCCAAAGGTAGTGCAAAAAGAACCTTTGAACAAAAGGTCACCTTTTCTTGAAGGTTTCCTTCATTCAAAGGTGTTTTTCCTTTGCTTGAAGCTAACATTAAAAAAAAGGTCTTATTTTAATGTTTAAAAAATAAGTAAACATAATGAAATTACTTTTTGAGAGTCATTTCACTTTCACTACCCAATCAATGTGAATTGTGCAATACCCATAGGTAAACTTCAATAAGGCTCTCTTTGACATTAATATTGGTAAATCACGAGTTTTGAAACAATCATATGCTATCAAAATTACATTTGGATTCAAATAAAGGTTTGTTACACCCATCTAATGGGAAAATTTTCTATTTAATAGGTGTTTTTTAATACTAGATCATTGATTTTTCAATTGATCAATATAGTGAAAATTTATATGGGTTTTATACCCACAAAATGTTCAATTGAAACCATAAATTATTATTTGAAACCCTAAATAGGGGTATGTGCAGGATCATGATGGGCCAAAAAGTGGCAATGGGGAAAAAATTACGTTTTTCATCGACCCAAAAACGTGAAAAATGTTGAGTTGACATTTTTGTGGCTTGGGTGTTAGTACGCACCTCCAAAGCAATGCCCAAACCAAGATTTCCATATCAGATATCCCATTTGAGGAAAATATATATACACATATTCCAGGCTTGTTAAAATCATTTTACACATTTACAAACAGGCCTCGGGCGCACAGTGAGGAGGTTCTTCGCATAACAAATATCCGATTTAGCCGATATCCATTTTGAAAAGGTTAGATTTTAGATTTTTCTTTGCTTTGATCAAATTTTGAATTAGATTTGTATAATTCCAGTTAGTTTTTTATGAATTTTTTTTCAAAATAGGGTTTTTGATTGAATTTTTATGAAAAAATTGAGTTTAGAATGGATTTTGATTAAAAATGAATGTTTTTTATGGATTTCGATTTAAAAATAGTGTTGTTTATGCATTTGTATTAAAAATTGGAGAATTTTATAGATTTTTGTTAAAAATTAGGTTTTTTTTTTTTTTTTTTGGTTTGTTTTTAAAAACTAGGGTATTTTTACAATATTTTCATTTATATTGTCTAATTTCAATTATATTAATTAGTTTTTTACTTTAATTAGGCATTATGGCTGCTGAGAATGAAAATACAGAAATTCCAAATGATCCACCAACTGAGAATGAAAATACACAAATGCCAAATGCTCCACCACCTCCGCAGCCATCAATTGAAGAATTAATTGGTGAAAAATTGCAGTGATTGAGGGACATTTCTGAAGTTTATATGAGAATCCCTCGATTATCCGAGATGTCAAACACATTGAAGGAAATAATTAAAAATATAGAAACCCTCTCCAGCCAACATAATGACTTTCATTCATGGCGAGAAGACATGAGGGAATATTATGCATGTGGATTGTCTTATGATGATGTTAAAGATCTCAGAATAACCAAAGCCCAAATAACCTCTTTATTTGTTAACCCCCACACTGGTTTGCCAGTTAATGTTAATAAACCAAAACTTTCTATAAAATGGTGCACACATAGGGACATTGTAGATAACTTTTGGGATCATTGGTGTATGGTTTTTGATAAACCACCGAACAACAATTGTGATATACCATTTTATTTTATTAAAAAAATATATGCTAAGTTTGTGTTAGGGCATCATGTCAATTAGTTTGACATTAAACCCTTCCAGGGCATTGGTGGAGGTATGCCCCGGGATAGACTAGGGTAGTTAGAGTAGTCTCGCGCCCATATGTTCCCCCTCCTCCCTTTCCTCTACCACCTCTAGTATATCATCCAGATATTATGCAAGATGCGGCCACTTAGACTATCCAGGCTATTCACTCTTTGAGTGGTCTTTTGGTTTCACATACTTCTATAGTAGCTCAGCCACATTCTGGTGATGTTGGCAATGGGTCGAGTGTTGTTGCATCATCCTCATTAGGTCCATATATTTGTGTGCCACATACTTGCTTCATGTGCCACCATATATGCTTGGGTCCTCTTGTACAACCCGATGAGTATCCCTTGGACACTTTTTATTATGACCTCCATGATGTGGACATTATAGATCAAACATAGGGAAGTGGAGTGCACCCTACAGAGTCCTCTCTTGCTAGAGAGGGAGACATTTGAATAGTGACACAGGTAAGATTTAAGTTGTAAATTCATAACTTGCATTGTTTTTAAATGAATATTAATAAGAGATAGTATAATGTACTAATATTTATTTACATGGTCTATTTAACAGTTGATGTCTAAGGAGGAGCTCACATAGGTGACTGATAGCACCCTTAGGGCTATTTCATTTGGCCTCGACAAACACATAGTATATATTTTTGCACTCACTTGTTTACATTTTTTTATTATATACTTGCTTGTCATTAATGAAATTATATAATAACTTATATGTTTATCTTATTTTCCTCTTGTAGGAAATACCTAGTGTGAGCGAGGTGCAGCCTTGTCGAGATTATGGAAGTGCAATGTTAGATAAGGGGAAGGTAATTGAGCTCAAATTCAATTGAATTAAGAATTTTAAGATCTTATATTGATTATACATACATTGACATAGATTGGTAGTTTCATATGTACTTGTCATTTTTATGTACAGGCAGTTATGAGCTATACCTTGTTTTTGACAAGTGCAAGCAAGATGCAGCCTTGTCCAGATTATGGAAGTGCAATGTTAGATAAGGGGAAGGTAATTGAACTCAAATTCGATTGAATTAATATTTTTAAGATCTTATATTGATTATACATATATCGACATAGATTGGTAGTTTCATATGTACTTGTCATTTTTATGTACAGGAAGTTATGAGCTATACGTCATTGTTGACAAGTGCCACAACGCCTGAAGGAGTGCGTATTGGAACACCTAAAGGAGTAGGTGTTGAAACACCTCAAGGAGGAGGTGTTGAAACACCTAAAGGAGATAAAGAAAAAGATCATCTTGAAGAGGTATGTGTTTATTTTATTTTGTGTTTGGTATTTATATGTTCCTATTACCAATAATTGTATGCTAACTTGGATCAATTTTATGTTTTTGTTCACATATATATATTAACATTACAAAAGTTGGTTTGGTTGGTTCTTTGAGAGGGGCATATTCTAGGACTCCTGACCCTTTGAAGAGATGGATATTTTAGGTAATCAAGATTACAATTTTAGAGTTCAATTATAATTCAATGTATATATTGATTTCATGTTAATTATTCAATTTTTAAATCATATATAGTGTAACTAATCTCAATTCTAGACTGGCCTTTCTGTAGCCACCTTCTAGCCAAATGAAAGAAAGTTCTCATTTTATTTTATCCCACCAAAGTTTTGTATTGGTGCCTCAGTGGCTCCAGTTCCTGAAGGGCATCAAGAAAAACATTTCAAAACTGCGTTTGAAAGCCGGGCGCTGACGCCACTTCTGTATATGGAGGCACCAAGAGTCATTCCATGCACTGGAGCAGAGTAAAGCCGGAGCGGCCCACTTTCCTGCCTATCAGCCCTCGAAAAATTTAATCAAGTGAGTAATGGTTAAATATCAATGTACAAGAGCATAAAAAAGAATGGTTTTATTATGTAGTTTATATTCATATCGCTGATTACATTACATTGCACATCTTTCAAACTCAAAGCATTACTTCACATTGCATAACTAACAACTAGATGCTGATAGATGAAAAAAATTCAATTACAATATAGTTTTTACAAAGTCAACCTAAGAAGCTATGCAATTACTTCACATTTCATAACTAATAACTAGGAGCAACTATCAATTGCATTTGCTTGTCATGGAATTTTATGAGACCACATTTCTTTTAGGAATTTTTTCAAACAGTTCACTGCCTTGTCTATGCCACCACATTTTTCATACATGTGTACCAAAGCTTTTTATCAAATAGTTCATTGGCTTGTTGTGATGGCTAAAATCCTAAAACAAGTGCTTTCAAACAAGCTATGGATTGATGCAAAGTGGGGGTGAAAACATATGTGAAAACTACCCTTGACTCCTTTGGACCAAATTTGAGAACCACTAACATACCCTTGTCCTATGCTAGTGAATTAGCCTTCTTTCACAAAGTGAGTTCCCTTTAAACACTTGATCTTCACAAAAACACCCCAAACAATCTTGAGTTGTGTCATAAAACAAAAAATTCTAAGATTATTCTACACCTACAGGTCCTTTAGTAGGATGTCCCATGAAATTGTTTGTTTACCATGCAAATGCATAGGGTTTATTGAAAGTCCCACTTTCACAACTCCCCTGACCATGCCACCGACTCAGAAACCTCTATTATGACCCCAATATGCTTAAACATTAAAGAGATTCCCCCACTCTCATTGATTTTGACAAACCCTAGGCTAAAAGCTTCATTTTCATGCAATTTAAGTAATGATTCGCTTAGGACAACAACTCCAAGATTCACAAATCATTTCCCCTTTCTTAAATGGACCTGCACACATTCAAATAACATTGTACACATCCTCTCCACTAAGCAACATGAAAGGCACAATAGGTGGAGGGCTTCAATAATTCATAATTTACTCAAAAATGCAAAATCTGGGTTCACTACCCGCCTTGAGAAAACTTGGCACAAAACTCACAAAAAATGAAAAGAAATCACCCAAACCAATGTTAAAGGGGTCTCAGGCCTACTTCCCCCTCATTCCACATGCTATGCAGCCATTTACTTGTTGTGTAGTGGTCAAACAATGGAGAAAACACAAATTTTTTGTGTAGAAACCATAGTTTTTGCAAAGTAACTCAATATGATCTTATTGATTCTTCACAAAATTACATTCATCAATCCCCAAAATGACTTCCTCAATCTTTTTTAAGACTCCCCCACACAAAATAACTGACCAACTCCCAATAACTGACTTACAAACTAAGTTACTTGTTCGGGTTCGGGGGTTCCGTTCGTCAGTTCGGCTAAAATATTTTTGGGGGTGGTTTGGTTCGTTAGTAAAAAAAAATGTAAAAATAAAAAATATATATATGCAGCATAGAAGCATGAAATAGGATTATAATATCACATAACATCATATAAACAACAAAACCACCATAAAATTGAATTCCATTTAAAACATGCATGATAAATATTCATCGTTGAAACTTGAATTGTCGTAGCTTGATACACAGAGTCTATTGATGCCAAGGTTCAATTTGTATGATTTTGAAAAAAGAAGCCAATTGAGTAGAGTTATTAGCATTCTTTAGAAATCATAAGAATTTATTTAGTTCACTAGCCCTTTTGATATCTTCTTGCAATCTCAAACACTAAATCTATGAAGAAGTTAACTCTGCTGCCCACTAGTTTCCATTAAAAAGAAATCAACAAGCTATGGTCTCATGGCTTTTTTTCACACAAAAATCAGCATTGGAGTTCAGTTGGAGGTTGAAAAACTACTTGTAACTACATAAATAAATCTTGTTCTACAACTTGTATGACCTAACCAACTTTTCCATCACATCTGGATGGTTACGTTTAGGTTAGGTATGGTCCCCTTTCACACCCAAATTGGCCGAAGCAGTTCGAGCTACGTTCAATCAATGAAATCCCTTAAGAGTCCAAAGTGTAAAAGGGTAGAAATCTTTAACGGACTATTTTTCAGAAACTGTGATGCCTACAAACTTTTTTTTTGAGGGTATGGGATCATGTTAGGCCCCTCTACAATAACCTCTCTTGGTTTTTGCTATCTCAGAGGTGTTTTCCCCTAGTTGCAAGTTTTTAGCTGAGGGAAAAGTTGTTAGATGCAAGCAGTGTAAAGTTACAAAGTGGTGCAACTTGTTAGAACTGTAAAATTTTGAAAATTTCATGGCTGCACATACTCATTAGTTCCCAAAAATTCCCATACCATAAGCACAAGAATCCTCTCTTCATAACATTTTTTCCTATATTCTGTCATGTGATCCCATAGAGTTCATCTAACCCTGAGTATTTCAATGTATAATTCATATCAGCAAGAGATGTCTATTGGCAAGAGGTCAGGAATGTCTTGTCGATTAGATTACATTTGTGGATACATATCAACAAGATGCAGTTCATTGTCTCAGTGACCAAAGGACCCTATTGGCGAGAAAATCTTCATCGATATAAGTCATAATGAGCACATGCATGTTATACCGATGAAGCACAATTGGTGTAAGTCATAACGGGCTTATTTGTGTCTTATCGATCGTGGTGCAATTCCAGAGCATCAACAAGGAATCTACAATATTCTCAACGAGTTTCCCAAAAAAGTGGATCTTGTCGGTAGTATGATGTCATCGAGGGGAGTTCAAGGAGGTCTTGCTGACTCTCAGTGTTGTTATAACGTGATTATATTGGTAATAGGACTTGGCAATATTCATTGTCTTGCTGATAACATGATTCATCAGCGAGACTGGCATCATCAGTGAGAACTAAGAGAGTCATGCCGAAATGAAGTTCCATCGGTGGGAAAACCACTATGTCTCAGCGATCAGAATTGCCGAAGGAAGATTCTCTGCAAGATACAAGTAGTCGAAGGAAAGTCCAGGTGACCCCCAAAGTCACAGCGATAAGTTATCATTGGTGAGAATTGTAGCGATACACTTAAGATCGAAGGAATAATTCTCGGGGAGACTCAAGGTGTTAGTAGGACTGTGTGACACCAAAGTGATATGTGATATATTGGTTGTCGGGAGGACTCAAGGCATTGGCAGAACTACAGGACGTCATACTAGATGTCTGGTGAACATTTGAAAGAGCTCGAATAAAATAATTGCCCGAGATTTGAATACGAAGGTACATGAATTTTCAAATGACTGATGTGTAAATACTCATTTTTAAAGAAAAGAGTAGGAGTGAATAGAAAATACAGTAGATCAGAATGTTATATTTTTGAGAATATGATGCATGTAAAAAATGATGGAGATTTCAATTGAATTCATTTGATTTGGTGACATTTTTCTAGTTTTAGTTGTTTGTTGTGTTAATTAAAAGCATTGTTGAAGTTGTCTCCAAGGTTGATATTTTCTAATTGTTTAAACTGATGTATCTAGGATATTTTTCAGTTATCAGTGCACACTTGTTGTATCTGTATGGTTGAATTAATTGGGTCTTTCAAGGAAAGATTAAATCCTTTAAATCAATCATAGTAATTAGGGAATCTCATTTGGATCATTAAGAAAAACTCAGTAGTCACATTATTGCATGTTTATACCAGTTATAAACTTAAACCTATATGCCAAACAATTTGAGTATCTTCCAGAAAAAGGTTATTCATTTCAAATTATCATTTGAACTCCATATACCCAATAAGGCACTAGTCTCTACCATTCTATTGTTTTAATTTCATTCATTTTTACATATGAACATATTAGATTTTAGCCTTGATATTGCTTATACAATTTATAGCAAATTAAAACTCATTTATCCACTCCTATTTGCTAGTGTGGGTAAATTGCTTTAGGAAATGAACAGAGGTCAAGTCTGCTTTATTCAAATAGGTATACCCGCCTAGGTCTGGCAACACCTAAAGAGTAGAAGGTCTAAATATTTTGACCTTGTGACCTATTACCCTGAAACGTATCAAGAGATTGGAAACCTCTTGAGGTATTTTTCCTACATTTTTGATAGCTAACAAATTGGTGACTCTATTGAGGAATAACATCAGAAAATTCGGTTCTAGCCTTTCCATGTAATGAGTCAATATAAATTTCACATTCAGAAAAAAGTGATTCCGTTGGGGAAAATAAAAAATAATTTTAAAAAGAATCATTTTCCTACTTTTGGAAAAGTAGGTGGCGACTCTGGTAAAAACTTGATGAAGAATGGATAGACAATTTGTGTATGGAACAAAAGAATATTTTAGAAGGCAATAGTCGATAAGAAAAATTAGAGATTTGAAAAAGCAATAGCTGCAATTGGAGAAATAAACACTACAATTGAAGAAAGAAACACTACAATTGAACCAACAACTATTACAATTAAGAGAATTATGCAATAAGAATGAATACACAAATGCAAGTAGGCATTGGACACCTCAAGCACCTCATAATACAATTGGGAATTTTCACAATGAAGGTAATGCACTTTATTCACAACAAGATATTTATTCATCACAGCCATCAAAGCAAGTAAATGCCTATCCAGTCCCTCTTGGACAAAGGCTGGTAAGCTATCAAGACTATCAATATGATCAACACAATTCCAGCCCACATGAAGGTGTCGATCAAAACTTGCAGTGAAATGTATATCCAAATCAATAACTTAAGGAGGAAGAAGATGAGTATGTACATATTCAAATCCAAGAATCCATCATAGAATCATAATGTGGAATTTACCCCTTTGATGTGTTTCTTAACATAAGTCCAGACATGAAGGAGAAGATGAAAGCTCTCTATACAACATGATGATATATATCTGTATGCAATTACCTCCTAATTGTAGGCCTACAAGACCCCTTTTTGTTGCACGGTTCATAAAAGTTTGGAAACCTGAATTAGCTTATTGGCCAGAATCATCAATACAACATGACTTTGATTGAGTGAATAAATTTATTGATGCCATGGAGAGGATAAGGTATGAGAACACTATCAATGTTGAATCCAATAGTTGTATTTTTGATGAGTATAGAGAAATTGATCAAACAATCCAGCCAATAGGAGATGAGACATGTGCAAGTTAGAATGATTCATATGATAGCCTGCATGATGAAGATGAAGATACAAGAGATCTCTCTTGCATAACAAATTGTGACAGGGAAAGCAATACATGTTATGAGGGATCTAATGAATATTCAGATTATGAAGATGAACTTGTGGATTTTGACTTACAACGGGGTGATTCTTGTAGTTCTTGTGGTGATCAAGAAGAAGAAGCAATGAAAAATGCAGGTCCATTTGACAGTGAACAAATAACACCTCTAGCTGCAGCTGAGAACTATAGGGACATAGTTGATAATGAAGAGAATGATTTCTCTATGTTTTCGAATCCACTCCATGATGAGGATGTATCATGCCACAATGAAGAAGAGTTTGAGAACAATCATGTGAATCTTGATCTACAACAAGGAGATATTTTCAACTTTCATGGGGATCAAGAAGAGGGAGAAATAGTGGAAGATATGGAAGAAGAAATGTGTTCACTCAGTAGTGAGCAAATTTCAAAGATTCTAACTCTTGAATACCAGAGATGTGTACATGAAGGTGATTCTGAAGTCCTATGTCTAGCCTACATTTGTTTTGATAGTGAAAGTTCTTTGTGTAATGATTCATGTGACTCCATGTGCATTTCTTGACATGATGGAGAAACCTTTGAAGTTGATCAAAAATCTATATCCATTCAAGAAGAGGTATGTGATTTAGAAATTTGTAACTCATGTGGAGAAGACATTTATTTGTATACCAAGGATGATAGGATTCCTGCCTTGATTGGTTCAGATATGCATGATTTTGGGGATATGAATCATATTCCAATGTCATCTCCAAATGGTGATATGGAAGAGGTGCAAAATGTCTTAGATATGTTTGTCTCAAAAAGTGTTGATATGACAGAATTTTTTGATTCTCAAGAGAAGCATTCTGATGGTGAATTTTTAGTACAGCTAGGAGATTTTTTATAATACATGACAATGAGCAAGATAATGAGAAATATTGCATTGAATATGCATGTACTTTGTATGTTGAAGATAACAGATATTTGTCCCATGATGATGGAGAATTTGGATTGCAGAATGGTGAAGGGAATTAGGTCCAAGCTAAGCATGATGATTCTCTAAAAAATTTCAATAACAGTGATAGGGAAGATTGCATGAATGTCTTTAAGAATAATCTGATGAACTCAAAGAAAAACCAGGTGTTTGACAAAGGAAAGTATGGGCCTTTCTTTTGGGTGGCCTTGAGCCATCATTTACTGAAATGAAGTCTAATTTTGTTGCCAAAGGAATACAGAGGATTAAGGGTTTCCAGTGCATGGATGACTCTTGAAAATCCTCTTAAAAAAAAATTTCCATGCACAGTAGTTTAGGAAATAAAAAGGAACAGGAATTTCCAATACATGGACAATCCTGATATTCCTTCTTTTAAAATAAATCTTTCCATGTACAGTAGTATAGGGTCATGTTCATTTCCATTTCCATTCATTCCATCTTGCTTACTGGTCCATTACCTTGAGTTTGGTCTGCTTATCCAAAGATCTGGATCCTTGCAATGATCTCACAATCATTCATCCCCAGATGGAGCCACTGTTAGAACTGTAAAATTTTGAAAATTTCATGGCTGCACATACTCATTAGTTCCCAAAAATGCCCATACCATAAGCACAAGAATCTTCTCTTCATAACATTTTCACCTATATGATGTCATGTGATCCCA
>VDFB02271358.1:651413025-651462330 GCA_007258455.2 Sequoia sempervirens
ATAAACTATATTGTATATTATATATTAAATTATAAACTTTATTGCATTTTTAAAATCATATATTATAAATTGTATAACATTTTTGCAACTCTATATAGAACATATCGGATATCATATTCAAATCGGATATCCAATTTGGATCAGATATCTGATTTGAATCAGATATCTGATATTTCTAACACAAAATTTAATGCCTAGGGATTAGCCTTGGGCTTTCTTTGGATTTTGGTTAGGACCTGCCAATCCTAAGAAGTCAACACAAAAAACATGTTTAACAACTTACCTTGCTTTTCTAGACTTTGCCCATATGGCTGACGACTTTTTTTTTTACCCAAAATTGATGAAATGAAAAAGGTTTGTAAAGGAGCTTCTTAGCTTTCCACCAATATAAATTATACTTTAGTTTGAATCAAATAAATAATTATTATTCATTTTCTATTAGAATTATGACTAAAGTCCTGATTGATAGCCTAATTGAAAAACCATCTATAACTTTCAAACGGTATCACATTTTTTGAATCCAAAACATGCCTCACATTCTATGCTAAGTTGCATACTATAGGATTAAAAAAAAAATGAATTTCATGAAGTTTTGACCAAGTTAAGGTGGTCAGACATACAAGTTTTTACATTTTTAAAAAGTTGTAATAAAAAATTCATAATTAATTATTTACTTGGAAAAAAAATACAAAAAAATATGCATCACATCCGGACATGAGTCCTCTACTTATATCTAAAATATTATAAAAAATATTATGATTTTATTATGGTTAGGGTGGTCAGAGAGACACCTACTTCTTATTTTTTCCCTGAAATTTAAGTACTACTACATTGAAATTTCAATTTTTCACCAAATAGATTTTTTTTTTAGAAAAATAAACCTTGTAGTAAATAGAAACTAAATTCAATTTTCCACAGATTCTATTCTTACATATTTTTGAAATAATATAGATAACTTATTCAAATTTTACGTCAAGTTGTCTAACTCTGATTTTTCTAAATTTTCATTGCCACTTAAGGGCCTATTTTTTGCATGATGATCCTGCACATACCCATAGCTATTTTGAAACCCTAAACAACTATTTTAGAACCCTAAAAATCTTTAATTAAAACCCTAAGAAACTATTTTGGAACCCTAAAATATTTAACTAAAATCCTAAACAAATAGTTTAAAACCCTAAAATATTCAATCAAAACCCTAAAATGTTCAATTTTTAAACACTAAATTATTCAATTGAAAACCTAAAAAACTATTTTGAAACCATAAAATCTTCAATTGAAACCCTGAATAGATATTTTAAAACATAAAATATTCAATTAATCTCGGTATATCCCCAATTGCTTGTTGAGTGATAAAAATATTCTCCCTTCTATCTCAAAATCTCCTTGATAAATTAGGTATTTGATCTAGTTTTTAATTTTCATGCATTTTATTGGTGGCATGGCCTTCTATCTTGTGGTAATTACAATATTTATGTTCTTTGAACCATACAAGTTTCGTCTTATTCTTGTCAAAAAGTTCTAAATGAGAGTAAAGTTGACCATGATAGCTTAGAATTTTTTTGTTCATGATATCTAACTCACTTCCTATGTGATAATGTTTCCTAATTATCTATTATCAAAATTCAATTAGTATACATGTATATATATCACAACCTAGAATTTGGGGGCAACAAGATAAAAAATAGTGGGTTTAAGTTTCAAAAAATATATTTTTGATCTATCCAAGTCATACATGGATGATCCTAATTATGTTATATATGTGCATATATTCATCCTTTACATCACAAACATTACTAAGTTCACATGTTATGTACTCACTCCAAATTACTACTTAAATAATAGATAATTCATTACCAACTTGGCACTCAAGAATTTTTATGATTTCCTTTAGCATAATTTTATATATTTAAATGAGAAATGATGAAATGGGTCATATTATGATTTAATTTTTTCATGATATCTAACTTGATTCCCACTTGATCATGTTTCCTAATTATTGATTATCAATCTTCAATTAGTATACATGTATATATATTACAACCTAGATTTTGAGGGGGCAAGATAAAAGGTAGTGGGTTAAAATTTCAAACTATATATTTTGGATCTATCAAAGTCATACATGCATGAGATTCACTATAGTATATATATCCATAGATACATACTTTACATCCTAAAGGCATTACTATGTTCACATGGTGTGCGCCCACTCAAAATTATGACATAGATAGTAAACAATTCATTACCAACTTGGCTCTCAAGAATTTGTATGATATCCTTTAGTGTAATTTCATATATTGAAATGAGAATGATGATCTAGACCATATTTTAATTTCTTTTTTTTATGATATCTATCCCTCTTCCCACTTGATCATGTTTCCTAGTTATCTATTATCAAGTTCTTCCATTGGTATATACATATATCACAATCTAGAATTTGAGGGGGGTGATAAAAAATAATGGGTTAAAATTTTAAATTTAATTTATAAGTTGGATCTATCCATTTTTCATACATACACATTAGCTTCATTATGGTATATATATATATGCATATATTCATCCGTAAACATCACAAGTCTTACTAACTTCACATGTTGTAGGTCCAATTAATTAGTACTTAAATAGATTATCTAAAATTCATTACCAATAGCTCACTCAAGAATTTGTATCTCCAAGTTATAGCATAAATTCATATTTACATGAGAATAATGAAATGGATCATTTTTTAATATATGTTGCATAGATATCCAAGTTAAATAAAATATGTATGTATGTTCATATATATATATATATATATATATATATATATATATATATATATATATATATATATATATATACATATATATGTATATATATATATATATATGTATGTATGTATGTATGTATGTATGTATGTATGTATGTATGTATGTATGTAATTATATGCACATATATGTGCATATACTTAGATGCATATATACATTATATACACACACAATACATGCATGTGTATACATACATACATACATACATATATAGATATCTTAAATTAGAGTTTTGAAATAGTTGTTTAGGGTTTCAATTGAAGAATTTAGTGTTAAAAAATAAATAGATTTTTTTAATATTTATACACATGTGTGTACATGCATGCGCATGTACATAAATACATACATACATACATACATGTATATATTTATGTATGTATGTATATACATACTTTGAGTATATTAAATTAATGAGAACTAAAAATGAGAATTGTAATAAAACCCAAATCAATAATCCAATAACTACCTTAATGAAACACATGCATAAAAAAATAAAGTAAATGAAAATAATTCAATTTTACCTTCAAAAGTGCCTAATATTAATCCATTGTATTTGATTGTTGCAAATTGGCTTATATGTGGATTTATCTTGATTTTAACATGCCTCAATTGATAAAGTGATAGTAAATGGTGTGAAGATAGTGCAAATACTTTGATAAATTATGGATGGATTTGAAGGCTTGAATTATGGTAAATTTATAGATTTCACTAGATATTGATCAACAGTTGAGGATGATTTGAAAGATTGATGGATGAGATTGTTTGAGAGATCAAGATGAACATACAAAAAAAATGTGTCAAGATGAGAGGCTTGTATGATGAATTAATTGGCAGCATGGATGAGATGACTGACTACATTGATGATTGAAGTGAGAGTGAGTAGGAGTGATCAAGAGTTATTTTTTTAGTCAACTCACTAAATTAGGAGATAAAAGAAGAATATTAATAGAATTAAATAAATACATGCATTTAATTCATGTGCATGAGATGAAGATATATTTAGGAAATAAATAAAATATTAATTTTATTTAGTTTTAGAGGAATTAAAGATAGAAAAGAAAAATAAATTAATTAATTTTTTTTATTTAACTGTAGAGGAATTATTAGCTAATTAAATTAATTTTATGGTGGATGAGAAGAATGTATAAATTATTTAAATAACTAAAACTCATTTCATTAATGTGGATGAAAGAATTTGTGAAATTGATTAAATAATTAAAAATTGTTTAATTAAAGTGGATGAGAGGAATGAAGAATTTAATTAAAAATTTTGAAATTATTTAATTAAAGTGGATAAGATAAATTGAAGAGTTAATTAAATACTTAAAAAAATATTTAACTAATATTAGTTCCATAGATTGATGAGAAATGATGATAAGAAATGATGATGCATTAGAGGAAATGCATTAATCATTTTTAGTTGTCTATATTTTTGTCCCTCTTTGAGGTAATGTGTTCATTTCATTGCTTCAAAGACATGTTGCTGGTGTAAAATATTTTTAGGTGTCTAGTGAGCATATTAAATTAATGAAATTGCAAATGATAATTACAATAAAACCCAAAGCAATAATCCAATAATTACCTCAATGAAACACATTTACAAAATAAGGTAAACCAAAATAATTCAATTTTACCTACACAAGTGCCTAATATTACTCCATTGTACTTGATTGTTGTAAATAGGTAGATATGTGGATTTCTCTTGATTTTAGCACAACCATGATTCACAAAGTGATAGAAAAATAACATAAAGATAGTGTGTATTCTTAGATAAATTATGGATGAATTTGAAGGTTTGACTGATGGTGGATTTGTAGCTTTCAATTGATACTAGTCAACGATGAATGATGATTTGAAAGATCAATGGATGAGATTGTTTGAGAGACCATGATGAATGTGCAAGCAACATATGTCAAGATAAGAGGCTAGGATAATGAGTTAACTAGTTGCATGGATGACTAACGTGATAGTGAGTAGGAGAAGTTTTTTTAGTCAACTCCCTAAAATAGAAGGTAGAAGAATATTAATAGAATTAAATAAATAAATTTAATTAATTCATGTGCATGATATGAAAATATATTTAGGAAATAAATAAAATATAAAGGAATTAAAGATAGAAAAAATATATTAAATTAATTTTTAATTTTAGAAAAAATATGAACTACTTAATTTAATTTTATGGTGGATAAGAAGAATATATGAATTAATTAAATAATTAAAAACCATTTAGTTAATGTGGATGAAAGAATTTGTGTAATTAATTAAATAATTAAAAATTATTTAATTAATTTTGGTGATATATTAACTTATTAGTTGATAGATTGATGATAAATAATGAAGAATTAGAGGAAATGCATTTGTCATATTTAGGTGTCTACATTTCTACCCATCTTTGAGACAATGTATTCAATGAATTGTTTCAAAGACATGTTGTTGGTGTGATTTTTTTTTAAGTGTCTAGTGAGCATATTAAATTACTGAAATTGAAAATGATAATTGCATTAAAACCCCTGAATTAATAATACACTAACTACCTTAATAAATCATGTGCACACAAAATAATGTATATCAAAATAATTTAATTTTACCTCTATAAGTGTCTAATCATAATTCATTATACTTAATTGTTGCAAATTGGTTGATATGTGGATTTCTCTTGATTTTAGCATAAGCTTGATTCACAAAGTGATAGTAGAATGGTGTGAAGATAGCATATATATACTCAAATAAATTATGGATAGATTTGAAGAATTAAATGGTGATGGATTTATAGATTTCACTTGATACTAATAAATGGTGGAGGATGATGGCATGAAAGGACCACGGATGCCAACGGTTGACTGCAAGAGGGAGACAATGCTAGGGTTTTGATCAACTCTAACCCTTTGGCCTTAGCTCGTTGGAGAAAAAATGGAGGTATTCAACATGATAGTGACTATATCAATAAGAAGGAATGTCAGGACAACCAAATCTTCCAAGTTGGGAAGGCCTTAGGCCAAAATGTCATTGACCCTACTCCAAATGATGAAGGTTAGGTGAAAGAGGGAGTCCAGAAAGGAGCTCAATCGGGTGTGGTTTTCTTTTAGGAGAAGGATTTGGGAAGAGGTTGAAATCACCTATGAACATGATCGGCAGAGCAGAGCATGTTCAAGTAGAGAAGTACCTGTCTACGAAGCTATTGGGGGGAGGGTTTGGGGATTCGACTTCCCTTCCCTCTTCTAAATCAATTTTGGGGATTCGACTTCCCTTCCCTCTTCTAAATGGTACTTGATGAAGAGTTGGAGCAAGAAGTCTCTTTTAACAATTTTTTTTTCTTGTTTGGGCCTAATTGGTAGATTTAGGGGTTTTTGGCCAAGCATGGCTGAGCTGCACCAGTGGATTTCTTCTTAATGGAAACCTATTCTAGAAGGGTATGTTCAAATTTATCCATTGAAAAATGGTTTTTTTATTGTTGTGTTTGAAAAAGAAAAGGATAGAAATAAGTTTTTGTGTGATTATCACTGGGAATGGAATGAAAAACATACTTTGATGCTTAAACCATGGAATCCAACCTTTAACCCATCTAGTGAATTTTTTGAGAAGGCTCCTATTTGGTTAAGGATTCCTAATCTCCCTCTCTAGTTCTAGTTTGAGTCCTACCTGGAAGTTGTAGGGAATGTGTTAGGAAGCTTTTTAATTGTGGATGAGGGATCTTCAAATATTCTCCATTTATCTTATGCCCGAGTTCTCATTGAAATGAATGTGTCCAAGGTACCCCCGAAGGAGATTCAACTTAAAACTTTGAAAGGTTGTTGGGTGCAACCATTAGACTATGAAGGGGTATCATTTAGATGAAAAACATGCTTCCAGACTATGCATGTGGTGGCGAAATGTGCTAAAAGTAGGAAAAAGAAAAAAGATACCTCATGGTGGAAAGGCATGACTTCACAACATTACACAGTGGAGAAGCAGTCGGTGGAACAAGAGGATCCATAGTTGAAAGGAAGTGGGGAGGATAGTTAGGTTTTTGGAGCTCAGATACAAGAAGAGAAGACGTTGGAGTGTTAGTTTGGAAAGGAAGACCTGTGATTAACCAGTGCAGTATCCAATTAGAATGAAAACTAGTCTGGGAACAATGACAAGGTTGTTCCTAAAGGAAAGGTTAAGGAGTTAAACTGGAACAATTGAGTTTCAACTTCTGAGTGTAGGGAGAAGAAAGGGATGGTAAGTTCATTGGAGGAAGAGGTGGAGGTTTGGATGGAAATTAAGAAAGGTCTTCAAATTAGTAGTAAAGGGTGTGATGTTGGGTCGTGTTCGCACTATAACTTTATGGATTGGTAGACAAAAGCTGCAAGGATGGATGATGGTTGGCAAATAATTCAAGGGAAGAAGGCAAAGAATGAAAAGAAGAAATAATTTTCAATGGTCCTCTGATTGTAGACTAAAGGAGGAGTAAAAAAGGCATCTCTCTTTTGACCTGACACAAGGTCTTTGGGGTTGTGAGTTGTTAAAAGATTTTTGGCTTTGTAGGGGTTGCTAGTTTAGCTATTGGCAACTGTAGGGAGGCTTTATTAGAATTTGTGGGAGATATATGTCCCTGTAGGTTGTTTAGGATTAGGGATGTTATTTGAGGAATTACTGGTATTTGGGTGGCTTTACTTGGATTTTGGTATGCATTTGGCGATGTAATCCTTTTCTTTTTTATTAATAAAATCAATTATGTTACAGACCAAAAAAAAATGGAGGATGATTTGAAAGATCAATGGATGAGATTTTTTGAGAGATTATGATGCACATGGAAGCAACATGTTTCAAGATGAGAGTCTAGGATGATGAGTTAACTAGTTGTATGGATGCATGTATGAGTGAAGTGAAAGTGAGTAGGAGTGATTATGAATTTCCTTTTTATTCAACTCACTAAATTAGGAGATAGAAGAATATTAATATAATTAAATAAATGCATTTATTTAATTCATGTGCATGAGATGAAGATATATTTAGGAAATAAATAAATACTAATTTTATTTATTTTAGAGGTGTAAGATTTGGCTATGGAGATAGCCACCCAAGATCTAAAGGCCTATAGAAAGAAAAAAATACTTAGAAGATCAATATGGCAAGAATAAATGGTATTCCTACCAATGAATGCAAAAATAATCAATGTACAATGTGAGAGAGACCCTTGGTTATATAACCAAGGTGAGATACAAGATGTCATAAGATTATGGCAAGTTTCTTAATCTTATGATATGATACAGCTTATCACAACTACCTAATCACATGTGTTACAAGTCAAAAGATAAGATAACAACTAATGGAAACTAACACCTTCTAGAAAGAATCTTAGGACCTAAGTAAAATTAACATGTGAATATGTCCCCTAAGTCACTAGTAAGTGAAATAACTAGGTACACAACATTTATTCACAACAACACCCCCCCTTAAGTGCAACTTAGGGAGAATATTATTATGCAAATGACTTGAGGATGGGTCTCGACTATGAGTCCATGTTAGGTACCCACGTAAAAATTAAATGCAATACCTCACAAATGGGATGGAGGAGAAAACCCACAAGGAAAAACTTCCTCTCGAAAAGAGAGAAACAAAACCATAAAATAATCTCAAAAAAGATGAGAAGGACAAAACCTTGAGTGAGGAAAAATTCATCCCCAAAAGAGATAGTGAAGGTCATGTGACCCCCTTGAAGAAACATCCCGCATTGTCAAGAGAGCTCACAAATAGTGATATGTACTCTCGGTGAAGGGTTTGGTGAAGATATCGGCAAGTTGCTCTGTTGTAGGACAATATTGCAAGTCAATGACCTACTCCTATATCAGCTCCCTAATGTAGTGCATATGGATCTCGTTGTGTTTGGTCTCCTGATATTGAACCGGGTTCTTTGATATTTGGATGGAACCCTAATTGTCACAATGGAGGACTGTGGGTCATGGAATGGTGAATCTAAAATCATTCAAAATGTGTTGAAGGAAAATAGCCTTAGTAGTGGCATTAACAACTCCTCAATACTCAACTTTAGTTGAAGAGAGAGAAATAGCATGTTTCTTCTTACTTTTCCAACAAATGGGGCCAAAACCAAGATGAAAGTTGTAGCCAAAAGTGGACTTATGATCATCAATATCACCAGCCCAATCAGAATCTATATATTCAACCAAGTTGAGTCTTGTACCTACTGCATAGTGAATCCCATAATGTGATGTACCATGTATGTAATGCAAGATTCATTTGGTAGCTTTTAAATGAAGCTCATGTGGTTCTTGCATGAAGCGTGAAACCATGCCAACTACATAGGAAATATCAGGGTGTGTGTGAGTCAAGTAAATGAGGCTCCCCACAAGCTGACAATACAAAGTGGCATCAACTAGGGGAGTGGAACACTTAGCCTCAAGTTTGAATCCTAAGAGAAAGGGAGTAGGTGCAACCTTACAATCAAACATGTGAAACTGAGCTAGAAGGTCAAGAGCATACTCGGGCTAAACAAGAGTGATCCCAGAAGAGGATTGTGAGATCTCAATCCTGATAAAATAGTGCAAGAGGCCCAAGTCAGTCAAAGCAAATATGTCATGCAGAGAAAATTTGACTTTGTCAATGATGGATGATCAACTCCCAATAATGATCAAGTCATCAACATAGAGAACAAGAAGCAAGTGAGATTTATGTTGTAAAATATAGGCATTCAAATCTAAGTGGCATTGAGAGAATCTGATCAAGAGAAGAAAGGAGTCCATCTTGGCATAGCAAGCCCAAGGGGCATGTTTGAGGCCATAGAGAGAATTCCTCAATCTATAAACCAAAGAAGAATCTTGAGAAAATCCATGTGGATGCTCCATGTAAATATCCTCTACAAGATCTCCATGAAGAATTGCACTCTTCACATCCATATGATGGACAACCTATCCATGAGCTGCTACAATGGAAAGAATCAAGCGAATGGAGTTCATCTTAGCAACAAGGGCAAAGGTTTCTATGTAATCAATACCAAGAACCTATGAGAAACCTTTAGCCACAAGTCCTTTGAACTTGTCCATTACTCCATCCACTACATATTTGGTCTGATAAGATCCAATTACATCAAACTATTTTTCTCCCCTTAGGAAGAGGAAATAAGTCCCATGTGTGATTCCTCATCAAGGAACTATACTCTTCCTCCATTGTTGAATCCCACTCAGCAATGCTTGAAGCCTCCTTAAAGGATTGTGGATCTAAAGTAGTAGTAATGTAGACATGTGGAAGATGTTGATGTTGTGACTGAGTCCTTCGAGTGTCTATAGGATCCTTAACAAGATTTCCTACTAACTCGAGAGTCTCTCAAGCCCAACGAGGTCATGAAGATGATGGGGATGAAGGAAGAGAATATTGAACCTCAAAATGAGAACCCTGCAAAGGTGCAATTCTACAAGTAGGAGGTGAGGTAGAATCATCTGAGTCACTATCATTTGAGTCCAATGTGGAGGAAGGATGAGGAAGATCATAGGTCAAGCTAGGAGATATTTCCTCAAAGTGACCACTCCTCTCAATGAAGAGCTTATGTGTCTCTAGATCCAAGAGTCAATACCCTTTGACACCATCTGGATATCCAAAAAATATGCAAGGCCTATTTTGAGGATCCAAAGCCTTGTGCTTCTCTAGAGGAATGTGTGCCCAATATGGATAGCCAAAAACTCAAAAATGTTGTACAATTGGTTTCCTACCACACAAAGCGTCAAAAGGAGTCATGCCTTTCAATGTATTGTTGGGAACCCAATTTTGAATGTGTGTAGTACAATTAATGGCTTTAGCCCAAAATTTTGGACCACGAGAACAAGCATGAATCATGCAACTAGCCATTTCCTTGAGGGTCCTATTTTTACTTTCAGAAACAACATTTTGTTGTGACAGTGTGTATGCAACTTAATATTGAAGATCTATCCCTTCAGTACAAAAGTACACAAGGTTGTGGTTCACATATTCTTGACCATTATTAGTACAAAGAATCTTGATATACTTTCCAAATTGCTTCTCAACATGAGCCTTGAAGGTTTTAAACATGTCAAATACTTCATTCTTTTAGCAAATAAAGTAGACCCAAGTGAATCTAGAGTATTCATCAATGAAGGTCAGTGCATAGCAAGCCTTGTTGAAGGAAAAAACTAGAAATAGTCCCACTAGATCACTATGAGCCAATTGAAGAACTTCTAAAGCACTCCAAGACTTCCCTTTATCAAACTTCTCTTCTAGATTCTTACCCATAGAACAAACTGACATACACCATTTGAAAATTTGATGTGAGGGAGACCTATGACCATATCCTATGAGCTAAGCTATTGAAGATAGCTGTAGTTAAGATGTCCAAACCGCTCATGCCATAACTTACTCATGGAATCTGAATGAGTGAGCAATGTTGTAGAAGAATAATGTGGCACAAAGTGAGAAAATTGATAGAGCCGAGACTCATGATTGGCATTTCCCATTGCAACCAAGGCATTATCCTTATGATCTTTGACCACAATTGTGTCTAGAGAAAACTCAACTTTCTTACCATTCCCAAGATGAGTGATTTGGTAGACTAAAAGAACATTGGTACATAAGTTGGCAACAAAAAGAAATTTTTCAAATGATCCATCATCCATGTCAACCTAAAATTTTCCAACAACTTCCACCTAAGTATCATCATCTATAAGAATGTGTGGTACTGTACAAGGCTCTAATGAAGAAAATTGTTCTCTGTCAGAACCCACGTGATGTGTAGCACCAAATTCAAGTATCCTTTGTTGTTATGATCCTATGGCTACAACAAGTGATTTTCCTTTTCCTTTCTTTTATTTTGAAAAGGTGGAAGGCGATTACAGCAAGTGATTTTCCTTTTCCTTTTTGTAGGAAGATGGAAAATTGATGTTATTCTTCTTGAGGAGATTAGTCAATTCATCAACTTTTTTAGCATGACAATGATTGTCATCATGAAAAACTTTCTTGAAATATACACAATTCATTTTCTCCTTCTGTTGTGAATTTCCCTTCTTGGAAGATGATGAAGAGTCTCCTTGTTGAGGAGAAGAGGATTGTGCTCGATCTTTGTGTGGATTATTCTTTGATTTCTTCTATTTCTTGCTAGATCCTAGCCCTTGTCCTACCACTAAAGCTTGTGACTTTGATGAATTGAGAATACCCATTGTGATCAAATTTTATTGTTCAAGCATCAACATTTAGGTAAATGAATCAAATGAAGGTGTAGTAAAGGTACCTTCCATAGTCAATCAATGAGTCTGAAAACAAAACAAAAAACTGCATATTCTGAAGGAAGCTTGTCCAAGAAATTGAAGACCAATTGTGCATCCTTCTTATCAATACCACAATCTTTGAGTTATGATCTTAGTTCATTAGCCTTAGTTTCATAGTCTTGGATTGTATCAAAATTCTTTGGATGTATATTAGTTAGATCATTATGAAGTTTGTATCCCCTAATCTCATCAATTTGTCTATACAATTGAGCAAGTTTATCTCAAGCTTCCTTGACTATTTTACACTTATCAATGTGAAAGATAATATTAGGAGAAACATATTTTTGAAGCGTTCCAAGATCCATATTAATTTTAATGAGACATTTACTTTTTAAATTTGGATCAGTTGGTTCTGGAATAGATCCATCAATGTAGTGAATTAATCTTTTTCCTATTAGTTTACCTCATGCATTTATTTACCATGTTGCATAGTTATGTTGAGTTAAAAGAGGAAACTTAGGATGACCCATGGCTGAAATATGAAGAGCACAAGAGAGAAATAAAATCACAATCACATAATAGAACCCCTCAAAATTCACTCAATCAAAGAACCCCCCCAAGAAAATGATTTGACACTTTATACTTAGTGTAGTTACAATTGCCACTTACAAGTAATAGCTAAGTTTACTTTTGATTTCAATGGTAATGATTGCTATAATAAGGAAAGATAAAACTGTGATCAATATGCAAAGGACCAAACTATGATCTATGGAATACAAATGCCAAAATAAGCCAAACAAGGCTATATGTTGGAAGTAAAAAAAAATCTTATAATTGAATACAAACTAATAGAACCACTATGAATTTCTCAAAACATAATACACTTTTAAAAAAAATTGACCATGAAAAGGAGTCTGTATGAGCCAGAACGGAGCCCTAGAAGTTCCAAAAATGGTGACTGCTCAGCAACACCTATGACAAATTTAATTTTTTGAAAATGCATGCATCAAAATCAGCAACTAGATGCATCAACACATATAGTGCAAAAAGTTATCCCAAATAAAAAAACATCTCAAAAAAGGGAGTCAAAATGAGCAAGATATTGGCATTTGAAAATCACCCTTCAAACTGAAAATGTAAATGGGAGGGGGTGCTAAAATTTGAAAAAGGTGTAAATGTCATGTTGATTTCAACACCTCACTAGATTATATTTGACATCTACAAATCCTATTGGATAGGACAACTAAGATGGGGGGTGAATCAGTTGTCACAAAATTAAACCTTTAAAACATAATTCACTAGAACTAAACCTTAACACTACTTAAATGAATAAGGATTAAGTGCAAGTGTAGAAACTAAAAATCATCACAAAAACACAACACCAAATTTATGTGGAAAAACAAATAAGGGAAAAATCAAAGTGAGGTTTAACTCACACTGTAAATAGTATCAAAACTGATTACAAAAGGCTCACTAACTGAGAAACAAGGCTCACTTCCAAAACAAGGACTCACTATCCGGATCAGGACTCACTATCCAACTGTGCTAACAACCCAGAGGTCTCACTGCCATAGAGATACAAAGAAGATAGAAGAGATATGTTACAAAGAGAATACAATCTTAGTGCAACAGACAAATCCACCACAATTTTCTCAACCACTCGCAAACTTGCATGAATGATAGAGTACACATTCAGCTCAATGCATTTAGAAACTCAACATTTAAGCTTCACACTGATCTTCCACACTTGCATCACACAAACTCACTAATTCTCATCAATCTCGCATCTATCTACTCTATTTATTTGCACTTATCTCTCTTTGTACATCATTTCACCACTAACTCATCCTATATTTATACCATCTTTAACTTTGAAACATATTCAAAGTCAACCATCAAATATTAAATTGAAATTAGGTTAGTTCCAAAACATCCTAGAGTGGAATTAGAATGAGGGTGACCCAACCACATGCTTGGTGAGGATCAAAATAGATCCAAAATGCTACATCAATTCCAAAGATAGTATTCAGCACAAGTTTAGCCGAACCAATATAAAAAATATAGAACAATTAAGCACAATCATGCAAATACTAAAATTATCTTCAATACAATCATAACAACTCAACTCTAGAACTGCAAGTCATAAGAATTCACCAAAGAGAAATTCAGACCAACAAATTTCCTCTCGGACCTCAACTAGAACACAAAAAACCATGGTTCACAACTGGTGAACATAACTCACATTATACAATGAATCAAGAGCCCAAAATCTGAATATAGCAGCTTCCAACAACCATCACCAACATATCTAAACCATGTAAATATAGGATAAAATCTCAGAGAAAAACCCATACAATTTTCTCAATATCCTCAACATATACAACCAATAACTTGCAACCATGACATTAATGACATCCGTAATCATTTGATAACCAATTGACTAGTTGACATCAATGACAACACCTTCATTCTTTCCCATTCTTGTAACAATCTCCCCCTTTGTCATTGATGGTAACACATGATGTTAAAAACCATCAAAGACAACATACTAGCTTTGAATACACTTCTCAAGATTTTTTGTTTGTTTCTCCCCCTTTGTAGATAATCTTTCTCACATTCTTCCTCTTTTCTTTTTCACATTCTTTCTCTTTTATTTATCACATTCTTCCTCTCCACCTTTTACATCAATAGCAAAGGAAAAGAGATATTTTACATGCATTTCCACTTTGACATAGAAAATAGAATACTCATACAATGGCAACACATGACACTACCTACTCTCCCTGAGAGGTAGCCACCAAGTATCAATCTAGAAGAAAGACAGATCCATAGATCCATCAGAATGATGCATCTCCATATGCATCTAGTTTAAGAAAGGAGGGGCAATGACTCCTAACTTCTCCCAGAGATACTCAAAAGTATCTTTAGGAAGAGCCTTCATAAATATATCAACAATCTGATCCTTCATAGAGATACACTCAAGATTTAGTTCATTCTCCATGACCTCTCTCAAGAAATGATACCTCATAGATATATGCTTCATCCTTGAGTGCATCATAGGATTCATTGAAATGTTAATTGCACTTGTATTATCACAAATGATAGAAATAGGATCATCATACAACACTATGATATATTTCAATGTGTGTTTCATACAAAGAAATTGTGTACAACAAGATGCAACAACAATATACTCAAGCTTTAGTAGTAGATAAGGAAACTGAATCTTTCTTTTTACTTAACCATGCCACCAATCTGTAACCAAGAAATAATGCACCACCACTTATACTATTTCTATCATCTACACATCCAACCCAATTTTCATTTGTATAATTACTTAGTGTAAACTTAGTATCTCTAGGATACCATAACCCATAATCTGGAGTGCCATTAAAATATTTGAATTTTCTTTTAATAGCAACAACATGTGTTTCTTTAGGATCTTGAAATATAGCCACAAGATGGATTGCATGCATGATATCCGGTATAGTAGCAGTCAAATACAATGGTCCACCAATCATAGATCTATACTTGCTCTTATTAGCCTTAGGTGAATCATCATCTCTTCCCAATTTTCAACTAGTCACCATAGGAGTGCACATTGGTTTGGGACCATCCATCCCAAACTTCTTCAACGTCTCTTTTACATACTTGGACTGTGAAGCAAAAATTCATTTCTTTGTTTGATTAATTTGTAACCCAAGAAAGAAATTCACTTCTCCAAACATAGACATTTCAAATTCTTTTTGCATCTCTTCCGTAAACAACTTACACATATTTTTATTTCCTCCAAAGATAATTTTATCAACATATACAACTACAATCAATATTTTTTCATTTTCAATCTTAAAATATAGATTAATATCAATCATACCTTTGTTGAAACCTTATTGAACCAAATACTTGTCTAACCTTGCATACCAAGCTCTAGGAGCTTGCTTTAATCCATATAAAGCTTTCTTCAATCTACACATCATATTTGGTTGATTTGACAACTAAAATCCTTCTAGTTGTTCCATGTAGACCTCTTCTTCTAGCTCACCATTCAAAAATGTAGATTTGACATCCATCTGATAGACCTTGAAATATTTATGAGAACAAAATGCTAAGAACATCCTTATAGCTTCCATTCTTTCCATCGAAGAAAAAGTCTCCTAAAAATATCTGCCTTCTACTTGTGAGTAGCCTTGCTTTATTTCTAACCACTTTTCCATTCTCATTCAACTTATTTTTGAATACCCACTTTGATCCAATAATTTTTTTGTCTGCCAGTCTTGGGACCAATTCCCAAGTTTGATTCTTCTCAATCTACATAAGTTCTTCTTTCATAGCTTCCATCCAATGCTCATCTTTACATGCTTCACTTATAGTATTCAGTTCAATCTCAGAGAATAAACATAGATTTTCTTCAACTACTCTACTTCTCAATACTCCTTTTGTCTTATCTCCAATTATCTGAATTTCTAAATGATTCTTCTACACATATCTAGGTGTCTCAGGGGCACAACTAAAGCTTCTTCTTCTCTTTCATTTTCTTCATTCTACTTCTCTTTCTCATCCCTTTCCTGTTCTTTCAAAATCTCTTCTATTCTTATGTAATCAGGTTCATCAGATAGATATCCATCAATATCAATTGAATTTTTCATTGTTTCATCAACCTTGACATTTGTACTTTCTACAAGCTTTCTCAATCTTTTATTGAAACATCCCTAGGCTTTACTTTTAGTGGAATATCCAAGAAAAATTCCTTCATCAATTCTTGCATCAAAATTTCTTAAAGTTTCTTCATCTCTTCTGATATAACATTTGCTTCCAAATACCTTGAAATACTTAATAGTAGGAATTCTTCCAAACCATAGCTCATAAGGGGTCTTTTTACTATTTTCTCTTACTTGAACTCAATTGAATACATAAAAAATAGTATGAATAGCTTCACTCTAGTAGACTTCTAGTAAACCAACCTTAGTAATCATTGATCTAGTAGCCTCTTGAACTGTTTTGTTCTTTCTTTCAACAACTCCATTCTGCTAAGGAGTTCTCGAAGCAGATAACTATCTCTTTATTCCATGCACTTCAAAAAACATATTAAACTCATGGGAGGTGAATTCTCCACCTCTATCATACCTTAATAATTTTATCCTCAAATTCACTTCATTTTCAACCATAGCTTTGAATGTCTTGAATCTATCTAATGCAACTGATTTCTCTCTAAGATATGTAACCCATGTATATCTAGAATAATCATCAATCAAAAGCATAAAGTGCCTTTCAACTTGTAGACTTCTCACTTTTGTAGGACCACAGATATCTGTATGAACTAAATCCATTAGTGGTAGATTGTTCCTTTGATCTATAATGGCTTCTAGCTTGCATTCTAAATTGACAATTTCTGCAAATAGCATTAACATGGTTTGTAATCCTTGGTAAATATCTCACGGCCTAAACTACACTAATCCTCACTAAATTATTAAAATTCATGTGATAAATTCTCCAATGCCATAAACAATTGTAATTAATCTGAGTCATAAAGCATCATCCATCAACACCTTTAAGTTGATAGATATTTCCTTCAAATTTCTTTCCTACAACAATCACTATTTTGGATCCTTTTATAATTCACATCTCTCATCCTTAAACACAAGATTATATCCTTTACTGCACATCTATCCAACTCTCAAAATACTATTCCTTAAACCATTAACATAGTAGACATCATCATTATTATGATTTCCATCAAAACTTACTAAACCTATCCCACAGATTTTAGCACCAATAACATCTCCAAACATAACCAAGCCTCCATCATATTTTTCAAGTTTAACAAACTTACTCTTATCACCAGTCACGTGATGTGAACTACTTTCAACAACCCAATAGTTCTCTTCATGTTTAACATGTAGGGAATAGATTATAATACCTTAATTTTTCTCCTTCTCCAAAGGGCTTTCCTTTACCTATTTTTTAGAATTAGCAGAAGTAGGTTCATCCTTTATAGCCAAGAAAAAGAATTCATTCTCATTAGGATATTCATAATCAAAATCCTCATAAGATATACTAGCATTCTCATTCGATTAATATAATATGATGATCTTCTTTCCTTTCTTTTCTTTCTCATATCTTTGTTTATTCCTCTTAGCTCTTTTCGGACACTTCGCAACATAATGATCTATTTCTCCACAACTAAATCATTTAAAGGGTAACTTACCTTCATACTTTCTAGATCTTTTCTTCATCCTTCTCATAAAGTTAGCTTCTATTTTATCAAGATTTTCTTCATCCAGATCTTCAGCTTTTGTACCCTTGAAGGAAGTCTCTAATTTGAATCCTTTACTTAAATTCAGCTTCCTCATCTCATAAGATGTTAGAGATCCCAACATCAGATCATTAGTGTAAGTCTTGTAATCTATACTTTGTTCAATAGAACACACCTTTTCATTGTAAACATCAAGGAGAGCTCTAAGAATCTTCTTTACAATCCTAGTTTCATTTAAAACAACACCAAGTCCTTACATTCTAGCTACTATCTCATCCAATCTCTATACATAAGCTTTAACATTATCATCTTCAAAAATGTGTAGGAGCTCAAAACATGTTTCCAAATTTTGCAATTTTTCCTCTTTGACCCTTTCATAACCTTCATGCACCCTTTCCAAAGCATCCTAGACTTCCTTAGCAATTTTCAAATTTTGAACCTTAATCAACTCAGAATGTACAAGACTGTTCTTCAAAATATACTTCACCTTACTATTCGCTTCATGTTCCTTGATCTCATCAGTTGTACTTGGACCATTAGTAGGAGGAGTGTAAGGATTCTTGTAAGCTTTCTCCACATCATATCCATAATACTCTAGATATGCTTCCATCAATATTTTCCAAATAGCATAATTAGTCCCATCAAACCTGGGATAATCATAAGTAACTTTGCTAGCCATCGCAGACCTTCCTTAAGTGGTCAATACTTTAAAAAATTCACCAGAAGTAATCCTTAACACCGCTTAAATGAATAAACATTAAGTGCAAGAACAAAAATTGAAAACCATCACCTAAACACAACAACACTAGATTTATGTGGAAAGCCCAATAAGGGAAAAACCATTGTGAAAATCAACTCACACTATAGAGAATATCAAACTAATTACAAAAGGCTCACAATATGTGAAACAAGGCTCATTTCCAAAACAAGGACTCGCTATTCAGATCATGACTCACTATCGAATAGGGCTAACAATTCGGAGTGCTTACTACCACAGAGATACAAAGAACATAAAACATATATGTAACAGAGAGAAGACAATCTCAATGCAACAAATAAATCCACCACAATTTTCTACACCACTCATAGACATGCATGAATGATAGAGTACACCTTCATCTCACTACATCTAGAAACTCAACACTTAAGCTTTGCACTGATCTACCACACTTGCATCACACACACTCATTGATTCACATCAATCTCACATCTACCTGCTCTATTTCTTTGCACTTATCTCTCTGTGTACATCATTTCACCACTAACTCATTTTGTATTTATACCATCTTCAACTTTGAAACATATTTAAAGTTAGCCATCCAATATTAAATTCAAATTAGGTCAGTGCCAACACATCATAGGGTGGAATAAGAATGAGGGTGACCCAAGCACATGCTTGGTGAGGATCCAGATAGATCCAATATGCTACATCAATTCTAAAGATGGTGTTCAACACAAGGTCAGCCAAACCAATGTAAAACACATAGAAAAATTAAGCATGGTCCTTCTAGATACTAAAATTATCTTCAATACAATCAAACCAACTCAACTCTAGAACCACAAGTCATAAGACTTCACCAAAGAGAAATTTGGACCAACAAATTTTTTCCCAAACCTCAACCAAAACACAAAAAACCATAGTTCACAACTACTAAACATAACTCACACTATACAAAGAATAAGGAGTCAAAAATTTGGATATAGCAGCTTCCAACAACCATGAAAACATATCTGAACCACACAGACATAGGAGAAAATCTCAGAGCAACCACTAAACACCTACAACCGCTCTTCAATACAATCTTCTCAATATCCTCAACATATGCAACCAATAACCTACAACCATGACATTAATGAAAACAACAATCAATTGATAACCAATTGACTAGTTGACATCAATAACAACACCTTCATTCTTTTCCATTCTTGCAACATTCTCCCCCTTTTTCATTGATGGCAACACATGATGTGAAAAACCATCAAAGACAACATACTAGCTCTTAATACACTTCTCAATATTTTTTTGTTTGTTTCTTCCCCTTAGTAGATAATATTTTTCACATTCTTCCTCTTTTATTTGTCACATTCTTTATCTTCCCCTTTGACATCAATGGAAAAGGGAGAAAGATATTTTATATTGATTTCCCCTTTGACATAGAAACAAAATACTCATACAATGACAACACATGACACTACCTACTCTCCCTAAGAGGTAGCCACCAAACATTAGTCTAGAAGAAAGAAATATCCATAGATCCACCATAACGATGCATCTCCATATGCATATAGTTTAAGAAAGGAGGGGGAATGACCCCTAACTTCTCCCAGAGATACTCAAAATTATCTTTAGGAAGAGCCTTCATGGAGATATACTCAAGCTTTACTTCATTCTCCATGACCTTCTCTCTCAAGAAATGACACCTCATAGATATATAATTCAATGTTGAGTGCATCATAGGATTATTTGAAATGTTAATTACACTTATATTATCATAGAAGATGGAAATAGGATCATAATACACCACCATTCTATCTTTCAATGTCAGTCTCATCCATAGAACTTCTATACAACAAGATGCACTAGCAATATACTCAGCTTCAATAGTAGACAAGGAAATTGAATCTTTCTTTTTACTCAACCATGCCACCAATCTGTAACCAAGAAAGAATGCACCACCACTTGTACTCTTTGTGTCATCTACACATCTAGCCCAATCTACATCTATATAAGCACATTGTGTAAATTCATTATCTCTAAGATACCATAACCCATAATCTAGAGTGCCATTCAAATATTAGAATATTAGTTTAACAACAACAACATGTGTTTCCTTAGGATCTTCTTGAAATCTAGCCACAAGATAGATTGCATGCATAATATCTAGTTTAGTAGCAGTCAAATACAATAGTCCACCAATCATAGGTCTATACTTTCTCTGATGAGCCTTAGGTGAATCATCATCTTTTCCCAATTTTCAACCAATCACATAGGAGTGCACACTGGTTTGGAACCATCCATCCCAAACTTTTTCAACATCTCTTTTACATACTTAGAAGCTGAAATAGAAATTCCTTTCTTTTTTTGATTAATTTGTTGCCCAAGAAAGAAATTCATTTCCCCAAACATAGACATTTCAAATTATTTTTATATCTCTTCCACAAAAAATTTACACATATTTTCATTTCCTCCAAAGATAATGTCATCAACATATACAACTACAATCAATATTTTGTCATTTTTAATCTTAAAATATAGATTAATATATATCGTACCTTTTTTGAAACCATGCTAAACCAAATACCTATCTAACCTTACATACCGAGATATATGAGATTGCTTCAATCAATATAAATCTTTCTTCAATTTGCATGACATATTTGGTTGATCTAACTATTGAAATCCTTCTGGTTGTTCCATGTAGACCTCTTCTTGTAGCTCACCATTCAAAAATGTAGACTTGACATCCATCTGATAGACCTAGAAATCTCTATGAGCAACAAACGCTAAGAAAATCCTTATAGATTCCATTCTTTCCACTGGAGCATAAGTCTCCTAAAAATCTATGCCTTCTACATTTGAGTAGCCTTTACACATGAGCCTTGCTTTGTTTCTAACCACTTTTCCATTCTCATTCAACTTATTTCTAAATACCCACTTTGATCCAATATTTTTTTTGTTTGATGGTCTTGGGACCAATTCCCAAGTTTGATTCTTCTCAATGTGCATAAGTTCTTTCATAGCTTCCATCCAATGTTTATTTTTACATGATTCATTTACAGTCTTCCATTCAATCGTAGAGAATAAACACATATTTACTTCAGCAGTAGCTCTGCTTCTTGTCAATACTCCTTTTGTCTTATCTCAAATGATCTGACTTTCTGAATGATTATGCTGCACATATCTAGGTGTCTTAGGGCAAACCATTGGAGCTTCTTCTTCTCTTTCATTTTCTTCATTCTTCTTCTCTTTCTCATCCCTTTCATGTTCTTTCACAATTTCTTCAATTCTTACATAATTGGGTTCATTAGATATGTATCCATCAATATCACTTGAATTATTCATTGTTTCATCAACCTTGGCATTTGCACTTTCTACAATCTTTCTCGGTCTTTTATTGAAACATCTATAGGATTTTATTTTAGTAGAATATCCAAGAAAAATGCCTTCATCACTTCTTGCATCAAACTTTCATAAAGTTTATTTATCTCTTTTGATATAAAATTTTCTTCCACATACCTTGAAATACTTAATAGAAGGAATTCTTCTGAACCATAGCTCATAGGGGGTCTTTTACTGGTTGTTGTTGCTTGAACTCAATTGAATACATAAGCAGTAGTATGAGTAGCTTCTCTCTAGTATACTTTTGGTAAACCAACCTTAGTAATTATTGATCTAGCAGCCTCTTGAAATGTTTTGTTCTTTCTTTCAACAACTCCATTCTGCTAAGGAGTTCTCAGAGTAGATAACTATCTCTTTATTCCATGCACTTCAAAAAACATATTAAACTCATGGGATGTGAATTCTCCACCTTTGTCAGACCTTACTTGAATTTTATTCTCAAATTCACTTCATTTTCAACCATAGCTTTTAATGTCTTGAATCTATCTAATGAATACATATGATTTCTCTTTTAGAAATGTAACCCATTTATATCTAGAATAATCATCAATCAAAAGCATAAGAAACCTTTCACCTTATAGACTTCTCCCTATTTTAGGACCATAAAGATCTATATGAATTAAATCCATTAGTCTAGTTGTAGATTGTTCCTTTTATCTGTAATGGCTTCTAGCTTGCTTTCCAAACTAACAATTCCTATAAATAACATTGACAGGCTTTGTAATCCTTGGTAAATCTCTCATGACCTGAACTACACTAATCCTCTCCAAATTATCAAAATTCATGTGACATATTCTCCAATTCCACAACCAATTGTAATTAATTTTAGTCATAAAGCATTGTCCATTGACACCTTTAAGTTGATAGATATTTCCTTCAGATTTATTTCCTACAACAATCACTGTTCTAGGTCCTTTTTTGATCTCACATCTCTCATCCTCAAACACAAGATTATATCCTTTACTGCACATCTATCTAAATCTCAAAATTTTATTCCTTAAACCGTTAACATAGTAGAAATCATCATTATTATGGTTTCCATCAAAACTTACTGAACCTATCCCACAGATTTTAGCACTAGTAACATCTCCAAACATAACCAATCCTCCATCATATTTTTCAAGTTTAAAAAACTTACTCTTATCACCGGTCATGTGATGTGAACAACCACTATCAACAACCCAATAGTTCTCTTCCTGTTTAGCATGTAGATAAGAGATTACAATACCTTCATTTTTCTCCTTCTTTGAAGGCCATTCCTTTACCTATTTTTTAGAATTAGCAAAATTAAGTTCATCCTTTACAGCCAAGAACAAGGATTCATTGTCATCAAGATCTTCATAATCAAAATCCTCATCAAATATACTAGCATTCTCGTTCACATAATATGCTCTATTGATCTTCTTTCCTTTCTTTTCTTTATCATATCTTTGTTTAATCCTCTTATCTCTTTCTAGACACTTCACAACATAATGACCTATTTCTCCACAACTAAAGCATTTATAGGGTAACTTACTGTTGTGTAGTTTTCGCACGCACGCCCCACTTGGAGTGGGGACCCTTTTTTTTGGTGTCTTTGACCTTTGATTTTATTGGATTTATCATTTTAGGGTCTTGACATGTTGGTCTTGCGGGCTCTGCCCTTGCCCTGAGGTTGGAATTGATTGAAATTGAGTTTTGGGCCAAGTCCGGGTTTTCACCTGGATCCGGGATTTTCCAACTCTGGCGAATTCTTCCGGGCTCTGCTTCCTTGTCCGTTTCTGGCGGGATTCTCCGATTCCGCGTTTTCTACCTGTCTTCAGGATTTTCCGGTCCTATCGGATTTTCCCGGATTCTGTCAAAATCCCGGTCTTCCTCATTTCCCCGGTTTCTGCATTTCCGCGAAATCTGTGTTTCCGCGCATTATGGGATTTTTTGAAATTCTGCTTGGGGCTCAGGTTTTCAGACTTGTCAGAAATGTCTTATTGCACATTAATGGTTGAGGTACCTTTGCTTAGACGGGTATAAGGTTGAATTTAGGGCATTTTCTGATTCATTCTAACTTCATTGCTTCCTTGCTGACTACTCTGGCGATTGAGATTTTCATTTGAGCTTTGAGGGATTGATCTTGGTTTGTTTGCACGGGGATTTCTTGAGTGTTGCTGCCGATTTCTCTTTACTAAGACGTGTTTACCTCATGGTCGACTTTCTGAGCTCGGATTTCATTTGCTTTGATCCATGGTATGTATCCATTTCCCTTCCGTTTGCTTGCATGATGATTTGGGGTTTTCTTGCACTGGGTATTGTTAAATTTGGGGTCGGCCCTTGTTTTGGTTTTGTTTTCATATTTATAAAGTCGGGATTGATCCGTTTTATTATTGAGCCCCATCTTCCGTGCCCTATGAGCCCCATTTGTCCGTTGGATTGCATATTTATCCTTTAGGTGGCATTTTGGGTCAGATTGCTTGTTTGTTTCGGACGCGAATGTGTACCATGCAAAATTAGGGTTTCCTTGGTGTTTCGGCTAGAACGATGGTTTTATTTTTGTGCTTGAGCGACTTTTGTCCCGTGTTATGTTGGCTTCCCGTCCTATGAGGATTAGAGGGATTTTAGGTAATCCTGAACCGATATTTTTTTAACCCTGAAGCTTGCTCTGGTTTTAATGGCGGGAATTCGATTGTTTGATTTAGGGCATCATCGTTTCAGCACGGGGATTCCTTCTTTTGAGGGATTTTGGGAGTTGGGTCCTTTGCATTGCTTGAGATTGTTGATTATCGTCGGTTTTAGGATCATTTGAGCTCAGGTAGTGGAGATCCCGTGGTCATTCAGGTCTTGGTGCACGTTTTGCCATTTTCGGGTTTCCGAGCCCATCGCGGAATTTCCTTGCTCCCGGATTTTCCCGGTTTGGGCTTATTCCGAGGACAGGGTTAATTTCTGGTGCATTTGATGCTGTCCGCGAAAATCCGTTCCATCCGGATTTTTCTGGATTTCCTGTCTAGTTGCGTTCTTTTGTATATTTCGATGATAGGATTGATGGAATGATCGTTTCTGTTTATTTCCTGTTGCTAATGAGTAATTTTTAACGATTATCCTTTGATTTTCTGAGCGTATTAATGATTTATATGTCTAATAATGCCTTGGCAGCAGGAATCCGTCTGGGTCAGATTTCTCTGAAATTCCGCACCGACGGTATTTTCCCGGTTTACACAATTTTCCCGGATTATTGGATTTCTCCGGATCTCGAAAGATTGGCAATTAGCAATGGATTTTAATGGATTTATATGATGTGTGCTCCCCCCCTTTTGGATTGATATGAGCTTAATAATTAGATTCTAATGACAATTCTTGAATGTGCAGGCCGAATCAAGCAAGGCTACTGCTGGGAAGTCCAAAGGTGGTGCAAGGGCATCTTCAGTTTCTGAGACAGAGAGATTGAGATTAGACATGAAGAGTCAGGTTCCAGAAAGTAAGATATCTTCCGTGTGGGCTGAGATATCTGACACCAACCTTGGTGAGTGGCGGTACGAGGAGTTCAAACAAAGAACAGCTGAGAAGGACCAATCAACCTTGAGGCAAGGAATGATGAATTCAGGATTGGCGCATGTGGTAGGGTTCCCTCCAGCGGTCCAGTGCTACGAGTTGATTTTGGAGTGTGCTAGACAGTACGCTTTTGATACACAGATGGTGGTCAGCACTGAGGGACGAGTCTTGGCAAACTTCAGTCCCGCCTCCATTGCCCGGGCCTTCAGCATGCTAGATCTCCCCTCGGTCTGTGCCTTAAACATTGACACAGCTCGAACATATTATGAGAACAAGCCAGTTAAGGCTCAACAGATCATTAATTCATGGCTGGAGAAGCCAAAATCCCACCACTCCAAGTTGCCTAAACAGTTGCACAGGGTGAAATTCAGGCCGGATATCTACGATGCCATCACACTGTTGAGCAGGGTGGCCGGACTTAAAACTGCTGGAGTATTGGAGAGTTGGATGGTCCACGTGATCATCAAGATGAGTCAGGGAACAAATTATCACTGGGCAGGTCTCATCAGTGCGGAAATAGACAAACAACTAAGGAATGTCTTGGAGTCGAAGAAGTTCACCATGTCCTCCTATATCATGTATGTACTGGCCATCTCCTATCCTTACAAGGGACTGACTCCGGTGGGAACTATCGGGCAGGATATCATCTACGAAGTCTATCCGGAGCTACATTTGGGACACAGAGATTATAGGAGGGCTAATGATGCCTTTACAATGCACATTACCCGGACCCTTCAGAATGCAGAACATATCAGATTATCCGATGGGGCTAAGGGGTTGATCAAGAATTACGGGGCATGGTTTATCCAGTTCCCGACCTTCACTTATCTCCAGATTGATGGATGCCCTGTTGCACCCTACAGATTGCCCAGGTATCCCACTGACCGCATAGTGCTACTGGAGGTCGTAAGACAAATTTGTGAGTTTGATGCAGTGGTGAAGAGGGAGAAGCATAAGACTGGCTTTGGAGGTGACTTCCCTCTTGGGATTGGCGTGGGGGAAATGTGCCCGTCCATCCAATCGGCTCACACTGCAGGTGAGGAGTTAGCCGCATATGGATTCTCTTTCCATTCAAAGAGAATGAACTTTGATATAACCGGAGAGGCACAGAAAAGGGCTACCCGGGAATACAGGCATAAGGAGGATTTGGAGGACTACTGGGTCAACATCAAGGATGACCTTGATGCGAGGAAGAAAAGGTATTCCCGGCTGCCTGTAGAGGCCATTAGACAGTATAATGTGAAGCTGATTCCGGATCAGCTGGATGACGATGGAAAACTAGTCCAAGACCATGTTTATGAGCCCATTAAGGACAGGTCAGTGGCAGACATTGATTGGAATGAGCCTGAGGTAACAGAGTTGGAAGACTTGATGGCTCCAGTGCTAAGATTTACTTTTTCTTGGATTAAGCATAAGGTCTGGATGTTGGAGAATGCTAATGTGCCTTGTACTTTTGATTTGATGGGGAATCTCGACCCCATGTCCACCTCTGAAGAATCCAGGGAAGAGGACCCCAAAGGGAAATCAGCTAAAACCTCGCCATTCAAGATCAAAGTCAGAGGTCCTAAGGGAACTGAGCCTGTAACAAGGAGGAAACCAATTGGAAAACGCAGGTGGAAGACTCTGACAATCAGCAAGTCCTCGGATGAGGAAGAAGCAGAGAAAGCTGAAGGAGAGGATGCTCCTCCACCACCAAAGAAAACCAGAACTACAAGGGTGGCTAAGAAGAAAGACGAAACTGCTTCAGAGAATGAACCTCCAGTTGTTGATGTGGAGAGTTCTGAAGGTGAAAAGACCAAGGTGTATACCAGAAAATCCAGAACTCCTTCCCCAAAGGATGCTCCACAGCCAAAAGATTCTTCTCCAGTATTGCTAGCTGAAGAGCAGGACAAGCCTATCTCTCCTCCACAGAGCGTATTAGAACCGGAGAATCCGGATTAGCAGGAAATCAGCGGAGAGGCAGAACCGTTCAAAGAAGGAACATTTTTCAGTGAAGCTGTCGGGATTGAGGTAGAGATGGAGGAAAGACACACTTCTCCCTTGGTACAATACGAAGATTCTCCGGAGAGTGAGAAAGGCCGCGGATTACCAGAACCGGAGGAAAGCCTACCTGCTCGGACTCCATCACCGGTGCATCCAGAATTGGGACTTGAGGAGGCTGGTCAAAGTGAGAAAACTCCGGAGAAGGAAGGGGACAAGGTAACAGCCGAGGAGGAGGTCGAGGTGACAGCTGCGGAAGGGGAGAAAGCCACAGAAGGTCCGGGAGAAACTAGAACAGAGGAAATCCGGACAGACCCCGTAGCCCCGGACTGGTTAGAGAAAGAAATTGCAAAGAAAAAATAGGTGATAGTAGAAGACACTCCTCTTGACTGGGATGAAATGTTATTTCAGATTGGCAAAGGGAAGAAGAAGAAGGCTGCAAGGGTGATTTCCCAGGTGGAAAAGGATGAGGTGCATAACCGGGTAGTTAACATCGCCACCCCTGCTGCAGATAAAATAAGAGATGAGGTAACAGGCCAGGATTATAATGTTCAAACTATTAACCTTGGGCCGGCCTCCCTAGAGCAGGATATTGAGGAATTTGAAGGGTCAAGTGCTATAATTGTTGACAAACTTAAGAAGGAGACCCAGTCAAAACGAGAACTGAAAAGAGAAAATGAAAGGTTGAGGAATTGTCTGGAGGAGGTAATGAGGCCTCTACAGTCTCTCCATCCGTCCTCCTCTACTACTCCGGGATTTCTGCCCAAGGAAACAATCACCGGAATTGAAAAGATGAAGGCCTCCGCTCAGGCTGCCACAGACTGGTTGATGGGTGTACAGACACAAGGAGATGAAGCTATCAAAGAGATCCTGTCTGTGGGAAAAGATGCAGTCCGGGGAAAGGAACTGTTAGAGAGCATCTTGTCTCAGGATAAGAATGACATGGACCTCCTACTGTAGAAATCAAAGATTATTCTAGGGTATGGTAAGGATCAGTTGGGAAAGGAAGGAATCCTTCCCTCTGCCAGATTGGATGAACCATGGGAATGGTTCGAGGCGTTGCAGATCAGGCAGGGAGGCTTAAAAAAGATACAAAAACGAAGGAAATCAATTGAGGCTGACCTCACTGCAATTTATGATGGTTGCATAGCTTTCTTTGAGGTGATGACAGGGAGGAAGAAAATAGCTCCCAAATATCTGAGCTTAGATCAACTGAAGGAATGGTGGCATGAGGTTTATGCCCCGGAATCTGATGGAGCTGTCACCTCCCATTTGCTTGATGATGCAGCTACCTACTTGGCAGTAATTGATAGGTACATGACCAGCATGAAGGACTGGAAGAAAACCATTGAGCGGTCCAATGAGGGAATTGATTCGATTAAATGCCAGCTCAGGGTTTTGCCGTTGCCACCTATTGCTGAGCTGGAGGGGATATTCTCGAAGGTCCAAGGGTCACCAGTGTGGAGGAAAGACAAATAGAGTAGCAGTTAATGCTCTTTTCGAGATTTGTGCTTCCCTATTATTATAGGGCATGCATTGGACCAAACTTCCTTGGGGACTGTGCCTTGGCCGACTTGGATGATGGCATTAAATGTGTGCCTTAGTTTGTTTCCTTGGCCGACCTATTTTGGCGGTTTTTGATTATTTTGTAAAAATATTTCGCTGGGCCGACATGTTTTGGGGGGAAATTTGATAAATAGGCATTCTCGCCTCATTGTAAGGGTTAGACATTGGTTATAGACATAGCAAGACAGTAATAGAGATTAGCAGGAGCAATAGTTAGAGTTTTTTAGAATTTCTTGAAGCAAATAGCATATTCAGAACAGTTGAATTGTTGCAGCATTTGGTGATTAATACAATTGAAGGCATTGTGGTTATTCCTGGTGAAATCCTTTGTGTTATCTCATCTTGCATGGTTCCTTTGTTCTATCTTTTAAATCGCTTGAAGATCTAGGGTTTAATATTCAGAAATAAATCAGTTTAGTTGGATAAATGGTGTATGTGATTTCATATTTGGAATGTTTGTAGCTATCTCAGGTCTATACTCCCAGTAACTATCTGATTGTAGTAGGCTGGTAAAGTCAACCTGGACCGTATATTCAAATGTGCTTAAGTTCAGTTGTAGATGCAAGTCTATGATTTGAAAATCTGTATTCCTTAGAAGATTGCACTGTTCTTGTAAGATTGCCTTGTGGGTCGAACAGGAATTGGTTATTTGAGATAGGTCCATTCCAGATATATGTTATTTACACTGCTTGTCCTTTCAGTAATTTAGGTTTTATCACTTCCTTGCATCCCTATCTTTTGCTGTTTCTTTATTATTCAGTTAGGTTTAGGATTTTAAGATCATCATATTGTCAGATCTGATAAATTGAAAGATACAGTTTGCTTGTAGTAAGGTCCGATTGTGATTACCAGCATTTCACATTTTATCTGAGTTGTTTTATGCATTGTTATGACCTAACACCTGAGAGACCTTGGGGTAATTTTCAGTAATTTATTGTTGAGAATAACCTTTCAAGAGAGATAGAATATTGCATTCTGTCTGAGTTGTTGTTTTGCAGAAAACACCATCAACAGATTGGCGCTAGAAGGAGGGCCTGAATGAGCACACTGGATCATTTCTTGAATGCCATCTCTCCAGAGAGATATAGGAGAAATACCAGATCCACCACAGGAGAGGAGGATTTAGAAGAGTTATAGTTCCCCAATAAATCAAGGAGGACCAGAGTGAGGGGAGAATCATCATCACCCATCCCTTCACCCACATCGTCCATATCTTCACATCCTGAAGTTGAGGCCATACCCATCCCTGAAGCCGTTCGCATTCAGCAGCCTCAGCAGGTCAATAACCTACCACCACCTCCACCCCCGCTCTTACCAATGGCTTTCCTTGCCAACAATCCCTCACCTTTGTTCTTTCAAGCCTACAATGTTATGCCCAAGAACCCTGAACACTTCTATTCAAAGTTTCATGCTAACGACCCAAACAGGACTGCTGAAGAGCACCTGAGAATTTTCCAGACCTGCCTTAAGGACAGGGGGATAGTTCATGAGAATGTTGCCTGTAGGTTATTCCCTTATTCACTGGGAGAAGAAGCCTTTTATTGGTATAACCATCTCCCTGCCGGTTCAATTATTAATTGGAATGACCTTGAGAAGGCCTTTTTGCAGAAGTTCTGGATTCCCATCAGTGCCAATGAGTTATACCTGTAGTTCATCAAGGTTAAGAGAGAGGTTAACGAACCCATAGCCAGTTTCAATAATAGGTTTCACCGTGCATTCACCAGATTACAAGACCCATATGTTTTGGACGACGGTACTGCCCTGGGAGTGTATTATGAAGCTCTGGATAGCCTAACCGCAACCTTTTTGAAATGGAGACCCAACCCTCCGGGCACCCTGATTGATGCTTATACAGAGGCTGTCAAGCTCAGTACCGATATGAGACAACACTTGACTGGGCCCTTGCCTTCTCTGGGACCAGCTGCACATCCTAACCAGATTCAGGTAGTAAATCAGGCCCTCACCAATCATACCCCAATTATGAACCCAGTTCCCCAATTACCCCTAGTACCACACCCGGGTCATCCCATGAACCATATCTCTCCTATGACAAACTTCCCTCAGCAACAAGTGAACCAACCCATGTATCAGCCACAACAAAATAGCTTCCCTGCTTATCTGCATAATTCTGAGGTGTTGCACCAGTCTTTGGGATCCGCCACAATGCCTCTTCCCCTTCAGAGTAACCCGAACCAGATCCCTTACCAAGATCCTAATAAGGAGAGGATTGATGAAATGGCCGAACAAATAAAGAAGCTAAATCTGGAAGTGACTTACCTGAGGAATCAGAATAGTCAGTTGCAAGCTGCTCAGAAGGGAATGCAATCTAATCCAAACAAGGAGTTTCCACAAGGACATAACTTCGACAGGGGACAGCGTAATGACAGAGGGTTCTACAATGATAGGGGATATAACCAAGATAGGGGTTACAACAATGACAGAGGTTTCAATAATGAAAGAAGGCAGAATTTTGACAAAGGCCAAGGAAGTGGGTCAGGATTTGATAAAAGGTCACCACAAGGACAGAACAGGACTTGGAATACAGGGTTCAATAATGGGGGAGTTCCTACCCCGTTGGATCATCCGGCTAATCAGATTGTTAATCAGTCTGTAAACTAACCAGTCAATCAAGATAAGCCTCCTACTGGGGTATATCTGGCAGAAGCGGCCTTATCAGGGTGGTGCAGACTCCATAAGACAAGCTAGCATTCAGAATTGGAATGTCCGGAGTTCCAAACTGCTGCCTCTATCTTTCAGTATGAGGTAGAGAACAATGTGAATACACAGGAGATTGTTCCCTCTAATTCCTATGATTCCCCTGTGTTGGTATTGAATCATGCTCCTTTTCCAGCTAGCCAAGAAAATGTACCAGAAGAACCCGATTCCCATGAAGATGAAACAGACCAGATTTGTAATGGAGATGAGGTTGCTCAGCTATTCAACGAAGAAATAAATGATAATGGCCCCCTCGATCAGGAGAATGCTCATGTTGAAGAAGTACAGATGTTTCAAACACAGGGATTGAGGGATATGCCTCATAGACGCCCACAGCCTGGGGGACCATTCACCACCTCCATCCCTCCCAACAACTTCAGTACCCCTCCAGATCCTAATGCTAGCAACAATCCGTCTTATCCACATGTCTCCAAGCAGTACCTTTCGAAAGAAAAACAAGCTCAGACTGAACCACAAAAGGAAAAGATTGTTCAAGCAAGCAAGGATAAGGCAGAGGAGCCATCTAAGGAGGTCTCTACTGATATGAGTAAGGAGCAGATGGCCTCATATGTTGCAGAGGAATTTAAGAAACTAAAGGTAAACCTTTCTGCATTCGAGTTGTTAAGATTTCCTGCAATTAGGAAGGTTGTCTTAGGTACTTATGATGCAAATTCAAAGACATTGGACAAGCCTTCTGGTGGGCATGTCAGCCAGACTTCCAGTTTTCAGCTTGTGAACACACAAAGTCAGACACAGAATAAGACCAATCCACCCCCTGGAGATAGAGGAAAAGAAAAGGACAGAACTCAAGTGGCCCAGATGGATACTCAACCCACTTTGTTTCAAGGGAAGACAGAGACTCCACCATTTCTGATCTCGGTCAGAATCTTTGGTAAGAACCTTCACAATTGTCTGTTGGATTCAGGTGCTTCCACCAATGTGATGCCTCTCAGAGTTTGCAGAGCCCTGGGAATCACGCCTGCTGATTCCCAGAAAAAGGTCACTCAGTTGGACAGATCCGAAGTGAGTGTGGTAGGAGAACTTAACATGATCCAGATGCAGATAGCTTCTGATCCTAGGATCCAACAGGTTATTAACATTCAGGTAGCTGACATTCCTGATGCATACGGTTTAATTTTAGGAAGAGATTTCACTAAGGCCCTAAATGGGTATGTGTCCACTGATCACTCTCACATGTGGCTTCCCTGGAAGGGAGTGCCTAATCAAATAAGGATTGAGAGGGAGCCTAGAATGAAGAACATGATAACAGAATACCAAAAGACCTCAACCGAGGTTCTCATATCAGAAGCTGGAATGAGAAACTACTTACTATCAGCCATATACGAAGAATCAGATGCAGAAGAGGTGCTGATGTTGCATACGATGCCAGCTGATGTTGGAACAGGGTCCAGTCTTGTTGAAGTCCTGATAGAATCAGTTGAGGAAGAAGGAGAACCTGAGGATAGGCAGATCGGCTTACTGAGTAATTTTCAGGATTTCATTAAACAGTGCGTGGAGAATCAGACTCACTTGGGAAGGAAGACAAGCTTTAAGGAGTTACTCTTGCCAAATTGGTGCAGAGTTCAAAATGCTTCCCACTCAGAGTTGGAGTGTTGCTTGTGTCAGACAGCAGTAAAAGAAGTACACAAAAGCATGAATCCATCTCAGGTGACTAGCACAGATGAGTAGAATCTGCAAGCAAAGTGTGAAAATCAGGAACTTGCTGTGACTAGGGAAGCCTCTATTACTGATAAACCAAAAGATAGAATGAAGAAGACCACCAATACAGAATACTGGACTCTCAAGTTTGATGGATCCAAGTCCAAGCAGGGGGCTGGAGCCGGATTTGAGTTGATCAGTCCAAAGGGTAAGAGTTTCTTCGCAGCCCATAGGCTCCAATTTCATTACACAAATAATGTGGCTGAATATGAAGCCTTAATTCATGGACTCCTTATGGCACTTAAGAAAAAGGTCAAGGTCCTGCAAGTGTTTGGTGACTCAGAATTAGTGCTCAAACAAGTAAGAAAGCAGTATGCGTGCCACGATAGGAGAATGACCAACTACAGGCATAGAGTGTGGGACCTCATTGAGGGATTTGACGCTTTTAATATCCAATTGATCCCAAGGAAGAAGAATCAGACAGCTGATTCTCTAGCTCAAGCGGCCAGTACTTTGCAGCCCCTGTCCCTATCAGGATTGAAAAGGTTCACTGTTGAATTAACTCCTGTCCCATCAGTCCCTGACAACGTGACTAATTTTTAGGTGTTTGAGGATGATAAACATATCCTTGACTTTATCACGAACACGGATGTTTTTGCTTCACAGATCATTGATGAAACAGAACCTCAAGAAGCAGAATTGGACCTGGAAGGTGTGCTGAATTTGAAGTCCAACACTATTCCAAGGGGAATGGTACAGCTAGAAAGGATTTTCGATATGGACAAAATTAGAGATCATAACAAGAATCTAAGAAAGAATCTATCAGCAGACAGTGTGATACTCACAATGTGGGCACTGAGGACAATGTAAAGAATATTTTCATTGGTAAGGTCTGTACTCCTGAAGAAAGACAGGGAATAATCAGAGCCCTATACGACTTTCCAGACATAATGGCCTGGGGTTATGAAGACTTGAAGACTTACAATACATCCATCATAACTCACACTATACCTCTCAAGCCAGGTGCTAAGCCTTTTAGACAGAGGTAGAGACCTATTAATGCACTGTTGGAGCCACTCATACAGAAGGAAGTCCAGAAACTGCTGTCCACTAGAATCATATTTCCTGTCAGGCATTCTACTTGGGTGGCTAATCTGGTTCCAGTAAGAAAGAAGAATGGTGAAATTAGGCTCTGTGTTGACTTCAGAAATCTGAATAGGTCATCAGAGAAAGATAATTATCCAGTTCCCTCTTTGGATGAGGTGTTACAAGTGGTTAATGGATCGCAGATGATGTCCTTTCTGGACGGATATTTAGGGTATAATCAAGTGATGGTCCAGTATGAGGACAGACATAAGACTGCTTTTACAACTAAGTGGGGAACCTTCGCCTACAGGAGGATGCCATTTGGGCTTATCAATGCAGGAGCCACGTTTCAACGAGCTATGGATATCGCTTTCAAGGACATCATAGGAAAGTGCATTATCATTTACATGGACGATCTGACTGTTTTCTCCAAAAATAGAGGGGATCATATCTCAGATCTGCGTAAGGTGTTCCAGAAGTGCAGAGAATTCGGCATCTCTTTGAATCCCAAGAAGTGTATTTTCGGGGTTACAGAAGGCAAGTTGTTAGGACATGTGATATCAGCGAAAGAAATTACTATAGACCCGGAGAGAGTGGAAGCCATCCTGAAAATTCAACCACCTGCCAGCAAAAAGGAGATGAAGTCCTTCTTCGGTAAGATTAACTTTGTCAAGAAATTCATCACGGGATTTGCTGAGATTGTGAAGCCGTTAAATGCTATGTTGAAGCAAGATGCCAAGGTCGAGTGGACTGCAGAAGCGAAGGAGTCCTTCGCAAAGATTAAGAGAGCCATTGCCGATGCTCCAGTGTTGGTGAGTCCAGATTACAATAAGCCTTTTTATATTTATTCCTTTGCTTCAGACCACTCATGTGCTGGAATGCTGACACAAAAGTCTGATGAGGGGAATGAGCATCCCATCGCTTTCATGAGTGCACCATTGAAGGATGCTGAGCTGAAATACCCATGTGTGGAGAAGCAAGCTTATGCCCTTGTTCGAGCAGTAAAGAAATTTAGGCATTATATCCTCAGAAATAAGGTGTTCGCAATTGTTCCTGATTCTGCAGTTAAGTTATTGCTGATGCAAAATGAATTAGGGGAGCGCAGAGCTAAATGGGTGACTATGCTTCAGGAGTATGACATTGAGATCCAGCCCATGAAGCTGGTAAGAGGACAAGGACTAACCCAAACCATGGCGGAGATGGGCCTGAATTGTCTGTCCATAACTATAATGTTGAAGAGGTTTCCCAGAGGGCTGGTATGATGATATAGTCTATTATCTATTGAATCAGCGAGCTCCTGGTCATCTTAATGCAGTTCAGAGGCGAGCCTTGAGGTTGAAAAGTGATGGTTTCATGCTGAAAGGAGCTGTCCTATACAAGAAGAATCATGAAGGTATTTACTTGAGGTGCCTTGGAAGACAGGAAGCTGAGAGAGTAATAAATGAGTTTCATGAGAAATATGGCACTGGTCATGGTTCTGCCATCGCCACTGCGAATCAGATTTTGAGGGCAGGATATTACTGGCCTACACTATTCAAGGATGTTCATCATCATGTCTGGACCTGTCACACTTGCCAGACTGCAGCAACGAGAGAAAGGTGTACAAAACTTCCGCTCCAGTCTGTGATTGAGGTAAAACCTTTTGCTTAATGGGGGATGGATTTCATAGGCCCCATCAATCCACCATCTTCTGCTAGACACAGGTATATCCTTACCATCACTGATTACTTTACAAGATGGACTGAAGCGTTTGCTTGTAGGCAGTGTACATCGGAGGTAGTAATTGATTTTCTTGAATTTGCTATTCTCAATCGATTTGGATGTCCTGTTGCTGTTGTGTGCGATAATGGTCCTGCCTTTGCATCTTTAAAATTATCAAACTGGGCTTTTGATCATGGCATTGTTGTCAAATTTGCATCTAATTATTATCCCCAGGGGAATGGTCTAGCTGAATCCTCTAACAAGAACTTGTTAACTGTCATCCGAAAACTGCTAGAGAGGAACCCAAAAGACTGGCACACCCAGCTTCGGTTTGCTTTTTGGGCAGATCGTACTCGGATCAAGTCCTCCATTGGTACATCTCCCTATCATTTAGTGTACAGTCTGGAACCAGTTTTCCCTGTCCAACTCAAAATCCCAACTCTATAGTTTATCAACCAGTTTTATGATGAAGGGGATAGAAGGGAAGCCAGGTTAGCTGAATTATTGCACCTTGAAGAAAAACGGGACAATGCCCTAGAAAAATTTGCCAAACATCAGGGGGTAGTCAAGCGATGGTTTGATAGGAGAGCTAAAGTTAAGGCTTTCAGGATTTCTGACCTTGTCCTGTATTAAGATAAGCCACATGATCAGAAAGGGAGCCATGGAAAATTTGATAAATTGTGGCTTGGTCCTTACCAGATTGCCGAAATTCTTGGAGATAATGCCTTCCATTTGAGGACTCTCACGGGAGAGGACATACCACTGCCTGTCAATGGGCAGTATCTCAAACATTATTTCCAGTCTTGAGCTATTTTCAGCTCTTTGCCCTGTAAATAGTTAGTTAGGTTGTTTTCTTTGTTTGTTTTGCTTGCTTTGGTTAGGGGTAGGTTTCCTTTTTGGCTTTGCTGGTTTTGTTTGGTTAGGGTAGGTTTGCTTGGGTTTGTTTGTTTTGTTCGGCATTGCTCTTGCTTTTGGTCCTATATCCTTTTAGGATTGTGGGTGCATCTGTATGGTAATGGTGGCAAAGCTGGCCTAATATTCTTGATATTTCCCTTACAAACTTTGATCATTTTTCCAGCATGCCATGGTATGAATTCTTTTGCCTCTGTCATTTGTCCTGGTGGTAAGGTGAAGGTTTTACAGTCAGTCTGAACAGGAGTGTATTGGGGTCTTATACCTTTAATCCTTAATATACCTGAAGTTGTAAAGGTCCATATGAGGTCTGGATAGGTGAAAAATCTCTTTCTGCTCTAGTGCCACTGTGGTTCTCAGCCCTGAGTGTGAACTTCACTGTTCACAGGTTGAATAAAAGGAAATATCAGTAAAACAGCAAAAGAAAAAAAAAAGTATATATATATTTGAAAATCATGAGGTTGGAATTCAACTCATCAGGGGGATCTGAATATCTCTACTGGGGCTATAGACGCCTAGCTGGCAGTAGAGCTATGTTCAGGAGGATCACAACGATAACCTCGTCGGGGCTATAGATGCCTGACTGGCAGCGAGGCTCTATCCCGGTTACTTTTAGAGTAAGAATCTTTATGTAGTCTGTTCATACCGAGTCTGGTTCTTCTTGCAACTGAGGGTAGGTAATACATGCAAGTGCACACACTTAGACCCTGGTATAGGAATGTAGGATTGGCTGAAAATTTCTGTGCTTTAACTTAGGGTGGTGGCTAGGTATCTGAGTCGAAACCATGAGTTCTGGGTTCTTGATTCCAGATTGTCATCGAAATGCTCAGGAGCATTTCCCCAGCGGAGTCGCCATTTGTTGTGCAGTTTTCGTACGCACGCCCCACTTGGAGTGGGGACCCTTTTTTTTGTTGTCTTTGACCTTTGATTTTATTGGATTTATCATTTTAGGGTCTTGACATGTTGGTCTTGCTGGCTCTGCCCTTGCCCTGAGGTTGGAATTGATTGAAATTGAGTTTTGGGCAAGTCCGGGTTTTCACTGGATCTGGGATTTTCCACCTCTGGCAGATTCTTCCGGGCTCTGGTTCCTTGTCCGTTTCTGGCGGGATTCTCTGATTCCGTGTTTTCTGCTTGTCTTCAGGATTTTCCGGTCCTATCGGATTTTCCCGGATTCTGTCAAAATCCCGGTCTTCCTCATTTCCTCAGTTTCTGCATTTCCGCGAAATCTGTGTTTCCGCGCATTATGGGATTTTTTGAAATTCTGTTTGGGGCTCGGGTTTCCGGACTTGTCAGAAATGTCTTATCGCACATTAATAGTTGAGGTACCTTTGCTCAGACGGGTATAAGGTCGAATTTAGGGTATTTTCTGATTCATTCTAACTTCATTGCTTCCTTGCTGACTGCTCTGGCGATTGAGATTTTCATTTGAGCTTTGAGGGATTGATCTTGGTTTGTTTGTGCGGGGATTTCTTGAGTGTTGCTGCCGATTTCTCTTTACTTGGACGTGTTTACCTCGTGGTCGACTTTCTGAGCTTGGATTTCGTTTGCTTTGATCCATGGTATGTATCCATTGCCCTTCCGTTTACTTGCACGATGATTTGGGGTTTTCTTGCACTGGGTATTGTTAAATTTGGGGTCGGCCCTTGTTTTGGTTTTGTTTTCATATTTATACAGTTGGGATTGATCCGTTTTATTATTGAGCCCCATCTCCCGTGCCCTATGAGCCACATTTGTCCGTTGGATTGCATATTTATCCTTTAGGTGGCATTTTGGGTCAGATTGCTTGTTTGTTTTGGACGCGAATGTGTACCATGCGAAATTAGGGTTTCCTTGGCGTTTCGGCTAGAACGATGGTTTTATTTTTGTGCTTGAGTGACTTTTGTCCCGTGTTATGTTGGCTTCCCGTCCTATGAGGATTAGAGGGCTTTTAGGTAATCCTGAACCGATATTTTTTTAACCCTGAAGCTTGCTCTGGTTTTAATGGCGGGAATTCGATCGTTTGATTTAAGGCATCATCGTTTCAGCACGGGGATTCCTTCTTTTGAGGGCTTTTGGGAGTTGGGTCCTTTGCATTGCTTGATATTGTTGATTATCATCGGTTTTAGGATCATTTGAGCTCAGGTAGTGGAGATCCCGTGGTCGTTCAGGTCTTGGTGCACGTTTTGCCGTTTTTGGGTTTCCGAGCCCATCGCGGAATTTCCTTGCTCCTGGATTTTCCTGGTTTGGGCTTATTCCGCGGATAGGGTTAATTTCCGGTGCATTTGATGCTGTCCACAAAAATCCGTTCCATCCGGATTTTTTTGAATTTCCTGTCTAGTTGCGTTCTTTTGTATATTTCGATGATAGGATTGATGGAATGATCGTTTATGTTTATTTCCTGTTGCTAATGAATAATTTTTAACGATTATCCTTTGATTTTCCGAGCGTATTAATGATTTATATGTCTAATAATGCCTTGGCAGCAGGAATCCGTCTGGGTCGGATTTCTCTGAAATTTTGCCCCGACGGTATTTTCCCAGTTTACACGATTTTCCCGGATTATTGGATTTCTCTGGATCTCGAAAGATTGGCAATTAGCAATGGATTTTAATGGATTTATATGATGTGTGCTCCCCCCTTTTGGATTGATATGAGCTTAATAATTGGATTCTAATGACAATTCTTGAATGTGCAGGCCGAATCAAGCAAGGCTACTACTGGGAAGTCCAAAGGTGGTGCAGGGGCATCTTCAGTTTCTGAGACAGAGAGATTGAGATTATACATGAAGAGTCAGGTTCCAGAAAGTAAGATATCTTCCGTGTGGGCTGAGATATCTGACACCAACGTTGGCACGTGGCGGTACGAGGAGTTCAAACAAAGAACAGATGAGAAGGACCAATCAACCTTGAGGCAAGGAATGATGAATTCAGGATTGGCGCATGTGGCAGGGTTCCCTCCAATGGTCCAGTGCTACGAGTTAATTTTGGAGTGTGCTAGACAGTACGCTTTTGATACACAGATGGTGGTCAGCACTGAGGGATGAGTCTTGGCACACTTCAGTCCTGCCTCCATTGCCCAGGCCTTCAGCATGCCAGATCTCCCCTCGGTCTGTGCCTTAAACATTGACACAACTCGAACATATTATGAGAACGAGCCAGTTAAGGCTCAACAGATCATTAATTCATGGCTGGAGAAGCCAAAATCCCACCACTCCAAGTTGCCTAAATAGTTGCACAGGGTGAAATTCAGGCCGGATATCTACGATGCCATCACACTGTTGAGCAGGGTGGCCGGACTTAAAACTGCTGGAGTATTGGAGAGTTGGATGGTCCACGTGATCACCAAGATGAGTCAGCGAAAAAATTATCACTGGGAAGGTCTCATTAGTGTGGAAATAGACAAACAACTGAGGAATGTCTTGGAGTCGAAGAAGTTCACCATGTCCTCCTATATCATGTATGTACTGGCCATCTCCTATCCTTACAAGGGACTGACTCCGGTGGGAACTATCGGGCAGGATATCATCTACGAAGTCTATCTGGAGCTACATTTGGGACACAGAGATTATAGGAGGGCCAATGATGCCTTTACAATACACATTACCAGGACCCTTCAGAATGCAGAACATATCAGATTATCCGATGGGGCTAAGGGGTTGATCAAGAATTACGGGGCATGGTTTATCCAGTTCCCAACCTTCACTTATCTCCAGATTGATGGATGCCCTGTTGCACCCTACAGATTGCCCAGGTATCCCACTGACCGCATAGTGCTACTGGAGGTCGTAAGACAAATTTGTGAGTTTGATGCAGTGGTGAAGAGGGAGAAGCATAAGACTGGCTTTGGAGGTGACTTCCCTCTTGGGATTGGCGTGGGGGAAATGTGCCCGTCCATCCAATCGGCTCACACTGCAGGTGAGGAGTTAGCTGCATATGGATTCTCTTTCCATTCAAAGAGAACAAACTTTGATATAACCGGAGAGGCACAGAAAAGGGCTACCCGGGAATACAGGCATAAGGAGGATTTGGAGGACTACTGGGTCAACATCAAGGATGACCTTGATGCGAGGAAGAAAAGGTATTCCCGGCTGCCTGTAGAGGCCATTAGACAGTATAATGTGAAGCTGATTCCGGATCAGCTGGATGACGATGGAAAACTAGTCCAAGACCATGTTTATGAGCCCATTAAGGACAGGTCAGTGGCAGACATTGATTGGAATGAGCCTGAGGTAACAGAGTTGGAAGACTTGATGGCTCCAGTGCTAAGATTTACTTTTTCTTGGATTAAGCATAAGGTCTAGATGTTGGAGAATGCTAATGTGCCTTGTACTTTTGATTTGATGGGGAATCTCGACCCCATGTCCACCTCTGAAGAATCCGGGGAAGAGGACCCCAAAGGGAAATCAGCTAAAACCTCACCCTTCAAGATCAAAGTCAGAGGTCCTAAGGGAACGGAGCCTGTAACAAAGAGGAAACCAATTGGCAAATGCAGGTGGAAAAATCTGACAATCAGCAAGTCCTCGGATGAGGAAGAAGCAGAGAAAGTTGAAGAAGAGAATGCTCCTCCACCACCAAAGAAAGCTAGAACTACAAGGGTGGCTAAGAAGAAAGACCAAACTGCTTCGGAGGATGAACCTCCAGTTGTTGATGTGGAGAGTTTCGGGGGTGAAAAGACCAAGGTGTATACCAGAAAATCCAAAACTCTTTCCCCAAAGGATGCTCCACAGCCAAAAGATTCTTCTCTAGTATTGCTAGCTGAAGAGCAGGACAAGCCTGTCTCTCCTCCACAGAGCGTACTAGAACTAGGGAATCCGGATGAGCAGGAAATCAGCGGAGAGGCAGAACCGTTCAAAGAAGGAACATTGTTCAGTGAGGCTGCCGGGCTTGAGGTAGAGACGGAGGAAAGACAAACTTCTCCCTTGGTACAATACGAAGATTCTCCAGAGAGTGAGAAAGGCCGCGGATCACCGAAACCGGAGGAAAGCCTACCTGCTCGGACTCCATCACCGGTGCATCCAGAATTGGGACTTGAGGGGGTTGGTCAAAGTGAGAAAACTCTGGAGAAAGAAGGGGACAAGGCAACAGCCGAGGAGGAGGTCGAGGTGATAGCTGCGGAAGGGGAGAAAGCCACAGAAGGTCCGGGAGAAACTAGAACAGAGGAAATCTGGACAGACCCTGTAGCCTCAGACTGGTTAGAGAAAGAAATTGCAAAGAAAAAATAGGTGATAGTAGAAGACACTCCTCTTGACTGGGATGAAATGTTATCTTAGATTGGCAAAGGGAAGAAGAAGAAGGCTGCAAGGGTGATTTCCCAGGTGGAAAGGGATGAGGTGCATAACCGGGTAGTTCACATCGCCACCCCTGCTGCAGATAAAACAAGAGATGAGGTAACAGGCCAGGATTATAATGTTCAAACTATTAACCTTGGGCCGGCCTCCCTAGAGCAGGATATTGAGGAATTTGAAGGGTCAAGTGCTATAATTGTTGACAGACTTAAGAAGGAGACCCAGTCAAAACGAGAACTGAAAAGAGAAAATGAAAGGTTGAGGAAATGTCTGGAGGAGGTAATGAAGCCTCTACAGTCTCTCCATCCGTCCTCCTCTACTACTCCGGGATTTCTGCCCAAGGAAACAATCACCGGAATTGAAAAGATGAAGGCCTCCGCTCAGGCTGCCACAGACTGGTTGATGGGTGTACAGACACAAGGAGATGAAGCTATCAAAGAGATCCTGTCTGTGGGCAAGGATGCAGTCCGGGGAAAGGAGCTGTTGGAGAGCATCTTGTCTCAGGATAAGAATGACATGGACCTCCTACTGCAGAAATCAAAGATTATTCTAGGGTATGGCAAGGATCAGTTGGGCAAGGAAGGAATCCTTCCCTCTGCCAGATTGGATGAACCATGGGAATGGTTCGAGGTGTTGCAGATCAGGCAGGGAGGCCTGAAAAAGATACAAAAACGAAGGAAATCAATTGAGGCTGACCTCACTGCAATTTATGATGGTTGCATAGCTTTCTTTGAGGTGATGACAGGGAGGAAGAAAATAGCTCCCAAATATCTGAGCTTAGATCAACTGAAGGAATGGTGGCATGAGGTTTATGCCCCGGAATCTGATGGAGCTGTCACCTCCCATTTGCTTGATGATGCAGCTACCTACTTGGCAGTAATTGATAGGTACATGACCAGCATGAAGGACTGGAAGAAAACCATTGAGCGGTCCAATGAGGGAATTGATTCGATTAAATGCCGGCTCAGGGTTTTGCCGTTGCCACCTATTGCTGAGCTGGAGGGGATATTCTCGAAGGTCCAGGGGTCACCAGCGCGGAGGAAAGACAAAGAGAGTAGCAGTTAATGCTCTTTTCAAGATTTGTGCTTCCCTATTATTATAGGGCATGCATTGCACCGGACTTCCTTGGGGACTGTGCCTTGGCCGACTTGGATGATGGCATTAAATGTGTGCCTTAGTTTGTTTCCTTCGCCGACCTGTTTTGGCAGTTTTTGATTATTTTGTAAAAATGTTTCGCTGGGCCGACATGTTTTAGGGGGAAATTTGATAAATAGGCATTCTCGCCTCATTGTAAGGGTTAGACATTGGTTATAGACATAGCAAGACAGTAATAGAGATTAGCAGGAGCAATAGTTAGAGTTTTTTAGAATTTCTTGAAGCAAATACCATATTCAGAACAGTTGAATTGTTGCAGCATTTGGTGATTAATACAATTGAAGGCATTGTGGTTATTCCTGGTGAAATCCTTTGTGTTATCTCATCTTGCATGGTTCCTTTGTTCTATCTTTTAAATCGCTTGAAGATCTAGGGTTTAATATTCAGAAATAAATCAGTTTAGTTGGATAAATGGTGTATGTGATTTCATATTTGGAATGTTTGTAGCTATCTCAGGTCTATACTCCCAGTAACTATCTGATTGTAGTAGGCTGGTGAAGTCAACCTGGACCGTATATTCAAATGTGCTTAAGTTCAGTTGTAGATGCAAGTCTATGATTTAAAAATCTGTATTCCTCAGAAGATTGCACTGTTCTTGTAAGATTGCCTTGTGGGTCGAACAGGAATTGGTTATTTGAGATAGGTCTATTCCAGATATATGTTATTTACACTGCTTGTCCTTTCAGTAATTTAGGTTTTATCACTTCCTTGCATCCCTATCTTTTGCTGTTTCTTTATTATTCAGTTAGGTTTAAGATTTTAAGATCATCATATTGTCAGATCTGATAAATTGAAAGATACAGTTTGCTTGTAGTAAAGTCCGATTGTGATTACCATCATTTCACATTTTATCTGAGTTGTTTTATGCATTGTTATGACCTAACACCTGAGAGACCTTGGGGTAATTTTCAGTAATTTATTGTTGAGAATAACCTTTCAAGAGAGATAGAATATTGCATTCTGTTTGAGTTGTTGCTGTGCAGAAAACACCATCAACAAATTGGCGCTAGAAGGAGGGCCTGAATGAGCACACTAGATCATTTCTTGAATGCCATCTCTCCAGAGAGATATAGGAGAAATACCAGATCCACCACAGGAGAGGAGGATTTAGAAGAGTTACAGTTCCCCAATAGGTCAAGGAGGACCAGAGTGAGGGGAGAATCATCATCACCCATCCCTTCACCCACATCGCCCATATCTTCACATCCTGAAGTTGAGGCCATACCCATCCCTGAAGCCGTTCCCATTCAGCAGCCTCAGCAGGTCAATAACCTACCACCACCTCCACCCCCGCTCTTACCAATGGTTTTCCTTGCCAACAATCCCTCACCTTTGTTCTTTCAAGCCTACAATGTTATGCCCAAGAACCCTGAACACTTCTGTTCAAAATTCCATGCTAACGACCCAAACAGGACTGTTGAAGAGCACCTGAGAATTTTTCAGACCTGCCTTAAGGACAGGGGGATAGTTCATGAGAATGTTGCCTATAGGTTGTTCCCTTATTCACTGGGAGAAGAAGCCTTTTATTGGTATAACCATCTCCCTTCTGGTTCAATTATTAATTGGAATGACCTTGAGAAGGCCTTTTTGCAGAAGTTCCGGATTCCCATCAGTGCCAATGAGTTATACCTGTAGTTCATCAAGGTTAAGAGAGAGGTTAACGAACCCATAGCCAGTTTCAATAATAGGTTTCACCGTGCATTCACCAAATTACAAGACCCATATGTTTTGGATGACGGTACTGCCCTGGGAGTGTATTATGAAGCTCTGGATAGCCTAACCGCAACCTTTTTGAAATGGAGACCCAACCCTCCGGGCACCCTGATTGATGCTTATACAGAGGCTATCAAGCTCAGTACGGATCTGAGACAACACTTGACTGGGCCCTTGCCTTCTCTGGGACCAGCTGCACATCCTAACCAGATTCAGGCAGTAAATCAAGCCCTCACCAATCATACCCCAATTATGAAACCAGTTCCCGAATTACCCCTAGTACCACACCCGGTTCATCCCATGAACCATATCTCTCCTATGACAAACTTCCCTCAGCAACAAGTGAACCAACCCATGTATCAGCCACAACAGAATAGCTTCCCTGCTTATCTGCAGAATTCTGAGGTGTTCCACCAGTCTTTGGGATCCGCCACAATGCCTCTTCCCCTTCAGAGTAACCCGAACCAGATCCCTTACCAAGATCCTAATAAGGAGAGGATTGATGAAATGGCCGAACAAATAAAGAAGCTAAATCTGGAAGTGACTTACCTGAGGAATCAGAATAGTCAGTTGCAAGCTGCTCAGAAGGGAATGTAATCGAATCCAAACAAGGAGTTTCCACAAGGACATAACTTCGACAGGGGACAGCGTAATGACAGAGGGTTCTACAATGATAGGGGATATAACCAAGATAGGGGTTACAACAATGACAGAGGTTTCAATAATGAAAGAAGGCAGAATTTTGACAAAGGCCAAGGAAGTGGGTCAGGATTTGATAAAAGGTCACCACAAGGACAGAACAGGACTTGGAATACAGGGCCCAATAATGGGGGAGTTCCTACCCCGTTGGATCAGTCGGCTAATCAGATTGTTAATCAGTCTGTAAACCAACCAGTCAATCAAGATAAGCCTCCTACTGGGGTATATCTGGCAGAAGCGGCCTTATCAGGGTGGTGCAGACTCCATAAGACAAGCTAGCATTCAGAATTGGAATGTCCGGAGTTCCAAACTGCTGCCTCTATCTTTCAGTATGAGGTAAAGAACAATGTGAATACACAGGAGATTGTTCCCTCTAATTCCTATGATTCCCCTGTGTTGGTATTGAATCATGCTCCTTTTCCAGCTAGCCAAGAAAATGTACCAGAAGAACCCGATTCCCATGAAGATGAAACAGACCAGATTTGTAATGGAGATGAGGTTGCTCAGCTATTCAACGAAGAAATAAATGATAATGGCCCCCTCGATCAGGAGAATGCTCATGTTGAAGAAGTACAGATGTTTCAAAGACAGGGATTGAGGGATATGCCTCATAGATTCCCACAGCCTGGGGGACCATTCACCACCTCCATCCCTCCCAACAACTTTAGTACCCCTCCGGATCCTAATGCTAGCAACAATCCGTCTTATCCACATGTCTCCAAGCAGTACCTTTTGAAAGAGAAACAAGCTCAGACTGAACCACAAAAGGAAAAGATTGTTCAAGCAAGCAAGGATAAGGCAGAGGAGCCATTTAAGGAGGTCTCTACTGATATGAGTAAGGAGCAGATGGCCTCATATGTTGCAGAGGAATTTAAGAAACTAAAGGTAAACCTTTCTACATTCGAGTTGTTAAGATTTCCTGCAATTGGGAAGGTTGTCTTAGGTACTTATGATGCAAATTCAAAGACATTGGACAAGCCTTCTGGTGGGCATGTCAGCCAGACTTCCAGTTTTCAGCTTGTGAACACACAAAGTCAGACACAGAATAAGACCAATCCACCCCCTGGAGATAGAGGAAAAGAAAAGGACAGAACTCAAGTGGCCCAGATGGATACTCAGCCCACTTTGTTTCAAGGGAAGACAGAGACTCCACCATTTCTGATCTCGGTCAGAATCTTTGGTAAGAACCTTCACAATTGTCTGTTGGATTCGGGTGCTTCCACCAATGTGATGTCTCTCGGAGTTTGCAGAGCCCTGAGAATCACGCCTGCTGATTCCTTGAAAAAGGTCACTCAGTTGGACAGAACCGAAGTGAGTGTGGTAGGAGAACTTAACATGATCCAGATGCAGATAGCTTCTGATCCTAGGATCCAACAGGTTATTAACATTCAGGTAGCTAACATTCCTGATGCATACGGTTTAATTTTAGGAAGAGATTTCACTAAGGCCCTAAATGGGTATGTGTCCACTAATCACTCTCACATGTGGCTTCCCTGGAAGGGAGTGCCTAATCAGATAAGGATTGAGAGGGAGCCTAAAATGAAGAACATGATAACAGAATACCAAAAGACCTCAACCAAGGTTCTCATATCAGAAGCTGGAATGAGAAACTACTTACTATCAGCCATATACGAAGAATCAGACGCAGAAGAGGTGCCGATGTTGCATACGATGCCAGCTGATGTTGGAACAGGGTCCAGTCTTGTTGAAGTCCTGACAGAATCAGTTGAGGAAGAAGGAGAACCTGAGGATAGGAAGATCTACTTACTGAGTAATTTTCAGGATTTCATTAAACAGTGCGTGGAGAATCAGACTCACTTGGGAAGGAAGACAAGCTTTAAGGAGTTACTCTTGCCAAATTGGTGCAGAGTTCACAATGCTTCCCACTCAGAGTTGGAGTGTTGCTTGTGTCAGACAGCAGTAAAAGAAGTACACAAAAGCAAGAATCCATCTCAAGTGGCTAGCACAGATGAGTAGAATCTGCAAGCAAAGTGTGAAAATCAGGAACTTGCTGTGACTAGGGAAGCCTCTATTACTGATAAACCAAAAGATAGAATGAAGAAGACCATCAATACAGAATACTGGACTCTCAAGTTTGATGGATCCAAGTCCAAGCAGGGGGCTGGAGCCGGATTTGAGTTGATCAGTCCAAAGGGTAAGAGTTTCTTCACAGCCCATAGGCTCCAATTTCATTACACAAATAATGTGGCTGAATATGAAGCATTAATTCATGGACTCCTTATGGCACTTAAGAAAAAGGTCAAGGTCCTGCAAGTGTTTGGTGACTCAGAATTAGTGGTCAAACAAGTAAGAAAGCAGTATGCGTGCCACGATAGGAGAATGACCAACTACAGGCATAGAGTGTGGGACCTCATTGAGGGATTCGACGCTTTTAATATCCAATTGATCCCAAGGAAGAAGAATCAGACAGCTGATTCTCTAGCTCAAGCGGCCAGTACTTTGCAGCCCCTGTCCCTATCAGGATTGAAAAGGTTCACTGTTGAATTAACTCCTGTCCCATCAGTCCCTGACAACATGACTAATTTTCAGGTGTTTGAGGATGATAAACATATCCTTGACTTTATCATGAACACGGATGTTTTTGCTTCACAGATCATTGATGAAACAGAACCTCAAGAAGCAGAATTGGACCTGGAAGGTGTGCTGAATTTGAAGTCCAACACTATTCCAAGGGGAATGGTACAGCTAGAAAGGATTTTCGATATGGACAAAATTAGAGATCAGGAACAAGAATCTAAGAAAGAATCTATCAGCAGACAGTGTGATACTCACAATGTGGGCATTGAGGACAATGTAAAGAATATTTTCATTGGTAAGGTCTGTACTCCTGAAGAAAGACAGGGAATAATCAGAGCCCTATACGACTTTCCAGACATAGTGGCCTGGGGTTATGAAGACTTGAAGACTTATGATACATCCATCATAACTCACACTATACCTCT